>OZ025293.1:190390001-190745079 GCA_964019185.1 Maratus speculifer | reverse complement strand
GTAACAGCATTTGATTCCCAAATATTTCTTTAACAGACGCTTTTGTCCCAACTACACTGTTAAAAATTTGAAACTTTTGCTGTATCGTCACTCCACCGCTTATATAGAAAACGATTAGTTAAATGTATTATGAAGGATTCTCATTAGTCAAAATAAAGATATTCTATAAAAGCGATGAAGTGACAGCAAAAGTTTCAAATTTTTAACAATGCATTGCAATGCCAGGCATTTTTTATTATAGAATTTGACGAAGATTTTCTGGAAGAATTCGATTGTACGCGTATGCGACGTTAAGAAGATTGACGAAAATTGCCCGCTGAACAAGATGCTTGGTGACTCGTTTTTGTCCAGAATCGTTTCAACCAATTATGTGCTCCATGTGTCGTCATATTCATATCGAGGAATCCTACACTGTACAAAGTTTGACCCTTTTGCTGCATCATCACTCTATTGCTTTTATAGAAAACGATTACTTCACCCAATTATGAAGCATTCTCAAGGGTCAAAAGAGAGATATTCTACAAAAGCAGGGGAGTGACGTTGCACCAAAAGGGTCACATTTTTTACAGTGACACTGTAATCGGAAATGAGCGGTGGCGTATTCGACGAGGAATCTGAAACTCATAACCTATACCTGGCTGCCTCTATAAGAGAGTGACACCATTTGATTTCCAAATATTTCTTTTACAGACGCTTTTGTCCCAACTACACTACAAAAACTTTGACCCTTTTGCTGCATCATCACTCCAGCGCTTTTATAGAAAATGATTACTTTACTGTGTTATGGAGCATTCTCATTGGTCATAAAAAACATATTCTATAAAAGCTGTAGTGTGACGCTGCAGCAAATGGGTCAAATTTTTAACAGTGTATCATGGAGCATTCGCATGGGTCAAACGAGAGATATTCTATAAAAGCGGGGGAGTGACGATACAGCAAAAGGATCAAATTTTTTTGCAGTGTACAATGTACAAAGTTTATCCCTTTTGCTGTATCGTCACTCCACTGTTTTTTAGAAAACGATTACTTCAGCCTACACTGTTAAAAATCAGCTGCATTTTGCTGCAACGCACTCCACCGCTTGTATATAATATCTCTATTCCAACCAATGAGAAAGCTCCATTTCACGGCCAAGTAACCGTTTTCTATACAAGCAAGGGAGTGCGTTGCAGCAAAATGCAGCAGATTTTTAACAGTGTATTGTGGAGAATTCTCATGGGTCAAGAGAGAGATATTATATAAAAACGGGGGCTGGTGATGCAGCAAAAGGGTCAATTTTTTTACAGTGCACACTGTTGAAAAATGTGACCCTTGTCCAGTTAGAGTTTCACTCTTTGAAAAGATCGTGTGTCTATGTAAGTGTAACATAAAAGAATGAAAAATGAACGTTTCTAATTGGTCGATTGCTTCGAAAAGATATTGAATTTTAATGTTTTAATTTTTTTTAAAGTTCTAATCAACAGATTTTTTTGAAATTCGAATGGGACCACATGGGCCCCATACGCTTTCAAACAAAAAAAGAATTATCAAAATCGGTTCATATTTACGAAAGTTATGCGTGAACAACAAATACATACAGGTCGAAATCATAACCTCCTCCTTGAAGTCGGTTAAAAATGAGTCATAAAATAACCGATTTGTTGTTTGAATACATCCTTAATTCTTTAATCATGATTGCTTCGGAAAATTTTGTGCGAAATACTCACTTTGACAGCATTTTAAAAAATATATTCTATCTTTATCAAAAAACTGACCAATGCGTCACAGTATATAGTTCCTAAATAAGAGGATCTGTAAATTGGATGCGTTTGAGAGCGAAAATGGATTTTAAAACGAGTCATAAAAAACGCTATTTGCTATGTGAAAACTTCCTTAAATTTTCAAATCACAAAGACTTCGGAAAATTCTGTTCAAAATACCCTTTTTGGTAGCCTTTTTTGAAATATATTCCGTCTTTATCAAAAAACTGACCAATGCATCACTTTATATAGTTCCTAAATAAGAAGATCTGTAAATTGGATGCGTTTGAGAGCGAAAATGGATTTTAAAACGAGTCATAAAAAACGCATTTTGCTATGTGAAAACTTCCTTAAATTTTCAAATCACAGACTTCGGAAAATTCTTTTCAAAATACCCTTTTGGTAGCCTTTTTTGAAATATATTCCGTCTTTATCTAAAAACTGACCAATGCATCACATTATATAGTTCCTAAATAAGAGGATCTGTAAATTGGATGCGTTTGAGAACAAAAATGGATTTAAAAACGAGTCAGAAAAAAACGCAATTTCTTATTTGAATACTTCCTTCAATTTTCAGCCCCGATGACTTTCGGAAATTCTGTTCAAAATACCCTTTTTGGTAGCCTTTTTTGAAATATATTCTGTCTTTATCAGAAAATGGACCAATGCGTCACTTTATACAGTTTCTAAATAAGAGGATCTACAATTTGGATGCGTTTAAAATCAAAAATGAATTTAAAAATGAATCAGAATATAAGCAGTTTGGATTTGAGGTTTTTTCTCCAACTCCTATTTTTGTTTAATTTCTTTTTGCTATACGAATTGGTCCTATGAAAAACTTGTCAATATAAATATTGTAGGTATTGATGAGGAGATAAATAAATTTAATTGGATTTGATATCTTAAAAATTGACGGAGTTATGGATTTTTCTCTTTTTTCAGCGCCCTTTTTCTTTTCGTTTTTAATTTTTTTCATCGGTAAAAGTTGGTCTTATCAAAAACTTGTAAATACAAAAGTTTTAGATAATTTTAAGAACATTTACAAAAAATTTAGTTGGACTTGATATCATGAAAATTGACGAAGTTATGAATTTTTTTCTCTCAAAATCCCTGTTTTTTTCGCCCCTTGAGCCCACTTCTAAATTTATCAAAAATCTGCCATGCATATACTTTTGGCCCATTTTTAAGAAGTAATATAAACTTTAAACCGATTCGATATCTACTTTAATTAAGAAGTTATGGCGTTTTTTCGGTTTTCACAAAAACGCCCCCTATTCCGACCCCCTTGGTCCGATTTTGCCCATTAACGAAGCCAAGATTGTATCCCCTTTGATTTTATGTGCAAGTTTGGTGGAGATTGGTGAAGAATTATAGAAGTTATCGTGTCCATAAAAAAGTGAGATATATATATATATATAGATAGATAGATAGATAGATAGATAGATATATAAATTGGTGCGATTGCAATAGGTAGTATTTCTTACGAAATCTACCTAAAATATCTAAATGTAGTGCATAACAATTTGCTACAGACTTCTAAAACAAAAGCTGATATTAAGGGATTCAAACTTAAAATTTAACTGAACAAATGTGCAGAATTACAGAAAAATAAAAAATCACACATGCATGTAAGGCACCCTGGGGTAATAACGCTACAGGTTCTACCGATTTTCACGGCTCAGTTTTAGTTTGTATTTTTTCAAAGAAATATACGATTTGATACCGCAACTCATTGACTATCTATATAAAAAAAATAATTTCACAGATATGTATTCATAAAATATAATGGCGTGATTTCTTAACCAATGCTATTTGGCGTTATTACGCACCTATATGGGTAATAACGCCATGCAAACAAAACTATGAAATAAGATGGAATAATTGCATGTAGATTGCCCAATTCTAAAAATACAAACTGTACAAACTTAGAAATTGACAAATTGCATTCTAAGCTATTGAAAATGTTCAATTTTTTTGTGAAAGTGTAATAAAAATAAAGGTGTGGTGTGGTGTGTGTGTGGGGGGGGGGGGGGGGGGGAGGATGAGGCAAAAGAATATCAGACCGTGAGCTTCTTTTTGCTTAAAAAGAACCGCTTAAATATAATTATTAGAAACATTGCACAGTTTTAACTGTGTTTATTTGAATCAGTATTTAGGGTGTAGCTCAGAAAATGTAGGGAATCAATCGGGGTATTAATGCCAAGGATTGGCGTTATTACCCCGTTATAGTTATTGCGCTGTACATTTTAAATTACAAATTATCTCGAGAAGATATCCAAAATCTTCAACAACATTTTGAAAGTCCATGAAATGTACTACAAATTTATGTAATTAACAAAGTATTTTTGGATAAAAAAAATTGTCTTCACATCACAGAACGTATCTCGCATATTTTAGATCAAGCATTAATTTTAGTTGCTTGTAAAAACAATAAGACCTAAAAATGAAACAAATTAACTTGAAGCTGTTTTTTGCGATTTATACGACTCAAAACCCTTCTGCGCAGAGCACATGTGTGTCATTTACCAGATTATTTCATAATTATGCAAAATATTGGCACTTGGCGTTATTACCCCGCCTGGCGTTATTACACCAGACCACCCTATATATATTTTCACATAGTTTTCTTTACAAGGGTAATTAGTTCTTCATAAAACACAATGTTCTTATCAGAAAATATGACACTCAACATTGTACAAAACACCCTGTAATCAGAATTAAAAAATAATAAAAATTGTATGACAAATGAGCAGGTTTACTAAACATTTTTTTTTTACTGCGCATGCATCAACGCTATTCAAATTTCATTTGCATATTATGTTTGTTAAAGGTATAGAGCAATTTTTGGGAAAGTCTCAAAAACATAGCTTAAAAATTCCGAACGTGATCGTTGATAGAATAAGATCGAAATCCGTTAATCCCAAAATAAAGCAAAAACATGAGGGGTTGTATTCATATTCCATTGATTAGTGCCTACACAATATTGCACGAACTACTATATTTGGATACAGCTCCTTATATTTTTGCTTTATTTTAGAAATAACGGATTTATATTTTATTCTATCGACGATAATTTTCAGAATTTTTAAGCTATGTTTTTGAGACTTTCACAAAAGTTGCTCTATACATTTTACTAGCACAATATGCAAATGAAATTTTAAAAGCGTTGACGCCTACGCAGTAAAAAAATCTTTAGTAAATCTGCTTATTTGTCATACAATTTTTATTATTTTTTTAAATTCTGATTGCAGTGTTTTATGTACAAAGTTGATTGTCATATTTTCTGAAAAAACATTGTGTTTTATGAAGAACTCTGCAAATTATAATTAAAAAAAACTTTGAAAAATTTGGGACCATTTTTATAAAAACCTTTATTTCTTTACAAGTTTACATGCTATATTCATAAAAATGAACGCAGTTTATTACAATAAGCCAACTAATCATAATCTTCGGATTGAACTCTTTTGCTTCATTAGTTATGACAGGGTTATCCAAAAGATCTTCGTTCTTTTTTAACTTGTTGACGGTCCCCTGTTGGATTTTGGGGGAACGCTTCACGAAAATATATGACGTGTACTATTTTGTTTGCTCACCTGGAGTTTCAGAATAATTCCTTTATGTATATTTCTAGATATTTAACAAAACGTCTAAAATCGCAAGTGTCAAGATTTTTTTTTTTTTTTTGCTGAGATTGTGCATTTACACACTTGTCTGAGTTTTTCAACAGATAACAACTTAGAGACTTAATGGCATAAGTTAAATACACATAAATTAGATAGAAGTATATTTCTCTGAAACGTGTAATTTTCGTACAAGTGGCTGAATTTAGAAATTTGCACGCTTATCTTTCGATATATAATGTGTAAATTATAATAACACATCAATTCATCTAAATTTAAGAATATTTCTACATTTACACTTTTTTGTTTGTTTTTTCATGTGATAACAAATTACACACTTAGTTTTATAAGCTAAAATACACATTAAAAAAGGAAAAATTTTGCAAAAACTGTGTAATGTTCATGACGTGTGAAATTTTAGAAACCTACACATATACACTGGTGCAGTGTTGGGTATGAACGCGCTCACTGAACAAAAACTCACGAGTTTCCCTCACTATTTGTGAACTTTGAACTGAACTTCGCTCACTATTTTATAAACGAGCGTGAACTGAACGGAAACTCAAAAAATAGACGAGTTTGAACGAAATTTACGTTCAAATTTACGTTCAATTTTTTCATAATTTATTTAAAATTTTTCCCTACCTTAGTACATTTTTTCTCTCTTTCAAATGCCATTTAGAGGCCTATCCGAGACTCAGGACGGGTTAAGTCTGGATATCACTTCTCTGGGTAATATCCTAGTCTTACTTCTTCTGCAGACTCGGGTCGCACCGAACCGGACCTGGGCTGTATACAATTTCGCCGAAAATAGATATATACAGTAAACTCTTTGTACAAGGTGGACTGTGTAAGGCTGAAATATGTCAAAATCGGAATAATTTTCAAGTTCCTGCGAATCCGCAGACAGAGTAGAATTTGTCTAAGACGGAATATTGTCTTCTACGGAAAATTTTTAAGATACCGATCGATTCCGCTATAGCCATAGTTTATTCTAATTTTAAATTACCGTGATTCAACAATTAAACTTTTCTTTAAAGAATAGTTCATATACAATGCTAGGGGATGGGGGAAACAGTATTATAAAAGGCGCTACATCTGTATATGACGAAATCCTGTCTTTAACGAAACAATTTCTAGATCGGTGCAAAACGAATAGAATAATCCGTATAAAAAAATCATAACACATTTGTAAAAGACAGCGAATTTCTTAATAAAGAACCTGTCTACAATAAATTTTTCTAAGTGTTTTTTTTTTTTTTTTTTTTTTTTTTTTTTTTTTTTTTTTTAAGATTCACCAGTATAGAAATTTTTATATTTTTAAGCCTCCAATCCGTGGAAATGTGTTAATGTTATTAATATACGGCACTTCTGTATAAATGGAGATTATAAACAGACTAAGGTAAGTTTTTTTTGGCCAGAACTCTTCCGTAAGGGTAAATATCAATGTCCTGTAGAAATGTACTCGGGGTAGGGCCGGGTTCGGTGCGAACTTTCAACTTTTTTTCTGGGCTGTGCCAAGCTCGGGCCTTGTTTTTAGCTACTATATCGGGCTGGGTCGGGCCTTGTTTTTAGCTATTACATCGGGCCGGGTCGAGCCTTGATTTTAGCTATTATATCGGGCCGGGTCGGGCTGCTAAATTTTTTCTACGAGCCGGGCTATGCTTGGGTCGAAGTTTTTATTTTAATATCGGGCCGGACATTTTTTTTCTATGGATCGGGCCTGAAAATTTCCGTCCGTGCGTACCTCTATTTTACATATCGAATAATCAAATGATTAGTTCACAAAATTTTTTTAATTTGGACAATAATATCCAAACATAAAAAAAAGTGAACTTTTTAGTGAACTTCGTTCACTTTTACAAGTGAGTTTGATTTGAACGAGTTCGTTTGAAAATTTTTGAGTTTGAACGTGAACTTAAATCACTTTTCAGAAATTGAACGTGAGTTTGAGTTAGTTCGTTTATTTTGTGAACGTGCCCAACACTGCACTGGTGTGCAAAATTTAAGGACAAATGGATTTTCAAGCGATAATTTTCACTTTGAATATTCGCGTGAAAATTATCGCTTGAAAATTGGCATTTTGGGACTCCGTCCTGAAATTTTGCACATCACTGTATATACGTAAATTTGGCTAATATACACACATTTAGTTTTTAGAGTATATGAGATAAAAACAGGAAAATATTGAAAATTACGTCATCGAAACTGTATTTGCGTGTGAATACTGAAAAAGAAAGAAAATTTTTACATAATGAATTTATTAAACTTCTTTAACTGAAATGTAAAAATTTTTGTCATATTCAAAATTGCCAAATAAAAGTATTGCAGATAGTTTATGTTTAAAAATATATTTAGACGATTTTTTTCATATTTTGATACGATTTTTTTGTTTTGAATTCTAAGGCGGCACAAATAATATTTCCATTCAAACAACAAACGTATTTTCACTTGAATATTAAAAAAAGAAAATGAAATTTATTGAAAATTACATGAGATTTAAAATTATACATTTTAAATGTCTTACTTAAAAGTTTTTCAATAGCGCGTTTTAAAAAAAAATACTAGGATGCAAAGACTCCTTGTATTTCTGTTACGTAGCTGATCTTATTTAATCAAACTAGTACATGTTTAACAGCAATTTATTCGGCCTTAAAATTGCCAAATCAAAGAGAAATAGAGAAATGAACGGAAATCCGTTTATAGAGGAATGCAACCTTTTATTTTTCCTTTTCTTAACTTTTTTTTTTTTTTTTTTTTTTTTTTTAATTATCGTTCATATTTTCTGAATCTTTTAAAAGCCGATCGAATTAGAATGTTTTTCAGAAATTGCGGTGATCGAACATGGTTTGGAGAGCTTAGCTCACAGGGGATTGAACTCCTTAGTACATGTAAATAATCTCAATTTTTCTAAATTTTCCAATTAGAAAATGATTACGCTTTATCATTTTAAACGGTTCGAAATATAGCCTAGTTCAAGTTATAGACCAGAGTATTATCTTTAAGATAAAATTTATGCAAATTGTTAATGCTAATTATTAATTTATGCAAATACCATGAAATTTGCATGCGATTTTGT
The DNA here is from genome assembly GCA_964019185.1 of Maratus speculifer. NCBI lineage: Eukaryota > Metazoa > Arthropoda > Arachnida > Araneae > Salticidae > Maratus > Maratus speculifer. Next base: position 190,736,641 of record OZ025293.1, on the reverse strand, counting down.
GCGCGTAGGGAAATGTTATTCAGTCTAAAAATTTTAAATATAACTTTGAAATTGATCCTTGAAATTTTTTAATTATAAATTATTCAAATAAAAAAAATCATAGTTCAATACCCTCTAAATATACTCTGAATTTTTGGTGCTCCTAGAATAGTTAATCTTTAAAATAAAAAAAATTGCTAAACTCATGACAAATTTTAAATGTTTTATGATTGCTAAAGGTATATTTTCCCCTTAAAACTTTAGAAAGCCATTTTAAATATGCTGTCAGATTTATATGCAGAGGATGGAATTTATAAAAAGCTGGAGTCTGATTTTATGTATGCATACATATATGTGTGTGTAAATTTATTTTTTATTTATAATTTCATAAGTTCTGTAGGTAATTTGGAATGGAATTTAGTGGTTTTCCACATACACACACACACACACACACTCATATATATATATATATATATATATATACTATACATATACTAATGTGAAACTTCATTAATTGTATGGAGAATTATTAAAGCTCATTTTATAAAAATTTTTTATTATGATTTAAAACGTACAATATTCTTAAAATGCGCTTTACTATTTAAAAAAACAACACCTTCCCTTGTCCTTTTCCATGTATCTATGCCGTTAGAAATATTAGTGATCCTTAACGGATTTAATCTACATCAGAATATTATCATTACCTCGTTTCTAATTTGCTCCAGAAGAATTAATAAATTATAATAATTTTTGCAAAATACTTCTTTACATTACAACCCAGACTTTTACAGCTTCTCAAATAACTGGATTATCAGGAAGATAATCCAGTTATAACTCATGGGGATTATTTATTTTCTAAGAGCAGGTGATTAGCATCATTATCAAATTTACAAAATGATGCTTTTCATTTGCTTCTCCTTTGTCGTATTGAGCCGAACACAACGGCGAATGGTATTTAATCAGAGTCAATCACAAAAAGTAAATTATAGTATTAAGAGAAAAATAATGTAATCGATTTCACCTTCCTTATTCTTTATGTAAATCACGAAAGGTGTAACAAAAGGAGAAATAACAAAATACTTTTAATCTTGTTTCATATTTTGGAATCAGTTATTGCATATTGATTGATAAAGCAAGAAAAATGATAACTTCATTAATACTTCATGCCAGACATACATATATCTTTTCAAACAAGCAATGAAACCCCTCAAAACACAAAATCATATATAATTTTAAGAATAAATAATAATAATAAAGTGCAATAAATTCTCATGTTGTAATAACATACAAAATATTACATTTCTTAAATCACAAAAATATTTAAAATAACATTTAATATTGATCCTAACAAAAAGAATTGATTTAACAAGGCAAAAAATTTTATTTTTCACTTAATTATTAAATAATGATAATATTAATAATAATAAATTATCATTATTTTTCAAATATATATATACTTCTCTGTATTAAAATGAAATGTTTGTTCAAATGTGCGAAAGATTTTTAAAACTGAAATGAGGTTTAATAATTTTTTGCAACAATTTTAAGTCTTATAGCGTAGTTGCTACTTGAGGAATTAAAATCAGCGAATCCAGATATGTTAGTAAAATTTAAATACATTGATAAAATTACGTTATTTTAACTCTGAAACAATTTCTACGAATTAACACATCAAGCGCCCTGCATGTATTAACCGATATTTTTATGGAGTCATTGTTTTTTTCTTAATGAAAAGGATGTCATTAAAATACTTCTGAAAAAAAAATGATTAATTATAAAAAACACTATGTTTGGTAGTAGTAGGTAGTACAGTGATAGTAATGACACTTAATATATATATATATATTAATTATACAAAAAGATACTTTTACCTCCGTGTAGTTATAACAATTATTTTTTAATTCTTTAGCAATAAAAATGACTGTATCATTCTGAAACACACATTTTATGAAAAAATCAGATAAGTTAAAATTATAATAAACATCTACATTTAGAATAATAATGAAAAATCAAGTTACCTGTTCTTAAACATTTTCCTTATATATCTCTATTTTTCATAATTACATTATTTTTTCTCACAATTTTACATGAAAGAGGACTGAACAATTTTTATGCTGCGTTACATAGCGCTTTTTTACAGAAAACTCGTTTGTTTTCTTTTTGATTTACTTTACACCTACATTGTTTCCCAGCATTTTCTAGAGAATGTTTTACTATGTTGATGAGAAATGGCCCCTACCATTTCTTCCCTTATTTTTGGGCAATAAATATTCAAAAACCAGTCAAGAAAAAACGGACTTTTCCTGTTTTTTTCAAGATAACTTCAAAAGTATGCGTTTTACATGTAAGTCTGCAACACATAAGTTAAATAAGGTGACTTGGATTAATAACGTCAGATTGGATAATAGCACCAAGTGCTAACATTATGCGTAATTATGAAGAAATAGGGAAGATGGCACTTACCGGTTCTGCGCTGAAGGAATATGAGTCATCTGAATCACATATAACCGCTAAAAGTTATTTTATTCCCGTTTTAGCTCTTATTTCTGGTAAAAGCATGTGAAAGTCAACATTCGATCCCAAATTTCAGAGATAAATTTTGTGATCTGATAACTATCTGAAGGCATATTTTCCTTCTAATCGAAATATATGATATGAAAAAATAGAAGGCCTGCAAAAAAGCGCATCTTTTAGAAAAAAAAAAGAAGGTATGTAGTAAAGCAAAAACAGATTTGTAGAATAACACTTCCAATAAATGTTTTCTGAAAAAAAATTTTTTTTCAAAGTTTCTATGCAGACTGTTTTCGTGCGAATGAGAAAAGCACCCTACTGGGTCTTTCTAATTTGGGGCGTTTTTCTGCCCTTAAAAACTAACGAAAGCACCATTCCTTCCGTTACGGAAGCAACTCGTTCTTTCGTGAATAGTATCTGTTATATTTCTTAACCACGAACTTATGTACACTGTTAAAAAAATTCTGAAATTCACGAATATTTTTTTCCTGAATTTCACAGAAAAAGTCCCTCTTCACAACAAAAGGGCATTTTCCGTTAAAAATCAGAAAACTCCACCATATGCCCTGAAATTAACGAAACGGATGAAAATAGAAACAGAAAACGGAGGCACACCGTTGTGTGGCCGAGTGGTCAGGGCATCACACCGCGAATCGCCTGCACCCCCAGATTGTGGGTTCGAATCCCACTGGCGGTATGAAATAATGAAAACATAAAAAAAAAATCCCTTTCAGATTACACTTTTTTCTCTTTATTTTTTTCCCAATTCTTATTAAAAAAATCTTTTAACTAATTAGCCAAAAAAATAAATAAATAAATAAATAAATAAATAGTGTACGACAATCTCAAAAAATTCTCTATAATATTATTTTTGTAAAAAATGAACAATTTTTTTTTCATTCATTCAAAAAAAATTGATTTTATTAGTGATATTTTTTTTAATTTAAACTAGTTAAAAAATTAAAATTGATTTTTAAAAATAATAAGTATTATGCATCAGTCTAAAATAAAATAAAATAAAATAAACCGTTTACAAATATTCTAACGAATATATTTGAAAGGAAATCTTTAAAAAGCAAGCAGATTTTCCCACTAAAGCATAAAAGGCATTATTTGTATACTGCACAGAAAAATATGTGATCTACAAAGTTAGTTTTTGTAAAACTACAGATTTCTCTAGTTTTACGGAAAAAAAAAAAAAAAAATACACTAATTTTACTCAACTTTTCTCTGTAACCTAAGTAGCAGTTACATAAACAGTTCTTGGCATCCCAGTTTTCTAAAAGAACCTTAGTAAAATTACAGATTTTTTTATTTTCTGTGCAAATCTGTTTCTGTTACAGGAATTTTTTGTTGTTGTCGTTACATAAAAAGTTCTGGGAATCACAGTTTCCTAGAAAATGTTTAGTAACTTTACATATTTTTTACAGTGTAAAAAAGTGCAGTTTAGACAAAAATGCTTCTCACGACATAAAGTTTTGTTTAACCAAAAAAATAATTAGTTCAGATAACTACCTATTTACGGCTCACAACTAGAAAGCGAGCCTTAATGCATCAGAAACTTAAAATAAGAAAGCAACTGATTGCCTATATAAATACATTGTAATATATATATATATATTTACTAAACTTTTTCTTGGAAATTGGGATTCTTAAAATTTTTTATGTAACGGTAACAGCAAAACTTCATGCAACAGAATCGGCTACATGAATTTTTGCTGTTACCATTACATGATAAGTTCTAGGAATCTTAGTTTTCTAGAAAAAGTTTAATAACTTTAATTTTTTTTTTTTTTTTTGATAGTGTAGAAAATTTCCATATTTAAAAATTCTTCTTTATTTACTTAGTTTTTTTCTTCTGTTACGCATGCCGCTTTTTTAAGGGGGGGGGGGGTGAAGAAAATTCAATTTTGCTGCTGAGATAAAGAAGGGTGATCTTATACGAAAAAAAAAATCTTCAAATGTTTTAAGGTATTTATGTTTTTTTGTTGTTGTTGTTGCTTTGTAAAAAATAAGGGTGTTATTATTTTTTTTAGCTCACAGGCTATCATAGTCTGAGAGCTTATGTGCCCGCCCGTTCTGTATGTACGTTCGTACGTGCGTAACGCGATAACTCATGATAAAAATATCGGATTTACTTGAAATTTTATATATAGGAATATCCTGATAAGGCGCTTCCCTGATTAGTTTTTGGAGTTCATTCGATATGTATAAGAGGGGGAACGGGGGGTTCATGCCCCTCCCCTTAATTGATATAAACGGGATTTTCATGCAGAAGTAACAGTTTTCGTTCAAAATTTAGATATAGGATCATTCTGATGAAGCGATTCCGTGACTGTTATTAGGTGTTCATTGAATAAGTATAAGCAGGGGGAACGGGGGTTCTAATGCCCCTCCCCTTAATTTATATAAATGGGTTTTTCAAGCAGAATTTTCAGATTTCGTTCAAATCTCTGAATAGTTTTGGAAGTTTAATAGTTAAGTATAAAAGAGGGGGATAACTCCTCTTAAATTATATAAATGCTAAATGGTTTTTTATTAAGAATTATCCGATTTGCTCTGAATTTTGAATATAAATTTTTTATATGATAAAGCATGTCCTTGATAGTTTAGGAGGTTCAATGATTAAGTATAAAAAAGGGTAAAGGGGAGAGCTGTTTCCCCTTCTTAATTTTTTTTTTCGAACGGAATTAACCCTTGAAAATACAAGGGTGTAATGTACAATTAGTATGCGTAGCCTGTGAGCTCAATGCCATCAGTTTAACTGGGCAATATTCTTTTTATTATATCTAATAGTGTCTGTGTTTTCTTTTTTTCTAATCATGTTATTAATTTCTTTAACGTCTATATGTATGTATATATATATATTAACCACTTTTAGTAAGAAACATCGTTCGATTTTTCTCTCATGTACCACATAAGGATTCACCCAACCTCTGCTTAATTTTGTGGCATTACAATTTTTCATCTAGAAGTTCATCTTGTATCGTTATCTATGATCAAACAACTGCTAATCTTAACATTTTGATGCATTTTCGGGTAGGTTTTCAGGTTCAAAACCATCTATGCATAGCTATTGCAATAATTTGGTTATATTTGCTTAAACAAAGCTGTAGATCACGTGAAACATTTTCTTCTAAACCGCACTCCTGCGCGTCAATTACTTAGCTGGTAATTGGATTTTAAAATGTGTCAAGGGTTTTTGGCTTACTTTCTAATTTTGATTAAAATAAAATAAATACAGCAGTTTTGTACATTAAATAAGAAAAGAAAATATTTTGAATTGTTAAGTAACTTTACTAATAGATATTATAAATATTAGTGAAGATAATCATTAAAAAATTCTTCGGTAAAATTTGGTCTTTTATAGGGTAACATCCCCAGTAATTGGCACATTAAGAATTTGTCGTTAAACTTACTTAAATTTTCATTACAAAGAAATAAGCTATTTACTTGGAAATATTTTTAAATCAAAGAATGCATATCTGTGCATCTATTTGGCCCACTAAAAGCAAAAAAAATTGAAAAAGTATTTTTATAAAAATATATTTATAAAAAGTTGCTGAAATCACCAGTAATTGGCACCTAGAGCACCAATGTATGACACCTTGTGATCCAGTAATTGGCATATGTTTATATTAAAAAAAAAACTTTACATTTTGCATTGGGTTTAATCGCTTTAAATTAATTTACTGCAGATGAAGATGCCATATTTCCGGTTTTTGAGAGTAAGAAATCAGCATATTAATCTGAAATGTGAACACTTTAAAACAATACAATATACTTACATTAATACCCAGTAATTGTCATGCTGTCCCCAGTAATTGTCATATGAAGCTTTAATGGATTCCAATTACTGATAAAATTTATATTTTCAAATAAAAACAAATGATAAACAAAATTAGTCTATAATTTTAAAAGTACTTCCAAAATAAATGGTTTAATCTCAAATTCCTTGCGAATTCCTTGTAATTGGAATAGGTGCCAATTACTCGGAACTAGCAAAATTGAAGCACCATTAATTGGCAACTACCATTAATTCAGAAATCCAAATATTTGTGTCGAAAATACTTTTACACAATTAAAGTAACCCTTTTTAACTAAACAAAACTGTTGTCAATTAAAATTTAAAATATATTATAAATCAGATAATAATGAATTGAAAAGCATGCCTTCCTCAAGCCAAAGAACAAGAATTTGCAACAAAATGGCTAATTTGATACAAGCCAGATTTGTTTCTCTTTCCTAGGCTCTATTGTCATCTTGTAAAATAAATCAAAGTTATAATCTTTAACGTAAATGAGCATATAACTGATATATGGTCTTGAATTTTTAAAAGACTGGATATAAATCTTTTTTTAGGACATGTTTGTAAAATGTGCCAATCACTGGTGCATGCCAATTACTGGGGGGTGTTACCCTATGTTTATAAATATATAAACATAAAAAAATAAGCAAGTACAAAGAAAATGAACACAAAATTTCTCTTTTATAAAATGTAGTGAAATCAGTTAACAACTTCTAAAGCATAATATTTAAAACTGCATGCTTTTATTATTTTTAATATTTTTTGCATCAGTTTATTTTTAAAATTATCCCAAGGGGTGAAAGTTTTACTCGGAATGAGGTAGGTCTGAAAACTCCATTCAATAACAAATGTAAGATTTATTATTGAGACTATTTCAAGAAATAAGAATTTATGAAGACCAGGAAATATTTTGAGGTAAGTTTTCTATGTTTTTAATTTTAATTTTATCATATTTTAAAGTGATTTATTTATTGTAATTAAGAAAGCAAATGTAATTCTTAATTTTATTTGATACAAATATACTATTTTATAGTTAGTAACTTATTTATTGTTAAATATAATTTATAATACAATGAATATGCTAATCTTTTATTTAATTTTACGAATTTAGCATATATATATTTTTAAATGACGTGAATTCAGAGAGAAAGAAATAAAATGGAGCGGAATAAAAAAAGACCTTAATATGCAGAATGATAATATTTATGAAGGATTAATAAAATAAAAATCTTCCTTACTTTCACTTTGTTAATGCATTTTTTATAATTATTTACGATGAGTATCAAATATTGCACATTAACGAAAAATCAGCAATTTGTATTCGTTAATAATATAAGAGATTAAAAAAAAAATAAATAATAAAAAAATAACCTACTGCTGTATATACACGTACAAGCACATACACACTTATCTATATACGTATTGTATCTACTAAAAGCTACTAAAATAACTATATATAAAAATTAATTTATTAATCTGTTATCTCTGTCACATCTTCATATTAAAAAAGAAATAAATAAATAAAAAATAAAAAAAAATATGTAAAATTTTGCATTCTCACACCATGCCACCTAAGATTTATAATTTTATAAATCTAGACATTTAACTATAGCAAGATTATTTACATACAATCATATAAAGTAATTTTCATTTACATGAATTTTTTCATAAAACTTAAAATTTCTAAATATGAGAGGTATACTGCTTGTGATCTCTCACAATTATTTAATAAAATAACAATATTTTTTTGCACCAATATTATTATCAATTTTCAATTCTAAGTTTCAAACGTAATTTGAGTTAAGTCTTCTTTTATTCAGTTAAAGGTAAGTACTATGTTTTTTGGTAAGTAAAAGTTTTTTTTTTTTTTTTTTTTTTTTTTTTTTTTTTCAAAGTGATTGAAGTCTTACAATATGAAAACTTTTCTTTTCGAAAGTAAGAGCTAACTAGTTTATTACTAAATGATATCTTATTTCACTTTAAGTTTCATATTTAATTGATATTTTTAATTGATATTTTCATATTATATGTCCCGCACATTCATTATTTGTAGTGTACTTTAAATTGTAGTCCCTGAACGCTCATGCTTATTGACTGGCTCACCTGCAATTGCATGCTCAGCAGGTAAGACATTTTTGCAACCGCAGATTAAATCATAAAAGTATTTCGCTTGATTCTTTAGAGATTTTATTCTGAAATTGTCAGTATTTACTTAGTGTGATAATTTCTAATAAATTAGGGAAATCAAAAAATAGTTTAGAAACATAGCATCCATACTGGTTATTCTAGCAAAAAGCACGAAATGAATTTTGCAAAAATAATTGGAAAAATTAAAGAATCAAAACTTTCTCATTAGGCTTTTTTGTAAAATAAAATTACCATATTTAAACAAATAGGAACTTTAATCAAATTACAATGAATTATTCTAATAATTTGATTGTGTGCCTTAATCATAGAGTATTAAATGATCTCAATTTCTATAACAATAATGCCAAAAGAAATTATATATAAAAAGAAAAAATATATACTTATGAGCTAAAAACTGATAAATATAACAAATTTTAAAACTTTAAACATTCAAAAGAAAAAAAACAGCTATTATAAATCTTGAAAGTTTGGTGTAATTAGTTCATTGAATTTGAAAAAAACGTAAATAAATACTCGTTTTAACTTTGCAGTTTGCTGTGGAAACTTGGATGCATGAGCGTCTTGGGACAGTTTAAGATTTAGTATTAAACTTTAAGCCTTCTAATTGGATTTTTTCGGTATTTAGGCTTCATTATCTGAAAATTGAGAAGATGGAACAACAATGCATAAGAAGCAGAAATGGATGTATAACAGCCAATGGTGCAATAAATCGTGCTTTTTGCTAAGAATACCTGGAAACAGAATACTGGACAATAATGGAGAATTAAACTTTCCATCATTGTTTGGAATATATTATAGCAAATAATATACAGCCTTATAAACAATGTGAGCACATATGTCACATATATTGGAGTATGTGTTACAAAAATTATTACATGTAAAATATTTATTTTATAAAATGTTTACATAAAATTAGCATATGAAAGTTGTTGTGTAATATACTTTTAATTGATATATATGAGCAATTTACAAACTTTGTTTACGATTAAGTCGAAATTTAGTAAGAAATAAACAAAAACTTAAGAAACTATTAATTTATGTCCAATTAAAAGATGCATTAATTTATATTGATATACAGCGCGTATAAAAACTATAAGGACACCAAACAATTTTTTTTTTTTTTTTTTTTTTTTTTGATAAATTTCACAACAAATGAAACTTTTCTCTTGCAATATGTATCATTAAGCTGGAAAGCTGATAAAAAAAAGGCAACAAAATTCAACTGTGACTATTTTATTATGAAAATAAAGTAATTGTACAAAAAACACTATTTTTGCCTGTGTAAAAGCTTTAAAAACTGTAAGATAAATACAATATAGCTTTTAATATATTATGCACTTACCCATGGGAGTTTAATGATTGCAAATACATCATTCCTCGTCATCATTAATTTTTGGCCCAGTTCGGGATTGTTTTTGTACTATTAATCTTCAGTTGTAGATCTGAGTTCCGATCCTGAAGAAAAATGCTTTCCATTTTTACAAACTCGGCTTGATCTTGCCATAAGTTATCGCTAGAATTTAAATCAGCATTTATGAGCATCCATTGCTGTTTTTATAGAACTAAAGTTTTTTCTCACGACTTGTGTGGATAGGCGCATTATCTCGCTGCTGTACACTGTAAAAAAAAAAATAAATAAAAATAAAAATAAAAAAAAAAAAAAAAAAAAAAATCCGTTACATGTACGGCAAAAACTGCTGGCAGCAATGTTGCCAACAGTCTTTACCGTAATCATATCACTAAAATTGGATGTACTTTTTTATTACATCTAATTTTACTGCAACCTTTACGGCAAAAACTGCTGACAAAATTACTGCGTCGAAAATTTAACAGATTTTTTTTTCCAAAAAAGCTGCAAAAAATGAAAGGTACTGAGAAAGATTTTATGTATGTGTCTTTGAATTAAATTTTCCTGAAAGATATACACATGTCCCCACGTCGTTGAGCAAAAGGCAGCCCCATGTTTCAATGAATCCACCACCTAACTGATGTTTTAACACAATTTCTTTTTTTTTTCTTAAATCATTCCAGTAATATTTCCAGCCATCAGGACCATTAAGGTTTCATTTCTTTTCATTGGAAAAAAATACCTGGATGATTATATTGGAATGATTTGAGAGAAGAAAAAGGGATTTAACTAAAACATCAAGGACGTCGTGTCACTTGAAAATCTTTCAGGAAAATTTAATTCAAACAAACATATACAAACTCTTTCTGACCATCTTTCATTTGTTGCAACACTTCTGACAAGGAAACAACAGCGAAATAATGCACCTATCCACAGAAGTCGTGAGATAAAAACTTAAGTTCTACAAGAAAAATATTGGAGTTTTGCAATGGTCACTCAGAAATCCTGATTTAAATTCTGTCGATAACATATGAGGAGATCTAACAAGCCGAGTTTATAAAAACGGAAAGCATTTTTCGTCAGCATTGGAACTCAAGTCTACAATTGAAGATAATAGTATAAAAAGAATCCCGAACTGGGCCAAAAATTAATTATGACGAGGAATGTTGGAATATTTGCAATCATTAAACTCATAGGTACATTGTAAAAAAAAAAAAAAAAAAAATCTGTGAAGGTACTAAATATTTTCTAGGAAACTGGGATTCCAAGAACTTTTCATGTAACGATAACAGGAAAAATTCATGTAGTCGATTCTGAAACTTGAATTTTTGCTGTTACCGTTACAGGAAAAGTTCTTGGAATCCCAGTTTCCTAGAAAAGGTTTAGTACCTTTGCAGATTTTTTTTTACAGTGTAGGTGCATAATACATTAAATATTTGTTTCTTCAGTTATTATATTGAATTTATTTTAGTGTCCTTAAAGTTTTTACACAGGCAAAAATAGTATTTTTTGTTCAATTACTTTATCTTCGTAATAAAATACTCACCGTTGAATTTTAATGACTTTTTTATTAGTTTTTCAGTATGATGATACATACCGTCACCTGAGAATAATAAGGTTCTATCTGTGTTTTTGAAAAAAAACGACTTGTCGATATAGAAAGGCTCTGTTTGTATCTATAGAGGCCTTTTAGGTAGCTTTCATTACAAAAAGTAAAAAGCTACCTATTGCAGCCGTCCGGAGGAAAGCACTTCCGGGAAATTTTGGTACATTTTCACCGATCATGACCCCCAGACCCCAAAACCACCCTCCGTTCAAATGTTGACATATATATATGTATATATATATATATGTAACCATATATATATATATATATATATATATATATATATATATATATATATATATATGTATATGTATATGTATCTGATTTTTGTCATGCGATAACTAACGTATTTGTGAACCGATTTGAATGAAACTTGGTATGTACATAGTACATACAAATGTCTCGACCGAGTTCGTTGGTCAGCATCATCCGCCATTTTGTTTCAAAATGGCGGCTATTTTAAATTTTTAAAAAAGTTTTAAAATTAAAATTAAAGGCGAAAAAATCAAAATTTGAAAAATATTTTTCTTTTACGTGTTAGAACTTAAAACAACGATTCCAGAACACTTTTTATTTTTTCCATATCTTCCAAAATAATTGAGTTATAGCACTTTGAATTTTTCTTATGGCTGACATTTTGAAACGATCTGATTTTTGTCACGTGATAACACGCGTATTTATGAACCGATTTCAATGAAACTTGGTATGTACATAGTACATACAAATGTCTCAACCGAGTTCGTTGGCCAGCACCATCCGCCATTTTGTTTCAAAATGGTGGCCATTCTAAATTTATTTAAAAATTTAAAATTTAAAATTAAATGCAAAAAAATCAAAATTTGAAAAATATTTTTCTTTTAAGTGTTAGATCTTAAAACAACAATTCCAGAACACTTTTTATTTTTTCCATATCTTCCAAAATGATTGAGTTATAGCACTTCGAATTTTTCTTATGGCTGACATTTTGAAACGATCTGATTTTTGTCACGTGATAACACGCGTATTTATGAACCGATTTCAATGAAACTTGGTATGTACATAGTACATTAAAATGTCTCGACCAAGTTCGTTGGCAGCATCATCCACCATTTTGTTTCAAAATGATGGCCATTTTAAATTTTTAAAAAAATTTTAAATTTAAAATTAAATGCGAAAAAATTAAAAGTTGAAAAATATTTTTCTTTTGCTTGTTAAAACTTAAAACAGCGATTCTAGAACACTTTTTATTTTGTCTATATCTTGAAAAATGATTGAGTTATAGCACTTTGAATTTTGCTTATGGCTGACATTTTGAAACGGTCTGATCTGAACGATCCATCATGTTGCTTTAAAATGGCATACACTTTATGATGTCGTGGAATTTGGCGACTCTCTAAATCGCTTAAAATAAAAGCAGGTTGAATAAAAGATGACTAATTTCTAAAAATTCCTATTAATATTCAGTCTTGACAAAAACTAGTATTCAATCTTATAAAATCACTAATTTTATAAGATTATTTCCACTAATTTGAGCTTAGTATTTTTGAACAATGTAACTTACTTTAAAATAAATAAATAAATATATAAATATATGAAAGCTACCTCTTCCTCCCGGCATTGCCGGAAGGACTTTTTGAATCAAAATGATGTTGAATGTAATTTACATTTGGTATTACGATTATGTTATGACATTATTTTAATCCAGAAATGCCTTCATAGATAAAAATAGAACATTTCTATATCGGTAAGTCATTCTTTTAAGAACACAGATAACACCGTATTATTCCCAGGTGACGATATTATAAAGAAAAAAGTTTCATTTATTTTTAAATTTATATTAAAAAAAAATTAAATTTTTTGCTGTCTTTATTTTTTTAGACGCACTGTACATATAATATTAAGTTGTAATTTGTAATATATTAATATATCGAAATAAATTATTATAATATAGTTGTATAAAAAGAATTATATTCATAAAGAATACCTACTAATCCGATTCCTTTATTGCTATATATTAATGCTTCAGAAAACTTATAGAAAAGTATATTTAAAAAAATAATCATGAACAGTAGAATCAAGTAGAAAAAGACTGATTGCCGAAATCATGCACATCATATATCCAAAAATATGTAAAATGCTAATTATATTTTGGAAGATAATTTAATAATATGGTCACTTTCGAATCAATTTTAGTACGATTTTTTTCCTGTGAATGGAGCATTGAAAAGGTATCTAAACATTTAAAATTAAAATGTAATGAAGGCATCTTATGTTTAAATTGTGTTCAATTTCTCTCTATATTTTAACTACTATATGTTGCTTTCTTTTATTAAATAAAGGTACAAAAATCCCATAAGCATACTCATTTGCTGATTAATGTCTCTTTTAAGGTGTTTATTATACAGTGAACAAACAACTAACATAAAAATTGCACAAAATGCCGACCTTTTTTTTTCTTTTTGAAAAACACAAAAATTAATTATACCTAATATAGTTATAAATATAGAGACAACTTTCAGAAAGAAATTTTCCTAAATATTTCGTAATTTGAGATTGAAAGAACTACACTGTAAAATAAAATCTGTAAAGGTACTAAACATTTTCTAGGAAACTGGGATTCCAAGAACTTTTCATGTAACGATAACAGGAAAAATTCATGTAATCGATTATGAAACTTGAATTTCTGCTGTTACCGTTACAGGAAAAGTTCTTGGAATCCCAGTTTCCTAGAAAATGTTTAATACCTTTACAGATTTTTTTTTTTTTTTTTTTTTTTTTTTTTTTTACAGTGTACATTTCAAACAGAAAATGTTAAATTATGCTAGACCTATTTTGAACAATTTGTATTCTCGTAATTAAAATGCTTCTATATCAAAAATCAAGTTGCAAAATCATGAATCAATATTGTGTATCCGGGATTTGCAATTATCAAATAAATAAATGCCATCATCAATTTAGATTTGAAACTTCCCATCGCTGATACATCCAGAGTTTGTAATACATGCTTGCAGTACGAAGGGAGTGTTAACAGTATAAGTCCATGTTCTTTGATATTCTTAATTAACCTCTTTTCACATAGAAAAAATTTCCAAAATTATACATCAACAATTTACTTCATAGTTTTAGACGTTCAATGGTGCCCCATCACATGGAGTTCGACATTACAACTGTTTACTCAATTTGGCTGAAGAATTTGAATAAAACAAAGCTTTTAAACTAAAAATTACATCTTTATTTAAGTGCTGAAAATTAAATAAAATTTTAGTTATACAAAAGCGTCAACAAAAATCTTACAACTCTATTGCCTTAAGTTTAGATTCAAGAGGGAGAAAAATATATAGTACTAATACAAATTTCTTGCTTAGACAGTATTGTGCATACAAGATGGTGCAACTTTGTATAATTATTGCCTAATGTATTGCCATAGCCATTTTTTAAATGTAATTTCTTTGAAGGAAAATATTTAGAGTGTTCATAGGTGTTCCCAGTTCAAACGTGCCCCCCTCTCCTGTAACTGTTTTTCACGATGTCTTGTAAGCGAAAGCGTGTAATGCTCACATGGACTTTTTCATGTAAATTGGTTTTCTTAAGTTTTATACATTGCCCTTTTTAAATGAATTTTATCGAGCTTTAGAGTCAACATACATTAACAAAATGTATAATTGAAAATCGTGACTACTTATAAAATCTTTTTTTAGAATGCTTAGTTTTAACCAAACTTATCACAAAAAATTTACATTAATCCTGAGATTTCATACGCTAATTATAGATAATGGAAATCTCATTCATGTTCGGACATCCCGAGAATTTAAATCAATGCCGTTTACATAATTGCGATCATTTTTAGATTTTTTTTTTAACTTGCATGCAATAATGTTAAGCAAATGATTATACACTTATATTAAATGAATTATTAACTTACCATTCTAAAATATGCAATTGAAAAAGGTATCATCAAAAAGACAACACTATGAAAGTTAACTGTGGAGTGGGATACTTCTTTGTGAGTTCTAGGGGAAACTAAATACATACAGATCACGTATTTAGAAATTAAAAATTCCCACTTATTTCTCTGTGTTTTACTAAGTAAACGCTTGACAAGGATAGCATAATATACATGAAAGTTCAAAATTGGGACTCCTGTAGCCACGGTGCAGCAGTTTGGCATGATTCTTCAAACGAAAATAGTTATTCTCCATTCGTTATACAAAATCATACCGTTCAATATATAAGAAAATTTTAATGAAATCAATTTCTTTGTACGGCCGATTGCACTTAATTTCCACTATCATTTTACTTCTCAATAAATAGTTCAATAGAATATTTTACATTAAAATTTACAAAACTGAATTATGAGAAATATTATTAATATTAACGATAATAGAAATGTTCTGTATGATTAACTTCACACAACACTCGAGAAATGTTAAAACTTATATTTCATTGCATTTATGACCCAATCACAAGAGTGTGTATGTATGTACATATTTTTTTCTGAGACGGGGGCAATACTTAAATTTCTCTTTAAAAATTTTATGAATACATTTATGTAAGAAGGTAGATGCTACAAATTATGCTAATAGTGAAGTTTTTTTTATTTCTTTCACATAAAATTTTATTTACACGTTTTGCAAGTTTGAAATACTTTTCGTCCATTTCTCCAAATTTTCGAAAAACTATTTTTAGGATGCTATAGTTCTACCACAAATTTTTATCTAACATTTCGTCTTTTTATTTATTTATTTATTTATTTATTTATTGTCTCAGAAAAATGATTACAACTTGTACATTAAACGTAGTGATTACAAATTATTCTATTTAAATATTAAAAAGTAATTTCATAATCATAAATCATGGTATCAGATGCCTTAGAAACGCCAAGGATATACGTGCATTGACAATACCCACAGCTTATTTCAATTGACAGTTTATGAATACAAAGGTGATCATCCTATTGTAATCTTATTAGTAAATTGACACAAATTAAAAAATAGATTATTTCGATATGAAAATAAATCAATAATTTTTAATAAGTCTAAACTTATTTTGAATTACTTCTAGATTAACTTGGAATAAAATTTTACTTTCATGCTTGAAAATGTGTTAAAGAAAATGTCTATAATTAGAAGAAAACTGCACATGTCTTTATTTATGATCCATGTAAAAAGAAATTTCACTATTACCGTAAAAATTGTAACAATAAATAATTAAATAACAAACGAACTGGTTTATAATGTAATCGGATTTAAGAAGGGAACTATATGTTTCAACAAGCGAAAAAGAAAATAGATGGTTGATCTAATAGAAAAACATATTGCAGAAAATGCATAATAGATAATAAGGGAAATGCAAATACAGGGTGATTCATAAAAGATGGGCAGAACTTTAAGGGGTTATAGTACACTTAAAGACAAATAATATTAAATAGGAGACTAAGGGTCCCAGACGTATTCCCAAGGAGATAGGGGGCATTAAAGTTTAGGGTCCGAAATTTCAAATGGTTATAAAAAATGGAAAAATTGGTCGATTCGTTTGCGGTTTTTGCAAAAAATTTTCTTTATGCCAGTATTTTCTTGAAATAAAATTTTAAAGTTCAATTTCAAAAAATGCCGATAGGGGGCGCTTTAGACTTTGGACTAACAAACAACTATTTTTTAACGTTATTTTTTGTATTTCTTTAAATGATTTCGAAAGCTTAGACTTAAACTTAAATTTTGATCTAAAAATCTGAGTCCTAACGAGTAGTTAAGTAGCGTAAACTGAAATTTGAAATTTAAAACCCTTCTCCCTCCAGAACAAAAATCAGTTATTCCCGATCTTTGTGTCGTAGATTAGGCTCTAACTACTGCCGCGTTTTGCTAAAATTATTCTTTATGTCAGTATTTTCTTGAAAATAAATTTTATAGAAAATTTTCAAAAAATTCCGATAGAGGGCGCTTTAGACTTTGGAGTAACGAACAACTATTTTATACCGTTATTTTTTGTGTCTCATTAAATGCTTTCTAAAGCTTAGACTTAAACTTAAATTTTCAGCTCAAAATCTGAATCGCTGAGCGTAGTTCAGTAGCGAGGGGAGGGGGTTCAAATTTCAACTTCTGAACATAGTTCAGTTTGCACTACTTAACCATGCCCAACGATTCTGTGCTGTGATACGAGGCAAAAATACAACTTTCGTCAAGGACTGCATAGTCGGAATTCACTCATAAAGGCACTGGCACAGTTGGAAACGTCGCTCATGCAAACGTTAAAGCTCCATTCCTGACGCTAGTCACCGGGTGAAGAAGGAGACAGAAAGTATGCAAATGTCAAATGGGGAAGAAGAAGAACACGTATGCAAAATTTCGACACGATTCAGGCATAAAAACCACTGAACGGTGAGTCAAGTGTAAGTCGCTGTAGTAATGAATCGGAAGATGGTGCCCTTCACGAATAAGGAAAAGGCTGAGATGCATTTAATTTAAGGAGCGGCAGATGGAAATGGTGCAGAGGCACAACGAATGTACGGAGAGCGATTTCCCAACAGGCGGTTGCCTAACCGCAAAACTTTCGAGCGCTTGCACAGACAGTTGTGTGAGACGGGATCATTTCTCGCTTCCCGGTCGAATGTAGGTCGTGCAAAAAAGGACGAATCAGTAGTTGTTGCAGAAGCCATTCTGGATGTAGTAGCGGCGCAGCCAAGTACAAGTACACGAACAGTGGCTAGGCAGGTGGATACCTCACAGTCCATGACTTGGAGGGTACTGAAGGATGAACATTTGCTCCCGTTTCATGTGCAAAGAGTCCAGAAACTGTCTCCAGGGGATTATCCAAATCGTATTGAATTCGCCCGCTGGTTTCTGCAGCAGAACGCGCTAAATCCACATTTTGGACGAACTGTGCTTTTCACCGATGAATGTACCTTCACACGTGAAGGTACATTTAACACACACAATGCACATGTATGGGCGGATGTCAATCCACATGCTACGTATCCACATGCTCATCAGAGACGCTTTTCCATCAATGTTTGGGCAGGAATCCTCGGAGACCACCTAATCGGACCTTACCTTCTTCCTGAACGCCTCAACGGTAAAACATACCTCACATTTCTGCAACATGTGCTGCCAGACCTGTTAAACGTTGTTCCTCCACGCATCCGGCGGGTCATGTGGTTCCAGCACGATGGAGCGCCAGCCCATTACGTACGAGACGTCCGCAACTATCTGGACATCACATTTCCGAACAGATGGATTGGTCGAGGTGGTCCTGTTGCTTGGCCTGCTCGCTCGCCAGATCTTTCACCCCTCGATTTCTTGTTTTGGGGACAATTGAAGGCTCTTATGTATGAGACACCCATTGAATCCCCCGAGGAACTGGTCGCCAGACTTTCCGCCGCTGTAGGGGAAGTGCTCGAAAAGCCTGATGTTTTCGCGAATGTTCGCCGTTCCATTCTTCGCCGTTGTTCTGCGTGCATAACCTCTGGTGGTCACAATTTTGAACATTTATTGTAATTACATGTTAATAAATATGCTTTGGTAACATAATCCTAATTTGTGTCTTTTTACCTCGTATCACAGCACACAATGTGTGGACATGGTAAACTGAACTGTGCTCAGGAGTAGAAATTTCAAACCCCTCTCCCCAGAAACTTAACCACGTCTAACGATTCAGATTTTGGGCTGAAAATTTAAGTCTAAGCTTTAGAAAGCATTTAATGAGACACAAAAAATAACGGTATAAAATACTTGTTCGTTACTCCAAAGTCTAAAGCGCCCTCTATCGGAATTTTTTGAAAATTTTCTTTAAAATTTATTTTCAAGAAAATACTGACATAAAGAATAATTTTAGCAAAACGCGGCAGTAGTTAGAGCCTAATCTACGACACAAAGATCGGGAATAACTGATTTTTGTTCTGGGGGGAGAAGGGTTTCAAATTTCAAATTTCAGTTTACGCTACTTAACTACTCGTTAAGACTCAAATTTTTAGATCAAAATTTAAGTTTAAGTCTAAGCTTTCGAAATCATTTAAAGAAATACAAAAAATAACGTTAAAAAATAGTTGTTTGTTACTCCAAAGTCTAAAGCGCCCCCTATCGGCATTTTTTGAAATTGAACTTTAAAATTTTATTTCAAGAAAATACTGGCATAAAGAAAATTTTTTGCAAAAACCGCAAACGAATCGACCAATTTTTCCATTTTTTATAATCATTTGAAATTTCGGACCCTAAACTTTAATGCCCCCTATCTCCTTGGGAATACGTCTGGGACCCTTAGTCTCCGATTTAATATTATTTGTCTTTAAGTGTACTATAACCCCTTAAAGTTCTGCCCATCTTTTATGAATCACCCTGTATAAAGAGAAAACATTTAAAATAATTTTACTAATATTTTTCTAATTTTTATTAAATTTTTAAATAGTGTGTATTAAAATGTTTCCTCTACTCTTTTAATGGAAATGAGAAGTGAAGGGATTATTATCTTCCCTGTTATTCATTTTTGACAGCTTAACTCTTTTTAAACAAAATTAATGGTAGTTTTTATTTCCTTTCTGAGTATCTTGAATTCATTACATTTCACTTATTCATTATTTTTCATAATAATTCAATTTTAAAATTATTATTTATTATTTATGTTATGAATACTGTTCTGTATTTGATTTAAAAAAAATAAAAGGCTTTGTAATTTTTCTAGCTTCAATGTTGCATTTTTATATTGTATAATATGCTTTGCATTCGCCTCTTTAAATCACTGGTGAAATATCCCAGTATGTATCTAGAACCATTAGATAATACTACAAATCAACATCAATTACTGTAAAAAAAAATTTTTAATGCCAAACCATATCACACAGAGGAGCTGTTAGAATTAGAAATAAAATTGAAAATGTGGTATTTAGCTCGTTATCAAGGGCAATACTAAATAGCCACATTAATTGCGATTAATTTCTGAGTGGAAATCAGGATAGACTTAAAAATGATTTCCACATTGCCCGATATATCTATAAATCACAATTTCTATTATTATTCGTTATTGTTCCAATATTGCTCACTCCTCTTCTTGTTTAAGTTTGTTATAAATTGGGTTATTCTATATTCATTGTAGATGTTAAATTGTAGTATTATATAATGGTTATATATTTGTATAATGGTTCTCTCTACATAAAAGTATATATACATACATATGAAAAATTATTCTCTATGAGATGGGATATTTTCACACGATTCTTATTTTCTCTCTGCTTCAAAAAATAAACTTATAAAATTGCAATAAAATGAAATTTTAAATATTATAACACTGGTAATGTACATTTTAAATAGTATTTAAAGAGTTTATATTCTCTTACAAAAACATTTCATATTAATAACTGTCAAGTTAAAAACAATTATTTAAACAAGTTATTTAAGTTATCATGTGATAAGTTTTATTAATATTTTAATATAAAAATTACTCTTATCAAGAACATTTTATTTATCATGAAAAATGAAAAACAGCCAATTTTAATAAGAGTCAAGTAATTAATAATGCTGAGGATAAAAAGAGTTGCAAATTATATTTTAAAAAAAGTACTGAACTTTAATAGAGTTAATTATGACTAGATTACCATCCACAACATTTTTCAAATCAAACTTACGAATAATTAAATCTACACATCTATTATAATTTGTAAAAATTGATTGATTTGATTAACAAAAGTCGATTTCCAACAGTCTGTTATAAAGCTTACTTAAATTTTGAACATAATATAGTTTTCAAGATATATACATTTCGTCTGTAGATTTACTTACATCATATCTAATACTCAGAAAAGATCAAACAGCAAATATTTCTAGTAAACTGATGTAATAATATGTATTTGATTTTTGAATAAAGGAAATTTTATTAACTACGTGAATTTATATTTATCTACTATCTCTCAATTATACCCCGTAAAATTGTTAATTAAGTCTTCATAAATAAAAGTAATTTTCGATTATGTTTGCTCTTTTTTTGAGATAGTAATGTATGTACATTTATCTGTATAATTATAATAAATACGATATAATAATTCATCAAGCACAAATGAGAACAAAATGAAAAACAAAACTCATATCTTTTGTGATTAAGTATAAAAAAATGTGAATTTTGCAAAACTCTGAAATTTATAGTTGAATTATAAAGCGTATATTACAATAGATTTCCCAAAACATTTACATATCCTTGACTTTTATCTTGAAAAGGTGAAAGATTTGGGCTATTGTACATAAAAAAAAACCTCATTTAAAATGCAAACAGAAAATATGATCAATATTAATATAATTCAAAACATCATGTATGAAACGAGACAAGCATGCATGAACTGCGTGATGCAAATGTTACCAAATCATTTCCAAGAATTCTAGATGATCTGAGAATAAAAGGGTTGACTCATAAGGATTAGTCTATTGAACTTCTTTTAAAGCAATAAATTACCAAAATATATATATATATATATATATATATTTAGAAAATAAATCTTAGACGTGAGACATATTAGACTTAATTTAATGTGTTGTCATCTAGTAAAATAAATAAAAAATCAAAATGAAATAGTTGGTATTAGTCCAATTATAATAGATTTTTGATAACAAAAGTTGATAAAACTTGCATGCTATATGGATTGGAATTTAAAATAAAATAAGTATGTAAATTAAAGCAATAAATTAAGTTAAAAAGATGATTAAATAAAAATTCTTAAAATATAAAGTAAGAAAAAAATAAAGGAAAAGGGAAGAGAAAGATTCGTCAGATAGTTAAAGAGGATAAATTATATTTATGTTTTAAGAAGAATATTTTAACAATATCACCACAAAGCGAAAAATTTAATTACTAGTCAAAACATAATTGAAAATATTGATGATAGACTGAAATGAAATGTTGAAGCGTCTACATTTTTAACCCTTTAAGTGTTTGAAACTTAATTTTCCGTTCACTAAGCTTCAAATTTCACTGCAATATAAGCAGTATTTAAGATAAAATAATTCTATAGCTTTAATGAATTTTCAATACATTGAAGAATGATTAATACTCTCTAGGATTACATTCATATTCGTACTTAAGGGTTTTTTTTTCTTTTTTTTTTCATAATGTTGAAAGAATCTCGTTTTCTGAGCATTTAAAACAAAATTAAGAGAAAACAACATGACAATTTTACCCGCTTTCAAGATGCTCAGAGGGTTAAAAACATATTTTATTTTATTTTAAATAACCTTCTATTTGTATTAATAAAAATGGTATGGCAAAAAGAGGATTAAATAAAAATTCTTAAAATGTAAAGTCAGAAAAAAAAAATGAAAAGGGGAGAGAAAGATGCGTTAGATAGTTAAAGAGGACAAAGTACATTTATGTTTATAAATGTAAGGTGATGGATAAATTGAAGTTAAAAATACTTTAACAATATCCCCACAAAGCGAATAATTTAATTGGTAGTTAAAACAAAATGAAAACTGTTAATGATATACTGAAATAAAATGTTGAAGAGTCTACATTTTTAAAAACGTAAATAATTTACTTTTATTAAATGCACAATAACCTTCTCGTTGTATTAATACATTAATTAACCATAGATCATTTTATTTCCATGCAACATCATTCATCCTCCGTACACTAGCGTACTTTCCCAGCCTACCGATTACTTTGTGATATTTTTATTTCAGTTATATTTTATTTTATTTTATTTTTAACTTAAATATATTAAATAATTTAAAAATTATGTAATGAGTTAATTATTTACAAACATCATATCCCATCCTCCATAACATCTAAAGCCCCTATCATCAAATGTAATAGAATTAAGATCATCCAGGCTCAATTTATACAGGGTATCCGAGCTAAATATATTCAAAAGTTACGGCTTATTATTACAGAACTAATCATTACAAAGTAATAGATTGCTCCTCGTTGGATTATAAACCCCTCCAACAGTTTTCAGAAAATCTGCACAAAGCCAAGAAACCTATTTCACATGATCTGGATTTGACTTCATTAGACTTGATTGCTTGGGAACTCATTAAATCTGTTGTGTACAAATAAAATTGAAACTGTGGATGAGATGAAGTAGCATATTATTCAAGCAATTCGTCTAATGACTACTGATACGCAATGAAACACTTGGAGAAAACTGGAATAATAAGCCATAACTTATGGATACTTTTAGCCCAGACACCCTGTTTATCAAGAATAGATTTGGAAAACCACGATATAACGACATTATAAAGTCATTAATGATTTTATGTATAAGGTGAGAAAAACACAATCTCCTTATATTAAACTTGCGGTGAAGGAGTATATTTCTGTATATTGATAAATGAAGGCATGTCTTAAAATGTGTAAAAGTATGAAAATCATTACATTTGTCATAAGTGTCAGTAATAGTTTTGTTATACAGTTTAATTTTTCAGTCTAACAAAGTTGTATTCTATTTTTAGATAGGAAGATTAGCGGGTTAAACTATTAATGATCAATTAAAATGATGCCATCAAAATAATGACACTATAGAAAATTACTGTTACATAATGTATGCTCATAATTCTATAAATATAAATTTGAATATTACAGATATAGCGCTAAACACAGGTTGAGTGATAAAGTTTACCCTGGATCGTCATCAGATTACTTATTCTTTTGTTCTCTTCTTGTGCTAAGAATCATAAGTATTGCTCAAGAATAAGTAGTGCTCAAAAATAAGTATTGCTTAAAATGCCCCTTTGCAGATAATCTACAGTTAAAAAGTTGTAATAATCATAATATGGTACATTTTTTAAAAGTATACAATATAATGTGTGTAATATAGAATGCATCGGAAATTCGGTAATCATTTACACATGCCGTTTAAAGATATGTTCTACATTCTATTACTTATATCTTGGCACTTTGGGGGGCGATTTTTTCAATATAAACAAAATATATTATTGTATATGTTTTTATTTTACAATTATTCGTGTTTAAAACTCACTTTGAAACTCTATAAGAAAAAGTGTTAATTCAAAATGGTGGCAAGTTTGAACAATTATATCGCATACAGTTGAAATGTCCCATACTTTCCAGCACATCTGTGAATCATAAATTGAATTATAATCTCTAGGCTTACAGTTGTAGTTGGAGTCGACAAAAGACTAATTGTATCAATTTTTGTCAAAAGGGCGTTTTTGTAGAAAATTGAATTTCAAAAATCAATATTTTTTATCTTTAAGTTAACGGGAAAAAAAAATGTTATGTCGAAAAATATAACATTTTGTCGGTTTTAACCGTGTATAACTGTAAACGTGTATCGAAAACAACGTTCTACTTTTTCTTTCGGAAACCGTGGAACCAAAAAAAAAAATTTTTTTTAAGAAAACATATATAAGGATGTTTTCTGTTTATCTTTTTACCAGAAATTTTTGTTTCTAAATATTCCATTAAACAGCGATTGTATGGTCATAAAAGAAGCCAACTTTTTGTTGCAACAAGGCGTTAGTAAATTCTCTTCCAAAAATGAAGAAAACTCCCTTTCACCTGTATCGATCTTATATTAATGAATATAAAATATTTAAATATTGGGTATTCATGTAAATATTCGATTTTTAAAAATATGACTATTAATATTACAATTTAAATTTGTTTGGAAACATTTATTTAACACGTTTTCTATCGAGCCCAGTATCGAACAACACCTCGGTAAGTGATCCTGTTCTTCGCAATTGCTCTCACATCGGATGAAACTTCGTAATCTTGAGATTTCCTGCATCCAAAGACATTTCGCAGTTCGAATGTTTCCTTTATTTGGTGACTGTTTTTATGCAAATTTTAGTTGAGAGCAATGAGTTCGAGTGTGTATAACGGCGGTAATTATAGAAGGTGTAACCTAGAGGATTTTAACATTCAATTAAACGTTTACAGTTCAATTTATTTAAAATTTTGTGTTTAATGAGTATAATTCTTGAGTTAGAAACATAAAATTATACCAGTGATGAAATTTAAATATAGAAAGAATCAATCGTGAGAGCAAAATTTTAATTTCTATTATTATAACTTTTAGTATTAAACTCAAAATTTGAAAATACTTCTTTTTTGTAATCTAATTGCATAAGATATTTTAATACGAATTCCTTATGAACTAAATAATTTTTTGCTTTAAACAAATACCGTTTGTTCAAATTCATGTTCTGGTATAACTATAACGCCATTTTATCCGGTTTAAATTTCTCAAACAAAAAAACTATAAGAAGGAGAGGAAAAAAGGGGAGAAAAAATAATATTTTCGTATTCTATAACTACAATGATTATTGCAATACAGAAAAATATCATGGAAATTAAAGAATAATATAGCAAAAATTATAACTGGTTATAAAATAGGACACATATTTCCAATATTTAAAAAAAAAAATAAGGAATTCTTTAAAATATTTTAAAAGGAACTATATTCATCACATTTTTGCGACGCATATTTTGATGTTCTAGATAATAGAGCTAACAATAAAAAACTTCCTACTAAACCTAAATGTAAATTTTAAAAATACCCGGCTATCATTTCATTTATGTAATAAAATTAAGAAAAAAAATCAATTTATAACATGTTATATATAAAAAAATAATACATTTCTAACAAAATATAACGATAATATTCACAAAATCTATAATTAGAATAGTACTTTAGAGCGTAATTTTTTTAACTATAATAATAATATAAAAAAATAATAATAATATCAATAAAAAAAACTTTTGACGTAATTCCCCTTGTTATTGCAAAGAATCAGTCTGAAAAATGTATAAACACTACTCATGGACACCACTGGTGACCACAGTATTAAGGAACGAAATATTTTTCAAAAAAATTAATGCATTGAAGAACTAAGTCCGGCATACCGTATAAAAATCATATTAAAAATATATTAATGCAGTTTATTCAAGATTTAGATTTATTTATATGTTACATTGCAATGGATTAAAATAGAATATTTGAAATTTTAATAAAGGATATTTAGATTTATTAATCACATAAAAATGAACTTTTAAAAAGTAAACAGTATGTTATCACTGAAGATATAAACAACAGCAAGAATATATAACAATTACCTAAAGAATCTATAAAAAAATTCTATCATCATTTGTGTAGATGAAACAGCAAGCAATTGTGCCATTATTTGTAATAAAAACAATAAACAATTACCCCACAATGCTATTACTAGTAGCAATATTTTTCACAAAACATCTTTAAAAATTAAAATTAAGAATGGAAATTGCAAAATTATTAATAAATCACTAAATCTTAAGCGCAAATATTTTGGTTATTCATATACGTAATCATGCCAAAATTTCATGAAAATCCGATTAAATTTCGTACGCTAACTATTCGTTGTATAACAATGCTGCAAGAAATTTATATTTGGGTGTTCTTATTAAGATATACAATATAGCATTTTAAAAGGACAATCAACATTGTTTAAAAAATTGTTTTTAGATTATAGATAAACTAAAAAGAATAAATGATGGAAGACACTTGAAATCGTTTTATTTTATTGACCTTTTTAACAATATTGATATCAAAGATTTAGAAAAACATTTGTGTTTACTTTAAAAGTTTTAAATCTCAAATTAATTGAAAAGTACATATATGTCATATTTTTAAAAGCATTATTAAATTTTGCCTTTCAGTATATTTTTGTATGATTGTAACACCATTTATAAAATATGCCAATTATTGCCTCCGAGATAAACAATGTCAATCACACTAACTGATCTATTTTTATATTATTATGAAATTTATTTACACAAATTAATTTGGTAATAACACAGACAATGTTTACTATTATTATATAAGTGATATATTTTACTTTAGTGGTTTTAATATGACGTCATTTCCTATTCTGTATCTCAAACAGCTTACATTCAGTCAAACAATGTGATAAATAATATAGTAATTTTTGTTGACTTAAAAATAAAGCTTAATAATAAAAGTAAATTAATATTTCTTATTCATGATAAAAGGTCTTTTGAATCTAAATATTTTTATTTATTATTGCTGATGTTTAAATAAATCTGTAGATAAAAATATTTTATTTACGTATCTACATAGAATAAAATACTTACTTTGAGAAAAGAATTAAAATAAAAATATTAAGTGTATCGGTAATCAAGCTAAAATATTTGTCTAATCAAACTATATTTTAAATTCAACAATTAATATATTTCTATAAGTTGGTTTTTATGACAAATATATATAAAGATTAGAGGAGAGTTGTTTTGTAGAAAGTACGGTGCACACACACATACACAAATATATACATGAATACGTACACGAATACATGAAGTCAAGACATAGGCAAAAAGTGTTGACAAATCTGGAATTAGTCAGCCATTTTTCACTCTATTTATCAATTTTGGCCAAAGTTTGGTGAATAGGAAATTAACAATATGCCATTTTGGCCAGTTTTTTCCGGAAGTTACATGAAATATATTTCCTCAAATTTATAGGGCTTATTTAAGGCTGATCGTTAAGAGATCTATAGTAAGTGATATAATATTTTTCTTGTTTTTTTTCTTATAAATGGTTTGCTATTTTTTTACATCATTTGAAACTAATCCCTTTTCTTAAATGTTCGTTATTACTAAATACGTTTTCAAAGCAAGTGTTTCAACTCAGTGCTAAAATTTAAAGTTTTGGTGCAAAAATAGTCAATTTTCAAATATTAAGGACTCAAATTAGTTTATTTAATTATGTCACACCTTTAATTGTTTCTGCAAAAGTTTTATACAACCAACCAACCGAAAGCAAGTGGACAAAAAAGAAACGTATTTTTTATAAGTGACGCTGTATGAACCAACCAACCGAAAAAACACAGAGCGGTTAAAGAGAAAAAAAAAGCCGTATTTTTGTTGAGAGTGATTTCCAAATTTTAATTAATCACTCAGTTAATATTTAGAATTCCGAAACTCTGAATATCAGGTACATCAGGATAGACTTCGGGGTACTCTCGAAAAAGTTTGAGCATCGTACGTGCCGTAGATTTTGCTTGCCATTGCAGACAGCCGCACACACAGACAGAGCATTTTGTTATTTCATTAGCATAGATTACTGTGAATATTCTAAATAATTCCTTTATTGCTGATTCATTAATTTTATGGTTTTTTCTTTTTTATATGTAATTTAAAAGTAGATAAGACCATGATGGATTAAAAATCTATAACATTGAACAAAAAGACAAAAAAAAAAAAAAAAAAAAAAAAAAAAAAGATGCAAAGCGCACAAAAATTTGAAATATTAAAAATCACATCAAAAATTGCACTGAAAATCGCTGAAATAGAAAATCGTAGCAGACAAAATTTAATAAATTAAGCTGAAAGTTTGATACAATTTTCTTTTTATCAATGTCAAAAATAATCTGCAAAATGCGAAAAATTACTAAAAATCGCATTGAAAAATTCTATAAAAATTTAAAAATTGCAGTACGGATGCCGAATAAACTTTCTTGAAAAAAAAAAAAAAAAAAAAAAAAAAAAAAAAACTAAATTTACTATATTAGGTTAAAAGGATGAAACCGTATTCCTTTCACTAATGTGGAAAAATTGATTCGAAATATAAAAAGGCCGCTAAAAATCGCCTAAATATTAAATAAAAGAAAATTTAATTTAAAAAATTGAAAATCGGGCTTCAAGGTGCAAAACTTCATATATAGATGTAATTATCCCTCAGAAACGACTCCTTTTATTATTATAGAAGAAACATTACTGTGAATATTCTAATTTCTTTATTGCTAATTCGTGACTTTTATGTTTTTTGTCTGTTTTACATGCAATTTAAAAAAAGATAAGACCATTATGCATTAAAAATCTATAAAGTTGACAAAAATGACAAAAAAAAGATGTATGTTAAACGCGCACAAAAAATCGAAAAATCATCAAAAATCGCACTGGTATTCACTGAAATTGAAAAATCGTAGCAGTCAAAATTTAGTAAATTAGGCTAAAAGTTTGACACAATTCTATTTTTATCAATGTGAAAGAAATCTGCAGAATGCGAAAATATACTAAAAATTGCATTAAACAATTCGTTAAAAATTCAAAAACGCAGTACGAAATCTGAAAAAACTTTATTGAAAAAGTAATCACTAATGTGGAGTAATCTCTTCGAAACATAATAAGGACGCTAAGGTCGATTAAAATATTTAATAAAAAATGGAAAATCGGGCTCCGAGATGCAAAACTTTATATAATAGATGCATCTTCCGCACTAATTTTGTAACTACGTGTGGCGGTATCTTCACATGCGAAAAAATACTAAAAATCGCATTAAAAAATTCGTTAAAAATTCCAAAAATTGCACTACGAATTCCGAATAAACTGTATTGAAAAAAAGAACAAAATTCACTAGATTGGGTTAAAAGAATGAAACCGTATTTGGGTTAAAAGAATGAAACCGTATTCCTTTCACTAATGTAAAAAAATCGCCTCGAAACATAAATATAAAATAGACAAATAGTTTTGCTTGATTTTCCGATAAATTTAATATTTTTATTTTTATACTTTTCTCAGCGTAAGTATTTTATTCTATGTGGATTCTTAAATAAAATATTTTTATCTACATATTTATGTAAACATCAGCAATAATAAATAAAAATACATAATTCCAAAAGACCTTTTACCATGAATGAGCAATATTAATTTATTTTTATTACAGAAAGTTAAAAATCGCCTAAAAATTAAAAAAATATATATATTCAAAAAATCGAAAATCAGGCTTCGAGGTTCAAAACTTCGTATATAGATGTACCTATCCCTCACATTTTGTAACTCTACGTGCAGCGGTCTCTTCAGAGTAGCGCTGACACTCACAATCTTCTCTCTTTATTGCTATAGATTACTGTAAATATTCTAAATAATTCTTTTATTGCTGATTCATTAATTTAATGGGGTTTTGTCTTTTTTCTATGCAGTTTAAAAGTAGATAATTCAATGATGCATAAAAAATCTGTAAATCTGTAAAGTTGTCAAAAAGGACAAAAAGTCGATGCTTAGCGCATAAAAACTCAAAATATCGTTAAAAATCACATAAAAAATCACACTAAAATCACACTAAAAATTACTGAAATTCAAAAATCGTAGTAGACAAAATTTAGTAAATTAGGTTAAAAGTTTGACACAATTTTCTTTTTATCTATGTCAAAAAAAAAAAAAAAAAAAAAAAAAAAATTACTAAAAATTGTTTTAAAGAATTCGTTAGAAATTCAAAAATAACAGTACGAATTCCGAAGAAACTTTATTGGAAAAAGAAATAAATTTACTTTATCGGATTAAAATAATAAAACCGTATTTTTTTTTTTTTTTTTTTTTTCACCAATGAGGGAAAATCGCCTTGAAACATAAAAAAGACGCTAAAAATCGCCTAAAAAATTAATTACAAAATTTAATAAAAAATCGAAAATCGGGCTTCTAGGTGCAAAACTTCATACAGTGTCTCACATAAGTGATGGGACACTTTACAAAAGGAAACTAATCAAATAAATTAAAAAAACATGTACACATTTTTTGTGGGTGTGTTTCATACTTAAATTTAGTAAAGATTATTACATAACATACATTTTGTCAAAATATTAAAATATTAATTTAATAAAAATGCAAATGTTTAGAACGGAGCAAAAAATAGCTCACATAAGTGATGGGACACCATTATATATGCAACAAAAATCGTCTGAAATAAGCAATAAAAATATTTTTGGGGGTTTTATTTTTACTTAAAAGCAATTGGCAATAATTTATAAAATCATCTGCAGTATTTCTCTCCAGTTTGTTTTGGAATTTTTGTGTTTTTTAGCTCTGTGTAGCCATGAATGCTAAACGAAAAGAAACTTCGCCTGAAATTCGAAAATTAGTTATTAATTTGCATATTGAACGTGGAAAATCTATTAGAAAAACTGCTGAAACAGTTAACTTGAGTCGTTCAACAGTTTTCAATATCATTAAACGATATAAAAAGAATCATATGATTCAGGATAAAAGAAGACCTGGCCGACCATCAAAGCTAACCAATGGAATAAAGCGAATTATCGTTCGAAATATTAAAAAAAAATCCAAGAAATAGTGCTTCAAAAGTTGCTGCTGATTTACAAGCATTATATGGAATAATTGTTAATCCTGAGACTATTAGAAGGGTAATTGGATCTGCTGGATATCACGGTAGAGTAGCCAGGAAAAAATTCTTCGTAAGTGAAAAGAATAGAAAACTCAGACTAGCTTTCGCAAAATCCAACATAAATAAGAATTCTGATTACTGGAATAAAGTTATATTTGCTGATGAGAGTAAATTTAATATATATTTGGTTCTGACGGTAGAATCTTGGTGTGGAGAAAACCCAGGGAAGAATTTCGCAAACAGAACTTGGTACCAACAGTAAAACATGGTGGAGGAGGAGTTATGTATGGGGGTGTATGTCGTCCGCTGGAGTTGGTAATCTTGTTTTTATTGAGAGTATAATGGATCAGTACAAGTATATTGATATTTTAAAGCAAAATTTGAAATCTTCAGCACGAAAATTGAACCTTCATAACGATTTTAAATTCTACCAGGACAATGACCCCAAGCACATTGCTCTGAACGTTAGACTCTGGCTGCTATAAAACTGTCCTGAAATAATAAAAACACCACCACAATCTCCAGACTTAAATCCCATAGAGAATATTTGGCAAGAATTGGAATCAAGAATTCGCAAACACACCATTTCTTCAAAACAACAACTAAAATCGGTGCTTCAAGACGAATGAGGTAAAAATCACTCCAGAAATCACAAAAAAATTAGTCGAATCCATCCCAAAAAGATTAAATCATGTTTTAAAAGTAAAAGGAAATCCAACAAAATATTAAAACCTTTTAAAAAGTAAAATTTTTGCATAAATATTTGAAGGAAAAGTAAGTGTCCCATCACTTATGTGAGCCATGTTTTGCTCCGTTCTGAACAATTGTATTTTTACTAAATTAATATTTTAATATTTTGACAAAATGTATGTTATGTAATAATTGTTACTAACTTTTAATATGAAACACACCCAAAAAATATTTGCACATGTTTATTTATTTTATTGCAGTTTCTTTTTATAAAGCACAAGTGTCCCATCACTTTTGTGAGACACTGTATATAGACGTACCTTCCTTCCAAATTTTGTATCTCTACGTGCAGCCGTCTCTTCAGAACAACGCTAACACACTTACAAACTTCTCTCTGTATTATTATAGAAAAATATGCTTCGTATTTACATTTTTTTCGATAACAATTAATGTAAAATATAAATACATGTCATCTTAAAAAATATATGATTCGGTCATTTTTATTATACGCACTTATATAATAATTGCAGTCTAACTCGATAATACCAGAAGCACGGATATTAGAAAATTAATTTTATGTATTATTCGGCATTCTCGACGTGCAAAATATGCTTATTTTTCTAAATATATAGAAATTTCTTGGTAGATTTTATTTAATAAGATGCTTTGTATTTATGTATTTTATAATATATTTATACAATTTAATGTATTGTTAGAAACTCTGGAGGTGCAAGATATGCTTATTATTCTGTACATATGAAATTTTTTATAAATGTTATTTAATAAGATGCTTTGTATTTATACATTTTTTTTATAACTTTTAATGTAAGAAATAATTTAATGTCATCTTTAAAAATGTGATTCGGTCATTTTTATTATACGAACGTATGTTAAATTTTTGTTTTAACGACAATCTTTATATGTATGCAGTCTAACTCGAAAATAAACTCAAGGGAATTGGAAAATTCTTCGTGTAAATAAATGCTCATAATATTTAATGCAAATTAGAATAATTACTGCAGAAAATTTCAAAATATGTAAATCATACATGATGAAGAAAATTTTATGCCAAATATTTAAATAGTATTTCTATAAAATCATATGTGTTTTTATACTATTTTTATTTTAATAATTAAAAAAATGTGTATATTCCTTTGATTGTTTCATTTACCGACTTTTTTTTTTCTTTTAATTGAACTCTATAGAAAAATCCATCCGTGCAAAATTTTGTTTTATAAAAGGAATTAAAAATTTTTAACTCACTTTCAGTAACAGTGAATCGAAAAATAATCAATATTTTAAAAAGATTAAAAAAAAAAAAACTTTCAAAAATCTTGTATGCAACAATATAGCAAAACAAGAACAATTAAAAATTTCATTAAAACAGATATATACACAAGTAAAACTGTATATATATATTTTTTTTTTTTTTTTTTTTTTTTTTTTTTTATCGGGAAAACATAACGAAGATTTTCCGCACATATGAGTACGTCTGTTTATAAAACTGGTTTTCTGTTTTGAAAAAGACTGGGATAAAAGAATCCAGTTCTAGGATTAAAAACTAAAAAGAGATTCCTTCCCCGTTTATATTCTTCCCCTTTATGAGTCTATAAATGGAACTTAGCTTTATAAAAAAAGGGTAGAAAAAAAGAGTGGGGGAATAGAAAGTAAAAGGGAATGTTGTTACATATTTAATTGTAAAAGAAGGGAAGCACAAAGGCTTGAAATCGTATGATGGGTGAAGCAGTTGCTTTTTAAATACTCCCTTTTTTTAAAAGTCAAATACAAAAACGTTATTTTTTTTTTTTAGACTTATCGCATTGAATGAAAATAATTTACAATCATAAATACTTATTTAACACAAGTTAATTCTCACAGTTTTAAATTTGGAAAATTAAATTTTTAAGGCAAAAAAAAAAAAAAAAAAAAAAGATAATGACATTTTTTTTTTTCTTTACCTGAATATTGAAAATCCCCTTAAATATCCCCAAAGGAATAAATAAATAAATAACAGAGAAATAAAAAGCAATAAAAAAATCAAGTAAATGTGTTTTTAAACAAATTCAATAGTTCTAAAAAGTGCATAGTGAAATACTAAAAAATTTTATTGAAAATCCAGCAAAAGAAAATAACTAGAGACTATGAAATGTTTTGCCTATTTGGAAGTTGTAAAAATTTATCATCGTCTCTAGATGATTGATTGATTAAATATTTAAGTTGCAAATAAAAATGATAAAAATGAAATTTTAAAATTACACAAGTATGTCTTTTAAAAATATATGATTTTTGTAAACATCACTTTTCAAATGACTTTTTAAATTAATTTCACATTTGGAAAAATTTTAAACATACTCTGTATCAAAAATAGCAATCAAGAAATTCAGTATTCACATCACGATATCCTTTTTACCTGTTTTTGTAAGTGTAAAAAAATAAGGATGAATGGGATTATACAAAATATTTACTGGTGCACTGCAAGATAAAATGATTATAAAATAGTTTGATGTCATTTGTTTTACATCCAATTTAAGTTTCCAAGAGCATAATGCAGTTGCATTTCAAAATTTCTTTACAGTGATATTTGTGTATTTTTAAAATGAAATGTAAGGCGTTCGAATACCACCTCCAATCTTTTTTTAATTCGAGAATCATCGTTCAGAATGTGCGAAAGGTGTACAAAATCCATACCATTAAAACACATTGTTTTCAAGAAAAAATGTAAAATTGAAAAAGATGACGTCATATCACGAGCATAAAAAAGGCGTTATTGAAGCTCAGGAAATCGCAAACCAAACGGGAAATATCTCTTTTATTATTTTTTTTCCACGTAACATAATAAGCCCTTTACATTTTTCTTAAATGTATTTCTGAATGTTTAACGATCTGTAAATTGTAAATATGTGGGTTAATAAAATTTATTTCTCATCTCCCCACCCCCCAATTTGAACTTTCCACTTTCCATAGTTTACTATTAAAATGGCTGTGACAGACAGATAGACACAAGAGTGATATTATAATGATTCGGTTTTCACTTTTTGAGTACGGAACACTAAAATATATTAAATCCTTTTAAATTTGAGGTGTGGTACAAATATATATACATATAAAGGCCATATTGGATTAAAAATCTGTATTACCCTTTTACACGTAAAGAAAATTGCAAACGATTAGAAGCATTCAAAATTATGCCATAGACTAAAACATGTACTTTTAAGATTTTTAATAAATCCTAAATTTCTAAAAATATTATTTTTCAAATCAAAAAGTAAATCGTCTTTTTCATTTTTTACAAACCATATTAAATTAGAAAAAAAAATGCTTGCTATGCAGATTATTATGTAATCGATATGAATGTTGAGTACGCGAAGTTCTTCGAGACTTTTCGGAGCATTTAATCGCATTTATAAAACATAAAAGTGCTGGAAAAATGTAATGCATGTGTAATAAATCCAATGAACTTGATGTGGGTTTTAAAGCAAACGGAAGCCCTATATGTAAACAAAAATTTCAATCATCTGTCACCACTGATAAATTTTTCTTATTATAATTACACTTTATGTAAAATATGCAAAGTATAAATGAGGCAGGTGATGAAAGGCTGTTAAAATATATTTAAAATGCATTAATTATACATCTAGAATTTTAAAACTACATAGGTTAGATACCATGTAAAATTTTTCGCAACGACATAAGACATAAAGCCATGAAAATTAAGTACTGTTCAAAACTTTCTATAAATATGTATTATTTATTTTATTTTTCCATCGCTAAGTGTTTGAAATATAATTTATCATGTACATATTATGTTTCAAAACACCAAGTATCTGTTAAAACTTACCGAAATTCGTGCCAAATATAAAATAAATAAATAAATAAATAAGTTACTATAAAAAATATAATATTTCAAAATTTACATTAACAAACCAACTGTTTAAACCCGTAATTTTTAAATATAATCAAAAGCTTAATTCGAAAAATTTCAGCAATTTTATAGAAAAAAATAAACGATAAATTTATAAAATCTGTTCAATATATTGACTATTGAAATCCTGGTTTTATATGCGGATTTTGTTGGTAATTTTGTTTGTAAGGTTAAACGGAAAGTGGCGAATAATTTTTTCTACAATAGATCAAAACTCTTAAACTGCTTTATTCATTTCTTTTTTTTTTTCAAATATTAATTTTCCCACTGACTTCCAAATTTTTCAACAGCTGATCTTTCTTTATTCTTTTCAGTTTTAATAAGAAAGTGAGAAAAAAAAATTATTAATAATCCCAAAATTTTTATCTTCTTTCACTTTTGTCCCATTTCAACTGAGTATTACAGATGCTACCTTTACAAAAATGCCATTACAAGTACAAATATATAAATGTATATGTATACAGGGTGAGTTATAAATATCGAAACAATAGGCTATCTCCTTAAATATTGCCTCTACACTCTAAAAAATAAATGAGTAAATTAGTCAAATTTACACATATTTATGTGCAAATTTGTAAATTTACACACTTGCCATGTACTTTACACATTTTTTTGCAGAATTTTACCTGTTTTTATGTGTATTTAGCTTTTGAAACTAAGTGTGTAATTTGTTATCACTTGAAAAACATAAATAAGTGTGTAAAAGTAGAAAAATACTTAAGGCCCCAGACCTTGAAAAGAGGATCTCTGAATTCGGGTTAACGGTTAATTAGTTCACGTTCTCACAGCCAGGATGGGCGGGATATTTGCATCCAATCAGAGTGAGAAAAAAAAATTGTCTGTCAATCCGCAGTGATTTATTAAGACGAAGGCGTGCTTTTTTTCAACACTAGGGGTATCACTAGGGGTCTGGGGGTCTGCTTTTTACCAACTTTCTGTCACTGTATTTATTCAAGAGTCATTCGCATCTTCAAACAGATGTTGAGGTTGACCACAGAACTTTTCCTATTCCCCCCCCCCCCCCCCCGGTCAGCACGGAAGAATAAGTGACGACATTTCAGCTTGATTTGTTTGCATATTAGGCATATCTCACTATGCCAGTAGATTAATTTTTTTCAAATTTCTTTTAACTTTATGGATGCAGTAATTAATAATATAACATGGTGAGCAGCTATTCTGCATATGGTTGTAAAAATTGTTGTAATAAACGGGGAAATATATAATTTAATAGATAAAATGATTTTTTCTCTCTATACACACATCAAACACAAGTGTATAATACTATTTTATGAATGATATTTTTTTTCGTATTATTTTTTTTCAATTTTAAATACCATTTTTCACCTCGTATATAATTACAAAAGTTCTTATGTATGCTTAATGGAAAGTACTTTGAAATTAATGCTTTAATATATGTATATTGGATAAATATTTTGTTTTGGCTACTTTATCTAAAAAATTTTCATCCATTTTTTAAAATGCATGATCGTGATTCTGCAAAACCATTTATAATAACTGTTATTGTTATAAATTTGTAAGTGAATTAAAAAAAAATTGCGACAAGTAGTATTTAATTCTTTTACAGATTATTTTTTAAATTAACATTTTCATGTTCATAAATTTATCTTTTATTCATGAAAAATGATATTATATTTATTTATTTGCTTCAAATGGAAAATATGTACATAAAAATACATATGTATAAACAAAAGATGGTTAGTTGTATTTAAGACGGCCAATTACAAACACGAGAGATAAAGGCCCTAAAGGGGGAGTGGCCCTCCATGGAGGTCTTTCTAAGGGATCTCAGTTCCATTTACTCAAAGAAATCCAAGGTTCAAAGAAAATCACGAATCCGAACGATTAGGCCGACGGTCGCGATTGTGATAAAACCATGCACCTCCCGTCTACCAGCTTCGAAAGCAGAACGTCTCGGACACTGGCGGTCTGTATATACAAAAGAAAAAAGAAACTTTAAAATAAAACTGTAATGAAATTTCTAATACATTATTTCATAAATAAAGGGGCTAGATACTTTCAAGAGGTGACAAATTTTTCTTTTCTTTCAAAATATTTCCAGTTTCTTTTCCTAATTATTTTAATTTTTGCACTAGAATTGCAACAGTACCATTTATTGTCAGATTAAGAAATACATTAAGACAGTAAACGGAAAAAAAAAGTGCCTGGAAAAAAGTTACAGAAAAAAATTGACAAGAAATGATAAATATTGAACTTGCCGATAAATAAATAGTAAATACACTATATGGCCATTGATTATTGGACATATGCGATTTTAGACATTTTACTAAATATCTAGAAAATTACATGAGGAATCATCTCGAAACTCTTAGTGTATAAGTATAATAGTATACGTCATACATGTCCGTGAAGATTTTTTACCGAAACTCTATAGGGGACCGTCAACAAATTAAAAAAGAATGAATATCTTTTGAATAACCCTGTCAAAACTAATGTAGCAAAAGCGCTCAAACTCTAGATTATGATTGAATGCCTTATTGTAATACATTGTGTTCAATTTTATGCAAATAGCATGCTTACTCGCAGAGTAATTAAGGTTTTTATAAAAATGTCCCAAAATTTTCCAAGTTTTTCCCTTAAAATTTTCAGAGTTCTTAATACAAAATAATATTTTTTTCAGAAAATATGACAAATACATTGCACACAGTGCCCTGTAATCAGAATTAAAAAATAATAAAAATTGTATGAAAAATGAGTAGGTTTACTAAATAATTTTTTACTGCGCATGCGTCAAAGATATCAAAATTTCATTTGCATATTATGTTAGCTAAATGTATAGAGCAACTTTTGTAAAAGTCTCAAAATCATAGCTTAAAAATTCTGAAAGTAATCGTCTATAGAAAAAGGACAAAATCCGTTGTTTCCAAAATGAAGCAAAAAAATGAGGGATTTTATCCAAATGTAGTAGTACATCCCGTATTGTGTATTCTACACTGGTGTCCAAAATTTAAGCATAATTGGTAATTAAGTAATTATTTGTAAGTAATGAAAGAAATATGTATCGGAATGTGCTGAAACTCCAGGTGTGTAAACAAAATAGTACGCGTCACATATTTTCGCGAAGAGTTTTCCCCGAAATCGAACAGGGGACCGTCAACAAATTGAAAAAGAACGAAGATCTTTTGGATAACCCTGTCAAAACTAATGTAGCAAAAGCGTTCAAACTGCACATTATGATTAATTGGCTTATTGTAATGTACTGTGTTAATTTTTACAAGGATAGCATGTATACTCGTAGAGAAATTAAGGTTTTTATAAAAACAGTCCTAAGTTTTTTGCTTATAATTTGCAGAGTTCTTAATATAAAATAGTGTTCTTTTTTGAAAAAATGACAAACATCATTGTACACAATACCCTGTCATCAGAAATAAAAAATAATAAAAATTGTATGACAAATGAGCAGGTTTACTAAATAATTTTTTACTGCGCATGCGTGAACGCTATTAAAATTTCATTTGCATATTATGTTAGTTAAATGTATAGAGCAACTTTTGTGAAAGTCTCAAAAACATAGCTTAAAAATTCTGAAAATTATCGTTGATAGAATGAGATCAAAATCCTTTATTCCCTAAATGAAGCAAAAAGATGAGGGGCTGTATCCATATTCCATTGTTTAGTGCCTACACAATATTGCACGTACAACTATATTTAGGTAAAACCCCTGATTTTTTTGCTTCCTTTAGGAATAACGGATTTTGAGTTGATTCTATAGGCTCCCATTTTCAGAATTTTCAAGCTGTGTTTTTGAAACTTTTACAGAAGTTGCTCTATACATTTAGCTAACACAATATGCAAATGACATTTTGATATCGTTGACGCATGCGCAATGAAAAATTATTTACTAAATATACTCATTTTTCATACAATTTTTATTATTTTTAAATTCTGATGACAGGGTATTGTGTACAATGATGTTTGTCATATTTTCAGAAAAGAACATTATTTTATAATAAGAACTCTGCATTTTATAAGCAAAAAACTTGGAAAAATTTAGGACTGTTTTTATAAAAACCTTAATTTCTCTACGAGTATACATGCTATCCTTGTAAAAATTAACACAGTACATTACAATAAGCCAATTAATCATAATGTGCAGTTTGAACGCTTTTGCTACATTAGTTTTGACAGGGTTATCCAAAAGATCTTCGTTCTTTTTCAATTTGTTGACGGTCCCCTGTTCGAATTCGGGGAAAACTCTTCGCGAAAATATGTGACGCGTACTATTTTGTTTACACATCTGGAGTTTCAGCACATTCCGATTCATATTTCTTTCATTACTTAAAAATAATAACTTAATTACCAATTATGCTTAAATTTTGGACACCAGTGTATATTGACACTAATCAATGAATATATGGATACAACCCCTCTTGTTTTTGCTTCATTTTGAGAATAACGGATTTTCAACTTATTCAATTGACGATTATTTTCAGAATTTTCAAGTTATGATTTTGTGACTTTCACAAAAGTTGCTCTATACATTTGGCTAACATAATATGCAAATGAAATTTTGATATCGTTGACGCATGCGTAGTAAAAAATTATTTAGTAAACCAACTCATTTTGTATACAATTTTCATTATTTTTTAATTCTGATTACAGGGTACTGTGTGCAATGTTGTTTGTCATATTTTCTGAAAAAAAAAAATATTATTTTATATTAAGAACTCTGGAAATTATAAGGAAAAAACTTGGAAAAATTTGGGACCATTTTTATAAAAACCTTAATTACTCTGCGAGTATGCATTCTATTTGCTTAAAAATGAACAAAGCGTATTACAATAAGGCATTTAATCATAATCTAGAGTTTGAGAGCTTTTGCTACATTAGTTTTGACAAGGTTATTCAAAAGATATTCATTCTTTTTTAATTTGTTGACGGTCCCCTATGGAGTTTCGGGAAAAAATCACGGAGATGTATGACTTATACTATTATATTTATACACTAAGAGTTTCGAGATGATTCCTCATGTATTTTTTTAAATATTTAACATAATGTCTAAAATCGCAAGTGTCCAATAATCAATGGCCATATAGTGTATTAAAGTGGTAATAAAAAGTGTATTTTTTATGTTCTGATTATTGGCATTAGTATTTTCAGATATTAATAGAATAATTAAAAGGAATGTCAAAAACCAAAATGTTATTTATGATGTTATTGCATTAAAATGTATATTTCATTTTAATTATTAAAATATAACGCTTAAGTGATATTAAATACTAAACTTAGGTTCATTAAGAAGAATTGTTTTAAAAATGAAAATATATTTTGCTAACTGAAAATAAATTAATAAAAATAATTGTAAAAATTAATTAAATACACAATTAAATAAATAATAAAAATATTAATAGCATTAGTAATAATAATAATAAATAAATAATATAATAATATAACATATAATTATGTACTATAATTTATATATTATATAAATATATTACTTGCATAATATATTAAATATAATTATATTAATCTATTTTATATATTTTATTAAATAACATATATTTTTATATTATTTATTTTTGAATTTTTCGAAAAATTAAGGCAATCATTTCTAAAACATAATTCTAATACATTTTAATACATTTCTCATTTCTAATACATTTTAAATAAGTAAATCTCTAAACCAAATTAGTTTATATTATTGGAACACATTTATAAAACATCTCTAAAATTTACAGTAATAACTTTAAAAATCTGACAAATGCATAGGCAAAATTTCAAAACAATACGAATAATTTAACTGGTAAATTTCAGTATCCATTTATCATTGAATTCCATTAATGAAATGTGTCATTTTCTTTCAAGGGAAAAAAAAATTGAAAATCATTGGATTTGCCATAGAAAAGCGTTATTGCGCAAAATAAAATATTCTATATTTTCCGAACGAATGGATCAAATCTAAAAAAAACTATACAGCTTAATCCTAGTGCCTCACTAACATACCCACTTAATTTCAAGCCAATCGGATGTTTTTTGCGTTAGTTATCGCGGAACAGACAGACTGACTGACAGACGGACAGAAACCAAAAAATTTCGTGTCTCCAAAGTAAGCCTTCACTGACGTTTCGGCAATTAGTCCTAACTCATAAAAAACAAGTCTAAAGTTTCAAAATATGCTCTTCGGAAAATATAAAAAAATGTTATCTTCCTTTATGCTTTAGAATAGTGTGCATAGTAAATTTTTGAAGCATGGACTTTTTAAGTTTTCGGACTTATCCAATAAATTGTTTACAATGGAATAGTGAATGTCAACAGCAGTTTAAATAAATTAGTAGTTTAAAACATAATAAAAGAAACAGTATTAAACATATGTATTTATATTTTTAATGAAATCGCTAAGAATTTACCAAAAACATGTTTTTTGATGAAACTCCAATAAATAACTAAAAATTCTTTAAGAGCCTACATCGGTGAATTCGAAACTCAGAATCCTCTCACAAAACATGACTGTTGCCAACAGGAAGGAGTATCCCAAAATCAAAGATTGACACTTTAAAAGACCAATGATATTTACAAAGCTTCTAATTGACAAGAAAAATGGTCATTTAGGGTATAAGTTTACACACCCCTACCCTCCAGGCAGATATTGGGGGACTAGATATCCAACCGGGGAAAAAGTGATTAGCAAAACAGGAAATCGAGGTTAAAGATAAGAAAACTTGTACTTCTCAGGTCTGATAGCAAGAGAAAAAGATCTACCTTGCAAAAATTCGGGTAGCAGAATTTTCTTCATTTATTTATGCAGAAATCAGCATGGAAAAATCAAGATTTCCAACACAATTTCGCAAGGCTAAATTTTCTGTGGCCAGAAAACAATAAATTTTTTAGAATCATTATTATTATTTTTTTAATATTTCGAAACCCGTTGCCGTAGCACATTATTTATAAAATGCGTCTTAGGGTAGACATTAATAAAGACATTTAATCTGCATTAAAAAAAAAAAAATGTGGGATATTTTCTTTCTTTTTCTTTTCTTTTTTCTTTTTCTTTTCTTTTTTCGTTTTTTTTCTTTTTCTTTCTTTTTTTTTTTTAATAACTGAGAGCGATTTATACAAGACCTTTTTCGACTGTTTACAGATATTTTAAAGTGACTACTTGAGTCGAGGGAAAAAAATAAATCACGATTGGTAGTTTTATCGTAGAAATTTACAAAAATATCTCTTCTACATCTTAATATTTTTAAATGATTTTTTAGCATTGGATAGCTGAGATCTTTAGGTACAAAGACCATTTTGTACTTTTTCGATTTCGTTTACAGGTGTTTTAAAGAGGCTACTACTGTCAAGCGAACTCCTATGGTAGAAATTTATAAAGATATCTTTTCTACATTTTAATATTTTTAAATGATTTTTGCGGCATTGGATATCTTAGATCTTTCGGTACAAAGACCGTTTTGCACTTTTTAGACTTTGTTTAGGGGAATTTTAAAGAAGCTACTTCAGTCAAGTGAAATCCAATGGTAGAAATTTATAAAAATATCTCTACTACGTTTAAATATTTTTAAATCATTTTTTGGCATTCGATAGCTGAGATCTTTCGGTACAAAGACCGTTTTTCTTTTTCGATTTTGTTTAGGGGAATTTTAAAGAAGCTACTTCAGTCAAGTGAAATCCAATGGGAGAAATTTATAAAAATATCTCTTCTACATTTTAATATTTTTAAATGATTTTTTGGCATTCGATAGCTGAGATCTTTCGGTACAAAGACCGTTTTGTACTTTTTCGATTTTGTTTAGGGGAATTTTAAAGAAGCTACTACAGTCAAGTGAAATCCAATGTTAGAAATTTATAAAAATATCTCTACTACGTTTAAATATTTCTGTACAAAGACCGCTTTATATTTTTTTCGATTTTTTACGGGTATTTTAAAGGGGCTTACTTCAGTGAAGCGAAATCCTATGACTGAGATTTATAGAAATGTCTCGTCTATATTTTAATAATCTTTTTTTATATTGAACAGCTGAGATCTTTCTGTACAAAGGCCGTATTACATTTTTTGAT
Organism: Maratus speculifer; assembly: GCA_964019185.1. NCBI lineage: Eukaryota > Metazoa > Arthropoda > Arachnida > Araneae > Salticidae > Maratus > Maratus speculifer. Next base: position 190,692,506 of record OZ025293.1, on the reverse strand, counting down.
TTCGATACAGGTATTTTAAAGTGACTTACTTCAGTCAAGCGAAATCCCATTGTAGAAATTTATAAAGATATCTCGCCTACATTTAAAAAATTTTTATTTTTATTTTTATTTATTTTTTTTCTCTTACATTGAATAGCTTTTACGATTTCATTTATTTTAAAGAGGTTACTGCAGTTAAACGAAACAATGCCTTCGCTTTAAAGCTAATGCTATGAAACAAATTTATAAAAGTTTTTCGTCTGTGTTTTAATAGTTTTAAGTTTTTTACAATGCCTAGTTAAGGGCTGCCTAACGCGGCACCCGTGGGCGCCATTGCGCTTTTTGTATGTTTTCTTGGCGCTCTTTTGAAGGTTTCCTGTTACTAGCACTTTAAAAAAAAAAAAAAAAAAAAAAAAAAAATCCCTTTTAAAATGCGTTTTATTTAAAATCCTTTATATTTTCTTAAGAGATGTTTTAAAAAAATCTGCAAATGTGTTTTACGCATCAAAAATTTAAAAAATGCATTAAAAATACTTATGTATTATTTCGTTTCTTGATTAATTTATGGTTATTCTTTATATATTATTTTGTAGAAAATGAAATGATAGGAATGGGTAAAAGTTGGCATTAACTTTTAAAAATATGTTAAGAAGTAATGTGTAGAAAAATAAGCGTCCATATCCCCCTTTCTTTGGATAAAAGTTCAGTTTTTTTGGTTATTATTATGGATGTTATTCTCCTTACCCTGACCCAGTAGCTGCTTTATAAAACTCTAAAAGCTCTGCCATTTTCTCCCCCATATTTTGGAAATTTTAAGTAATTTTAACCATTTTATTTATGTTTTAAACTGTATAAAATCGTGCAAAATGATTTCTATCAATGAAAACTCTTCCAGGATCTCCCTTTGGAACCAACCACGTATTGATCACAGTATCATGCTTTTCTTTGTTTCTGTACTATTCATAACACAAATTTGCACCTTCAAAATAAATCAAAGAGTTTTTTTTTCTGCATCCCTCCTTCCCCCCCCCCCCCAAAAAAAAAAAAACCAATTTCTCTGATTACCATTTTATTTTAATAATAGGTGGGTTTTAATATTTTGGCTCTATGCAATTAAAATACTCCGACTTACAGCTATTTTGAAGGTTTTTTTTTTCTTTTTTACATGGAGCTTCAGATCCATAGGAAATTTATTCATGTGCTGCGAGATGCATTTATATAATATGTGCATCACTATTAAGGGGTCAGGTACCCTTTGAACTAAAAAAATACGTGAAAAAATTACCTCTGTAAGAATTGCAGTCACTCTGTATCTAATTGACTTTTAACTGTAAAATTGAAAACACATATTAAGAAGGATTTATTTTATTAGTTAAAGTTGTCAAAAAAAGTATACACATATGTAATGATTTTTAAATTGTTTTTAAAGATAATACAATTTTTACGAAAGAATAATTCTTGCATGCCTTGTGCGCACGATTTTTCAAATTTGAATGGCTAAAACAAACTAAGATTTTTTTCATGAGTAGAGATATAATGTGTTTTCAAAATGACCTACGATGAAAAAAATAAAATTTATAGATCGAGAGAAAAAAATTATTTTTTAAAAAAAATTGAAATATCGAGATATTTTTTACACAAAAGTAGTCGTGAATTCTAAACTTCTAATTTGAGGAACATAATAATAGGTCATTTTGTGCCTGTATACGTTTAATACATTCAGCGAAAATTTTGTGAAATTCTACGCTGCCGTTTTCCAGAAGTCGTGCGCGCAATAATCAAAATCGCTGTTTTGAGAAAATTGACGTTAAAGTTTAAATTCCCCATTGATCGTATAAGAAAAGCGCAAAGTTTTTTAAACATAACTCTTCTTCTAATGCGAATTTTTGAATGCGGTTTGTTTTCAAATGTTCTCAAAGAGTGATATTTAATTATAACCTATTTTTTAAAAAATCGATTTTTGGATTCTTGAAAGGGTACCTGACCCCTTAATATTGTGAGATAATTTTCTTAGCATTTTTTGAGCCCTGTTAATAACGGCGCCCTTCATTGTTTTCAAAGAACTGAGATGCGCCCCTGCTTAGTGAAAGGTTGGACAGCCCTGGCCTAGTTGATATCGATTTGCACAAAGGCCATTTTCTATTTTTTCGATTTATTTTACGGGTATTTAAAAAAAAAAAAAAAAAAAAAAAAAAAAAAAAAAAAAAAAAAAAACTTTAATTAAGCGAAACAATTTACTAGCTTATGATAATTCTTTCGACGATAATTCAACGGTCGAAATTTATAAATAAATCTCGTCTGCATTTTTATCCTACTACAAGCAGCAAGCAACATTTTACGAATAGCCAGAGGCAAGAAATTTCACCTATACGTCCCTGGACTCCCTGCAGAGTGAAGACCTATCGTCTTACACCCTAATTGCTTTTAAGGCGTATCCCTTTTGAAGGCGTGAATAAACATCATTTTCGATTATTTAAAATCAAAGTGTTTCAACTTTTTATACAAAAAGCATACATTAAATTTTTTTTAAAATCAAAATAAAAAGCATTTTCTGAAAGCTAAATAATTAAACTCTGCATGCTGTTTTACCAAATTTTAAAATGTCAAACAGATTTTTCGTAATAAGACACTAAAGGTGAATTTTAAAGATTATAAAATACGTACTTGTATCGCCTTAAAATTAAAAAAAGAAATAAAATTTCAAAATGACATGCATAGTTTAAACCTACAGGTTTTCAAAACAACAAAAATTATTAAATTTGAGCAAAACGCAAAGGAATGAAAGCGATAAATTTCTTCCATTGAAAGAACATTAGCCGTTCTATCTCGGAGCGTTACTGATGTAGGGCCTTAATAGTGAAAATGAAAATGATATACATTTATTGAAGATCATAAAAAATAAACACAACAAATATTTTAACATAAAAAAATTATTATTATTATTATACCGCAGACCAGGCCCCTGCCTGCCGGGCAGTGTGCCTAGCTTAACGAGTTTTTTTGTCTGGCTGCGGGGCAGAAGCCGCTTGATTGCACAAGCTGAGATCTACCTGAATGTGGCTGTATCGCTATTATATAATATAATATTAGTTACTATCCTGGCCTGTTCTAGGTTACTTTTAATTATCTGTTTGGGTTCATTCGTACGATGTTGTAATTGGAAGGGAATAAAAAGAAAGGGGGTAACGCTAATTCTTCCACAGAGCTCATACGAGCTGCCTATACGACAACCGATACTCAAGTTTGATCTGGTAATTTAGAGCCTTGATCGGATGACGAGATCTTCACCTGACAAGGCACCCCCAGAGGTATAATTCACAGGTAACTTGGAGGACTAACATAAAAAAAATATTTACTGAATACAGGGAAGAAACAAATATGAAAAATGCACTTCTCTTTTTTTTTTTTTTTCCCCGCTACAAAATTGTTTTAAGCCTAAATTTACTATTAAATGCTTGATATTTTTATTTAAAATTAGTTATATATTATAATATAATAAAATATATAAATATATTTTATTTAAAATTAGCGCAAGTAAAAAAAAAATTCTTTATTAAACATAAAAATAAATAAATAAATCACAATTTTCATATCAGATAAGTCTGATAATACCGTTTGGTTTGATGATAAGCTTTAGAATATAAACGCAACATGCAGGTTATATTTTGAAATTCAACCACCTTGTTTTCTAATAAAGTTTGGGGCGTACAGTAACGTATCGAAGGAGGAAGGGAGACGAGAGAAAGGATGGGTACATCATTTTATATCTAGTGCGTAGATTGTGGAGCAATGTGACAATATTTTAATGTACTTGAAAATTCTTCTGTTAATAATGCACACACACATATGCAAAAAAGAAAGACCGGTAAAAACTCAAAAATTGTAGAGGAGAAAATTTTCTATAATGGACCTCGTAACATTGCAACCGAATTCCTTTTACGAATTCAAAATCGCCGCGAAAAGTGAAAAAACTCTAACAATCGAAAAAAAAAGGTAAAAGGGGAACTGTGTGTGACATATTTTAAATATATTAAGCTGTTTCATGTATGATAAAATTAATATATGTCATTGAAGCTTAATGTAAGTTATACGCTACTGTCTTGCATAATATGAAGTACATACCATTTACAGGGCTATACAAAAGATTTCAAATAGTATATTCTTTCCGAAGTACCGTATATGTGTCCGATGATGGCTGATGGAGGGATGAAGTGCATTTTAATTATGATCTGCGCGTTTATATTTCGCTAAATATATGCACATTGTTGGGTGTGTATAAATGTTATAGTTGATATACAGGGCTACCCAAAAGAGCTCACCAACGTTACTGAATATGAGCGTAAATTATTTAAACGTGGTTCTTAAATAAGCTATGTATTTTTAGGCTGAGCTTCATTCAATTTACTGAGAAATGTTTGCAGAATATAGATAAAGGATATACAGGGCCACGCAAAGAATTCGGTACATGAACGCCTATGAATGATAATTTATGAGAATGTGATTTCAGTTGTTTTAAAAGTGTTTTAGTTTACAATAAATTTTAGCCTAATGCTGACGTGTAATAAAGGTACAATGTAACTACAGGGCTGAACAAAAGTATTCAAGTATGTTTCCATCTAATAGTATGAATTGCTGAAAAAGAAATTTCAAGCTACTGGGTATTTTCTTGCTAAACTAAATTTTCCCATTACATCAACATTTTCCCATTACATTTGAAATACAGGGCTGTTCAAAAGTACTGGAATACATATTTGGGTATATTTTGCTATACACTATTATTTCCCAAAATAACAAAGTTTTGCTAAAGGTTTCATTAAGTATTGGAAAGTGCTTCATAATCTATGCTTAACGCATGATTTTTCTTACTTGTTTTATATAAAAAAGTCATTCATAATTTTACATCTAAGATCACATCGATGATAGTGAATGGTCTAATGGTAAGCTTTAGATTTAGAATATAAGTTTTAGATGCAGACGATATTTTGAAATTCAGCATTCTTACTTTCTAAAGGAGGGAAGGTGCAAAAAATGTATCTCAAGACGTATCTCATCACTGCTTCAATGATATTTTTTTGTAAAATACAGATAATAAGAATAAAAACATCCCGTTCAGGTAAAACTTTGGAAATTTTCTGTCAGTAGTAAAAGGGAAAAAAAATTTAACCGAATTCCTTTTATGAACGTTAAAAAATATTGCAGCGAAATGTAATCATTCCTTAAAAGATCTTAAAAAGTAAATAAATAAATAAATAAATAAATAAATAAATAATAAAAAATTGCTCTGTGAATTCAGAAAAAAATTATGGAAAACAGGGTAAGGTTTATTACTTTGGGCGAAGTGATTAAAACCGGAATTCTTTTAACTAATGTGGAAATATCATTACAAAGCAGGGAGGGGGAGGGGGGGGTGAACCCTTCTAAAAATACAAAAAGGATAATTCGCCTTAAAACGCATTAAATTAGGTATTACAATGTATTAAAACGCCGGAAAATCACTAAATTAGGCATTAAAATCTCTAAAAATAAATATACATACATGTGGAAAAAATATACTATAGTAGGCAAACAGCTAAAAGTGCATTTCTAAACGAATTTCATAAAATGGTTGAAATGCAAAAGTATTCTAAAAATCGTATAGTAAAATTGTGAAAAATTAAAATATTTATGTACAAATTCCAAATAAATTTTATTAAATTCAGAACAACATTTACTGTATTGAACTAAAAGATTAAAACCGTCTTACTTTTATTTGAAAAAAGATCGCCATAAAGAAAAAATAAAGTTTACAATTATCTAATTTCTTCCGCAGGTCTAGCAATTTTTTTTTCCTACGCAAAAAACATAATTTTTTTATGTAAAAATAATAATTAATAAATATATAACATATAACATGTATAATAATTAATTAATATACATACATACATACATACATATATATATATATATACAATTAAACCTCTCAACAAACAATAAAACGTGGAATGTATTCGCTATTTGGCGGAGTCCGCTTTTCTGATATAAAAGCATACAACTTCGCATGCGTTGTGAATTGAAAGATGCGTTTACTAAATAGAGATATTCTTTATTTGGGAATGACCGTTATAGAGGCTTTATTGTAAAATTTTCATAATGGACAACTCTATTTAGCAAATCTTTTTCAGTCTAACTCAAATGTAAGTATGTTTTTTTACCTCCCTCAAAATAGCAAACATCTTCTAAAAGCTACTACTATTATATTAGAAGAAAAAATAAATAAATATTTGCTGTTTTGCCTCAAGCAAAGATCCTGGACGGTATAATCTAGTTTGTTTGCCTCGAGGGATTACTCTGTGGTCACCCTTATTAAAAGCATATGTGTTAAATACTCTCCCCCTTCACACACAAACTCCGGTAGTTTCCGCCGTTATCAATCAATGTCAAATGGGCGTGACCTATGAAAGGCAGGATTTCACTTGATTTCACTTAAATTTTCATCAAAAATTCCATTCGAAATAACTGATTCTACATTCCCTAATTAGGATAAAAATATGAAACAAAATTATCTGAAAAGCTCAATGTTTAAGCTAAAGGGCGATGTTTTTTAATTTTCCGAATTTTTTATAGAAAACATTTTATTAAGCTTTGAATGAAAAAACACCTGTATTTTTTCATATTTCAAAATTGTAAGTCATATTATAATTAAACAGCAACAAAAATCGATAATTTAATCAACGAGTGCACTTCATTATGATCTCAACTATCATGTGCAAAAAGAAAAATTCAAAAATATGCAAATGCGAATGAGAAATCAGCGAAATGCCTCCCCATAGGAATAGCATTAGCTCGCGAGCGTCTTCACGAGGAGGGACAGGGGCCTTAAGTTGACACCGATTGGTGTGTTATTGCATAGTTCTTACATACACTGATAAGTGTGTAAATTTCTAAAATCACCCACTTGTCATGAAAAATACACATTTTGTAAAAAGAATTATTTGTTTTTATGTGCATTTATTTTGTGATATTAAGACTGCAAGTTGTTGTCGGTTGGTTTACACAGGCAGATGTGTAAAATTAGGAAAATACCTGGATTTACATGAACTGGTGTGTTATTTTAAATGTTCGCCTGCATTTTATATAATAGCAAGTACGCAGGTGAAAAATGAAAATTGAAAACATCTGCTGTATCGTAGTTTCGCCATATTTAGAATAGAACATGTCAAAAGAGGAAAGTTTGTTCTCCTCTGTTAACTCAAAAAATAAGATTAAATCATAATACAATTACAAATAATCGAGGAATGTTAATAATCACAGAATGTTTGTCTTCATATTTAGAAAAAATGAACTACCTTTTCTTTTCTATTGTCATTTTTTCGGCATGAAAAAGTTGGATATTATATAACAAAGGTATGTAAATGTTTTGTTCTAATGAAAATAAAGCTTTTCAATTGACAACTAATTTAATAGATTTTCATGGTTCAGTTTTTCATATTTAAACTGTAAGTTTTTTGACATACAACTAAAAATTAAGGAATTTAAATGTCATTATAAAGTATTAGCAGCATTATTATATTTAAGAAAATGATAAAATTTCGGTGCTTTATTTTCTAATCTTGTTCGCTTCTTTTCTATTTGAATATATCTAATCTTTTTCTAGCTTAGATTCCTTTTATTATGTAAAAATGTAAAATAATGTTTATGATTTCTGTGTGTTATGAAAGTTTTATCATAAAAAGTGCTATCATATTTCAACTAAATTATGATTATTTTATTGAATTAGTAAAATTTACATTAGAAAATCTTAATCGTTGTCCGAGTTCCAAAGGTGTCGCAAAGGTGACTGCGTTCCTTCATATTAAGCATACTTATGACTATTCTATGAAAGCTATAATTATGAAGAAAGAGAAGTATACATATATGTATTAGTTATTGAATTGACTTTTGAATTTAAACACTAATTTAACACATTTAGTGAAATACTTTGTGCACTTATTCTAAAAAGAATTATATACATGATATGTATATGTATATATATATGTATTTGTAAAATGTCTCATTTTTGACAAAATGAGATTATTTGTAAAATGATACATTTTTGCAAGAATGAGATTATTTTTGGTTAGAAATTGAATTAACCGTATAAATAAACTTTCTTAAAACTGAGCCCAATATTTTTATTAAATTAGTTAGTGTTTTTAATTTCAGTATTTGTGAATTTATTATCTTAAATATGTAATTAATTTGTGTACATCAATATAATAATAATAAAATTAAATATATTGCATTTTTTTAGTTCATTTATGCTTTTTTGTATGTTTCTGTATTTATAAACAAATTTTGATACTTCTTAAGATGTATTATGTAAACCTGTAATAAATAAATATATATATAGGAATGTAAATAAATAAATAAATAAATAAAAGTCATGCGCGCATTTTTTTTTTGGGGGGGGGAGGAGACGTTTTTTGAAGCAAGCTATTTTAAAGTATTACATATTACACTTCAGTATAGGTAGATGTGCCAGTAATGGACACCCCTCTAGTAATGTATCAACAATAAATCACAATAATGTAATCACAATAAATAAATAAATAAATGCAAACTAAGCTTTTATTATTTTTTCATAGGGAGCGAACGATTTTAATAAGCTGACTTAAACCAGTAATTAAATCGCGATTTAAATCAACTTTTTTTTTAATCATTGACTAAAATCATAAATTTTATAAAGATTTAAAATAACAGAAAAAAGTTTTAAAATCTAAGGTTACCATAATTTGGCAAGTTTCTACAGGTACTGACTTTTGAATACACAAAAAAGCTTTAAATAATTATTTCTAAGCTTAATTTCTGAGTGTTGTCAAAGACTTAAGCATGATAATTTTGTAAAAAGCATATTTTTTATCTTATAAGTATAAAAATCATTTAATTAAAAAATGATATTCAAATCTGGTATAAAAGTCATAATTTCCTTTTAATAATCAAATTATTGATTCTTTTATATAATATAGGCTAGCAAGTATAATAATTTTCTGCAAATAAACGAATAAAGAAGCCAAATCTTATTTTCTCATTCTGCTTTTGCAATAATAATTTTATAGCAAATATTGGAACTAAAAATAGAATGAAATAATGACATCCGCTGAATCGCTATTGTAAAAGAAGGCATGAGAAAAAAAATTATAAAATATTAAGCATAGCAAGAGCTTATTCAGTAAAAGTTGAATGTGTTTACTTTTTCAAGTCATATACACCAAATAAAAATTTTCATGATTAATTAAGGCAGCAAAACTGCCTGAAACACTAAATGCTGAGAACTTCCACTAAGTGCTAATAATGGTACTGTTTAATGTTTTGAGGATTTCATATATAATTGGCTATTCCTTATATTTACTTTGTATGTGTGTATGAATGTGCTGACATATTTTGGGGGGTTAATATATGCAAACGTGGATGTAAATTTTGATTCAGGCTATTGACAGATTGCAAAATGAGATGCAAATAAATATGTTAATTTTGTTATTTGTGTTACTAATTGATGAAATTACTTATTTGCAGTTGTTATTAACTCTTTAACTATTTGCTGTTTCCTCTAAGCACTTTTTTAGGGTGGAAAAACTTTCTTCTTATGAAATTGGCAAAATGCTACCTTATTAAAATATAATTAAATTCACTTACAGTAAACACAGCTTTCTTGTAACAGAACTTCCAAATTACACATTATTTCTTAATCTAAATTCCCAAAATCCTGTAAAAATGATTGAGAATTATTTCTTTAGAAAAAAATTAAAACATGTTATTATTTAATTGTATTTTTCAATTTGTAATTCATAAAACTATTAAAATTAATGGCACTTTGTTTATCATAATGAGAAAATGAATGCTTTTTATAATTACTAAACACATTACTCAGTATATCTCCCCATAAAATAATGTATTTTTTGGAACTAGCATCTTCCCTTTTTTTCTTTCTAGAATGAGCACTAAATTGTTAATAATCATTTTAGTAATTAAAATATGTTATATACTAATTAAAAATTATATTATTACTAATTTTATGCTAATTAAAAATGTATATTATGTTCCTAGATACAGAAATTGTTGTTTAATAATTATTAATTTTAAATAGTGTTAATAGTTTATGTTAAATGCAGTTATTAATAATTCGAATAAATGTAAATATCACTAGTATTTAATATAGTTTTGCATAATATTGCATAATATTATTGCAAAATATTAATGTATATAATGTTAATATATGCTATAAAGGAAACTACTACTAAAAATAGTTCATAGTTACAGACATTATAAAACTACTTTGTACTTTTTATAATGTCTGTAACTATGAACTATTAGTTATGTTAGTTAAAGGATAAAGACACAGATTATGTTAGCAATTGGAGGGTTTTTTTTTTTTTTTTTTTTTTTTTTTGTTTGTTTGTTTTTTGTTTTGGTAGACTAAAATACTTGGTAGTCATTCAGTATTTGAACATTGGGGACAAAAATCATAAAATTCCAATTTTTATCAAAATAATCTGATTTAGTTCTTTCAGGTATGATGTACTACTCATAGTACGTGTCTTTTAATGGGGTATTATTGTGTTTTAAGAAATATTTTTGCTGATATTTACATGCATTAATGTTAGTATATGTCTATGCATTTACTACATGACTTCATTTTATGCTTAAGCATTTAATAATAATAATAATAATAATTATTATTATTATTATTTGGTTAATTTTCTCTGCGCTGTTTGCGATTCTTTTATTTCAAACATCATATTTCACTCTTTAAATTTAAAATAAAAGTTACTTTCTTGAAAGAATCATGTCTAATAATGCGCAGAAAGTAGGAGAAAGTTCTAATATCAATTAAATCTTATTAAAATGCAATATTTTCTAAACATTTCCCAAAATTCTTTTTTAGCCTATGGCCATATGTATATTGAATAATACGCAAAATAACAACATTCGTTATTGTTCAGATTATGAAATCTTGGTGAAACACTAATAATGTACTTGGATAGCTAGTATTAATATTATTAATGTGAAAGTATGTATTATTAATAATATTAATATTACTAATATTAAAATGTATTATTAATATTATTAATAATAAATATTTCTGAAAAAATTGCTCTTTAAAATATTAAAAACAATATGAGTTGTTATAGCAGTAAATATGAGCGAGAGAATTTCTTTTTAACTTTAATTTAAAAGACAGAAATTGTAAGGAATTGAAATTATGCACAATCTGCGCATAAATTGTGATCTCACGATTGTAGAACTATATACCAACTCTAAAAGAAATTACAAATTGGTAATTAAAATTTCAGTTTATCATGCTTTATATAAAAACGGGTATATCGGTGATACCAAAATGATTTGTCTTTTATTTAGTGTGGTGTGAAAATTGCCAAAATACATTGCTTGTACACTATTTTCTGGGCATCAAACAGAGCTACCAGAAAATATAATCTCAATCAGTAAATGATATTGTTCTTTGTACAATTTTTTTAATCATTAAAATTATCATTATTAATCATTGAGAATTAATTCCCAATTTAAAAATACTAAAATATATAAAGTTAACGCTAAATACATAAAAATATGTCTGCTTGGAATATTGCACAAATATCTAAGTATTTTGATTATTACACACAAATCTGTTTTGCATGTTCAGCAGAAATATTTATATGAAGAGAATGCTACACAAAAATCTGTGTATTTTGCATATTATACAAAAACCTGTGTAATTTACATACTACACAAAAAATTGAGTATTTTACATAAAACACAAAAGTATGTGTTTCTTGCATTATACACAAAAATACATTTAATCACACAAAATTACACATATGAATGTGTGAGAATATTACACATAAATCTGGGTATTCTTCTGCAATTTACACATTAAAGTGTGTATTTCAAGACTTATCAGATAACATTTACACATTTGGACTTATCATCAAATTACACTTTAAAATGTGTATTTTCAAATTTACACATTAGGCGTGTATTTTGGCAATTTACACACCAATTTACACACATAGACGTGTCGTTTTTGTATCATCGATATACCTGTTTTTATGTGTAAATTTACACATTTTTTTTTTTTTTAGAGTGTAGATCCATACTTCCAATTGCAAAATTTCATTAAAAAAGGTGAAATTTCTGATAAGTTGCAACTCCATGGGGGGGGGGGGGGGTCTATTTAAAAAAATACGAAAATTAACTTTTTATACGGCCCCCGTAGAGCAAAATTCCCAATTAGGAAATTATTCCTTATCCATTCCTAAATTGAACAAAAAAATTTCATCTCCGTATCTGAAAACCTGACAGAGATATTAAAATCCAAAATTCTCAAAAATTCGAGACTTACACCACTATACCATGCCTGTAAACGAAGAATTTATAACTCATTCTTAAAGCAAATGAGGGATCGTCCACAAATTGTCCTTATTAAATGTCGATTTAAGACCGTGCCTCTTATTTGGACATAATTAAGCAACGTATTGATTTAAATCAAATCTTGTTTTCAAAATATGTTTATCGTTAGCACTGGAAGTCTGCATGGATCGAAATAGCTAGGTCCGGTCCCAAACCGACCCATAGGGAAAAAATTTCTGCCCGGCATGGAAAAATGTTAAAATTATAATCCGGACCAGCCTGGAAAAAAGTTTAAATCATACCCCGGCTCAGCCGTGAATTTCTACATAGTTTTTATCTTCAGAGTAGTTAAAAATTGTTTCGCGGGGAGGAGTTCGGACCAAAAATACTTATTACAGCTTTTCGTTTTTTATATTTATACTTTTTATTATCAAAGAAGCTTTAAAGGCTGTGATATATTTATTTTATCAATGAATCTCTTTTCATATCTAAATGTTTCTCTTATATTTTAATATAGCTAATCCATATCCCGTGCGTTGGAGACTTTGAAAATGTTATACAGTAAAACCCTTTAAGACGGAATCACATAGGAAAGAAAAAAATATGTAATAGAGAAATGCCCTTCCATAGGAGGGTTAATTGGAGTTTATTTCTTCTCAGGTATTATTGTATTCATTTTGCATGGATCAACACATTTTCTGTTTAAAACAGAATTCCGTCATAGACAGATTTTTTTTCTGGTTATTGTGTTTAATTTTACAGCATTTAAATAAACTATCCCTTAAAAAAATAATTTCTAAAGTTTTTTTTTTTTTTTTTTTTTTTTTGTAAAATAAAAGTTATTTTAAAATGTATTTGGTTTTCGTAAACATTTTCATTAAACCATATTTTTCTTATTCCATGTACGTATTAGGTCAGTCAGAGACAATGATTTTAATACGGATTGTTCGAGACCGGGATTGAAAATTTCTTCCAATGCAGACCTTATTAAAACTTAAGAATTGTTAAAGATAAAAAGTACAAACTTGAAACATGTCATTTTTAATTATTTTACATTAGCTTTGTTTCGGGCAAAATTGAAAAATTATTTACTTTTGAAAATATGATTTTTTTTAAAGTTATATTATTTTTTCAGTAAATATTTTTAATAGCTCTAAAATTAATATTGAAAAACAAAATCAGATTTTCATCTTTAATTAAATGGAAAGAAATTGAAATCCGATAAATAATGTTTGGAGTTATAACGATTTTTAACTATCCCATTTAAACCAGTACTAATCATATGAAATTTTTACAAATTTTATGATAAATTTTAGGATGTGATTTTCTTAGCATATTATATGACGAACCATCTTAAAAAAAAAGAAAAAAAAATCAAAATTCTAACTTAAAAGATAGATTTTTTGCACGTTTATGTTACTCTTAAAGTAACATTGTATTTGAATTGCGCGCATTTCAATTTGTGTCTAATCCCTTAAAAACCTGATGAATTATTGAAATGGCTATAACTCCTCGAGTTTTGAAGATATGAAGATGCAGCTTTTTGTGTATTATTCAGGACTGGATAAGGAAAGTTTTCCTAATTGGAATTTTTATCCTACGGGGGCCGTATAAAAAGTTAATTTTCGTACTTTTAGAAATAGACCCCCCCCCCCCATGGAGTTGCAACTTATATTATCAAAAAGTTTACCTTTTTTTATGAATTTTTGCAATTCGAAGTATGGGTCTAGAGGCAATATTTAAGGAGATAGCCTATTGTTTCGATATTTATGACTCACCCTGTATAAATATGAACTATTTATAAATAGATCCATTGTAACTTTGATATTTACCAGAACTAAAAAATCTATTAAGTCCTATTGATAAACTGCATTTAAATATATGTAATGACAAAAAAAAGTGCAATCACCTATTTTAAAAATAAAGAAAACAGATCACTAGTACAATTAAGAAGTTCTATGAAATGATTATTAACAGACAAATGAAAAGCCATTGGATAAAAACAAAAGAAACTTATATTGCAAATTACTGTTCAGGGGTATATTATTTACAAATATAAGCAAATACCAGTCAGTTTCGGCCATTGATCAATCTATTAGATAAAAAATTTGATCCATCATGCATCCTACTGACCAGTTAAAAAGCCAAATAAAATAGAAAAGCAAGACAAAGCTTGAATTGTATTGATATGGAAAGAATAATATTAGTTATTAATAATATAAAATAATATATCTGTTAATTCCTTCTGTAGCACATGTTAAGAATTATACATATGATCACATAAGGTTAATTTTACCGTTAGTATATATAATTAACAGCTACAGTAAAAAAAACACTGATAATTACTTTTAGTAAATATATAAAAGTAAATATATTATTTATAAACAAAATACTAATTAACGCTTATTATTTTATAATTAAAATTAATATTTAACATCCATATTACTTAATATACTAATTAAATCCATTTATAATATTATTAGCGTTAGCTTACAAAAATACAACACCCTCTAGTGTCATCGTAAGCTAGTCCAGTTTTGGCAGTGGGCTACTATTTTTCTAATCAGATTTCTTGACTGGCACCACTTTTCTGAAACGGTAAAAATCTCTTTCTTTTCATATTTATTAATATGTCACTAGGCTCTTTTTACTTTCTTCACTAGGCTCAGTAAGGCTCTTTTTACTATGTCAAAAAAGCGGTATCAATCAAGAATCTGAATTTTAAAAAAGTAGCCCATCTGGCAACACTGAGCTAGTCCAAGTTTGAAAATAATGAGAGTTTATATGACATCCTTAGATTAATGCAAATGACTTATGATATATTTTCGCTACGGTTCCACACTATAGAGTAGCAGTTATAAATTACGAACAGACAACCAGATTTCTACATAACTATATCCAGCAATTTTCGAAATTAATATATTTAAAAGTGATGTATATACTTTTTGTATTCACAAATATGTTTCTATCACCAGCGGTTAAGAGCGGTTGATTTTTGAAGAGAAAGTTAATAATATTGTTTCAGACATACCAGACTTCGAATATATATGTGTGTGTGTGTGATTTTTTGCTGCATCATTTTAGGGCTAACTATAGTATCTGCTATGTTTTTTTTCCTTTTCTATCCATTTTATTAATGTTATTATGATTTATTTTTATTTTTCTCCATTTTGTTTTGGTTTTATGTGTGGTTATAGTAGCCTCAAATTCGTACTATGTTGCTTTTAAATGGCTAATACGAAGATGAAACCACACACTTTATTTGTAGGTACAAAGTATTTGTGGGTCTAAGGATTCTGCTTTGATTCTACAAATTTCAATTGCATTCATTTAATTTTTTTCCATATTTCAATGCGGTAACTTTGTAATAAATTAAATGGTTTATATATTGTTTTACAATTAATCGTTTTGCATATGTATATGTATTGAATCAGAATGAGTTTTTACATAGTTCATTTTTCTAAATAAGAAATAAATTGTTGTTATAGAGTACTTTTACGTAATTGCATGAAATAGTGGATAACTTTTCACTCTAAAAAATAAATGTGTAAATTTACGCACAAAAATGTGTAAATCGATGATACAAAAACGACATGTCTGTATGTGTAAATTGATGTGTAAATTGCGCCAAATGTGTAAATTTAAAAATACACATTTTAATGTGTAATTTGATGATAAGTCCAAATGTGTAAAACTTATCTGATAACTCTTGAAATACACACTTTAATGTGTAAGTTGCACTGAAATACACATATTTCTGTGCAATATTTTTACACATACATATGTGTAAAATTCTGTTTTTACACATATTTTGTGTAATAGGAACATACACATAATCTTGTCTAATATGCAAAATACGCATATTTTTGTGTTATATGCAGAATACGCAGATTTATGTGTTAATATTCTGTTCTTACACATATGTATGCGTAACATGCAAAACACACACTTTTGTGTAATATTTAAAATACACAGATTTTTGTATACAGAGATTTACCTTATGCTTTGATATGTAAATTCTAAAAAAAGTTTTCATGATCACGGAACAAAATTGTATAAAGAATAAACTCATTTATACTTGGCACTTATTTTTTTTTTAAACTGACTTGCAAACAAGGCCACAAATCCAATATGCTTAATTTACAAACAATCAGGATAGTCTCAAATTATAATATGTTATCTTTCTATTAGATTTGGTTTGAAGTCGGAAAATGATGCATTCATAGTTTATGAACAGGAATGTATAATTTGTATATAGACAGTATGAAGACTGTCTTTTAAATTAAGTTAAAAGTTAAAGTTCTTTCACACAGTCTTACAAGTGTAACAGCTTGCGCTGTTTTTAATTTATTTAGAATTTTCGCTTTTCTTAAATTCATATTTCTCCATATTCTGAAAATGGCATAATTTTATTTTGCATTTATGGCGGACAAAATGGGGATTTTTTTTTCACTTGTTGCGGTGTACAGGATAAAAATAAAACCGTACCTTTTTTTTTTTTTTTTTTTTTTTTATAAATTATTACAAACTTTTTTTGCGTGGGCTGTGCTAATTGTATTTTTGCACTCTCTTTGAAAGCTTTTGCTCACTTTAACTTCCAAAGTTATCATCACACATGTAAAGCTCCACAAATAGCTAGTCATTTTTAACCACGAATGTTCAATCAGAATTATCCTTTAATATAATTTTACTAAATGGGTGAAAAAAGTGTCCACGACAGAATTCGAACCAGGGACTTTTAGCGTAAGCTGCCAGTCTGGCATTAGTTAGCTTTATTTAGTATATAATTCTAGTTCTTTGGCTGAATTGTGTCCGCCAGATTCATCCCCGATAGCTCATTTGGTAGAGCATTGGCAGCTCTCATAAAAAATCCCGCTTCAAACCTAGGCCAAAATACTTTTTAATCCTGTTAGAAAAATTACAGGTGATTTATTTACTAATTAAAATAATGTATTAAAATTAATATAGAATTATCCTTTTATCAAACTGTGTGACATTTAACAGCAATATTTGTTAAAATTACTAAAGAAATATTTCTGCTTGAATGTTAAAATCATAATCAATATAAAATCTATATCAGGGCTTGAAATTCAATTTTTCGAAGGAGGGGAGTCTCCCTACCAACATTTATAAATGGAGGGGAGTTTAGCTGTTTGGGAGGGAGAGAGAAAAAATGTTTAAAACCCACTATTACTTTATGTTCTATTTAAAGAATTTCCAGAACACAGACATGAAAAAATATCACTGAAGCAATTTTTATCAACAATTCAGAATAATTATGCAAAATGTGTAAAAAAGAAAAAAAAAAAACTTTTATACTGTCTAGTTTTTACCAGTGGTAAATCTTTTCCCGGTGCTAATTATTTTTGTTGCAGGTCTAATTATTGTTTTAACAATAATTAATGCTAATTATTGTTTAAAAAATAATTAAAACTTCTAATTTGATAAATTTATATTTATAATTGTTATAATTGAA
This sequence comes from Maratus speculifer, assembly GCA_964019185.1. Taxonomy (NCBI): domain Eukaryota; kingdom Metazoa; phylum Arthropoda; class Arachnida; order Araneae; family Salticidae; genus Maratus; species Maratus speculifer. Next base: position 190,674,688 of record OZ025293.1, on the reverse strand, counting down.
ACCAATATTACTTTCTGTATATTGAATGTACAAGATACAAATTTAATTATAAAATAATGCTTATTTGAGTGTAGAAGATAAGTATCACTATTGTTCGCATTTCTTTTAAAATGGGACAAGTCAAATTTATTGAAAAATATTTTTTTCTTAAAGAACGAATACTTTCGTTAAGTAAAGGGGTGCTTTTTGTTTAATGAATGGCTACTTTCAGGAATTGCATGAAACCAGAAAGATTTGGAGCTGCCAGAAACTGATTTTAGAGCAGCAAAGAAATATATTTAAAAAAAATTGAAACAAGAAAATTAACTTATTTAACAGAAAAATGCACTCCCTGCAATATTTTTTGGGGGAGGCCGGGGTGAGAGGTTCCCTTTGTCGGAATTTGCATATTTTAGCTATCTTTTAAAGAAATTTGTCTTTTTTTACGATCATTTCAGGAAAATCTGCCGTTTTTTAGGGATTTTTCGACGAAAATTGTCATTTTTTCGCGAATCATCTGAGGAAATTTGCCGTTTTTTCGCGATCTTTTGATGAAATCTGCCGTTTTATCGGGATTTTTTGACGAAAGTTCCCATTTTTTGTGATTTTTGGGAGAAATTTGTCGTTTATAGTGAATCTTGTCAAAATTTGTTGTTTTTCGCGATTTTTGGACGAAATTTGACGTTTTTCATCGACTTTTTGACGAAAACTACCGTTTAACTAGCGCCATTTTTCACGATCTTTTGGAGAAATTTGTCTTTTATAGTGATTTTTTTGTCGAAATTTGTCGTTTATAGTGATTCTTTTGTCGAAATTTGTTGTTTCTCGTGATTTTTGGACGAAATTTGACGTTTTTCATCGACTTTTTTGACGAAAACTATCGTTTAACTACCGCCATTTTTCACGATATTTTGGAGAAATTTGTCGTTTATAGTGATTCTTTTGTCGAAATTTGTTGTTTCTCATGATTTTTGGACGAAATTTGACGTTTTTCAACGACTTTTTTGACGAAAACTATCGTTCTTTCGCGAATCTGTTGACGAAATTTGCGGGAAATTAGGCGTTTTTTCGCAATTTTTTAACAATAGTTGCCGTTTTTTCGCAATCCTGTACGAAATCACGCGTCCTGTGGGACGCATAATAGCTGTTTTTTATGTGCCATCTCCGATTTTTTGCGTAATTTACGCGCTGTAGCGCATCCGTGGGATCACTGTTTCACAATTTTTTTAATTAAATGCGTTAAGTTTAATTTTTTTTTAATTTAAATTATTTATTTATTTATTTATTTATTGAAAATTCTGAACAGAATCACCTTTTTTACGCCGCGGAAAATAGAACGAAACTCGTCAATCGATTCCAGGAAAAAAAATTTGTCGATCGGTCGCAGAAAAAATCGTGATTTTCAATGATATTTCGCGGTAAAAAACTAGCAAAGTGGGTCGATCAGTCGTACAAAAGTATTACAAACTTCGCAAAACGGTCGTGGAAATTTATTACAGTTTGAAAATGTAAAATTTTTTGGGCGGGAGTTTCCCGTCCACGTTACTCTTTTGGGCGGGATTTCAAAATTTTGGGCGCGAATCCCGCCATCCCGCCCTGAAATTCAAGCCCTGTATATATAAAAAAATATTCTCTTACATTATAGATAGTACTTTTTGTAATCTTTAAATTATAAGGGTTATTGATTCACTGAATTGAAAGATTATTGATTACTATTGACTGAATGAAATTAATTTAGCATTTTAATACGCATTTTGAACGCTAAATCACGAGTGATTCTAAGTAATTACTTAACAACTATAAAAAATCTTAAATATAAAAAAGAAAACCGATATTAAGTACTTATATTTTAAGCATTTTAATTGTATGATATTAATTACTATAAATAATATATGCGATTATAATGCAGTAGATGTAGTTGATACAGATTTGGTGGACAGAGAAAATGGGGTTTACACCAAAGTTGCAGTTACGATGTCGCCAAAATCCTCCTGAAATATATATATGCACGGTGACCGCCCACTTGCATTTTTAAATATTTTGTTAAATATCTAGAAAAACACACGAGGAATTTCCCTACAACTCCAGGTGTGTGTAAACATAATAGCACAGGCCATATATTATCATGAACATTTTTTCCCGATCCCCCATAGGGGACCCGTCAACAAATTGAAAGAGAACGTATATCTTTTGGATAACCCTACCAAAACTAATGTAGCAAAACGCTCAAATTGTAGATTATGATTAAGTGGATTATTGTAATAAACTGTCTTCATTTTTATGTGGATAACATGTATACTCGTAGAGAAATTAAGATTTTAATAGAAATAGTCTCAAATTTTGACAAGTTTTTTTATTTATAATTTGCAGAGTTCTGAATATAAAATAATATACTTTTACGAAAATATGACAAAAAACATTGTACACAATACTTTTTAATCAGAATTTATAATAAAAATTGTTTTAAAAATAAATAGGTTTACTGAATAATTTTTCACTGCGCATGTGTGAACGCTATAATGTAAAATGTTTTTTGTCTTATTTTCGTAAAAGTACATTATTTTATATTCAGAACTCGGCAAATTATAAGTAAAAAAACTTGTCAAAATTTAAGACTATTTCTATTAAAATCTTAATTTCTCTACGAGTATACATTTAATCCACATACAAATGAAGACAGTTTATTACAATAATCCACTTAATCATAATCTATAGTTTGATGGCTTTTGCAACATTAGTTTTGACAGGGTAATCTAAAGGATATTCTTTCTTTTTCAATTTGTTGACAGTCCCCTATGGAGTTTGATGAAAAATCTTCAAGGAAATGTGTGACCTGTACTATTATATTTACGCACTTAGAGTTTCAGGATAATTCATCGTGTATTTTTCTAGATATTTAACAAAATGTTTAAAATCGCAGTTGGCCGGTCAACTTTGATCATATCTTATATATGAAGACGTGAGTTTCAAAGCTGGCCTTATCCAGAAAAAAAAAAATATCAGGAAATCGCGGAAAACCTTACTGCGTTCAATAGTTTTCATTATAAAGCGTGGTTTTGCAATAACAGAAATGCACGATAAAACTATTTTTTCTGCAGATTATAATGCTTTTTCGATGTAGGCTCATTAATATTAGAGATTGATTGTAATAATTCGACTTTTTAAATTTTGAAACTCACGTTCTCATATATACATTCCAAACATTTATTTTCCATAAACATTCTTATATAAGTAATATTTACGTCTTATGTCCTATATATTTATGCATCTATGTCATCGTTTGCATCTTATACACAAGTCATGTAGGTATGCTTCACATATGATGACTAGAAACGAGCCATATATGTTATGAAACGTTAATTATAATACATATTATTATAAAGTCATATATGATCTATAATTTGGCAATCCATCTTCAAGAGAAGCTGCAACACATAAATATTTAAACAAGTTCAAACTACTTCGATTCTAAAATGTACAACGAGTTTATATACTATTTGAAAAATAAAATTGAAAAATAAAATAAAAATTTAAAAAAAAAATTGCAAATGTACCTATTTTCTTTTATTGGTATGAAGTAATCTTTTGACTTTTTCGATCTACTCGTATATTAACAGTATTTCTACGGATACCAAATGATACTTTTTAAAATTTTAATTTTTGTTGTTTTTGAATGAAATACGCTTAAAAATGTCTTCAATGTATGAAAAATACTTTTTAAATATTTCAATCTAAAAATCACACACACATACATACACATACAAAAAAAAAAGAATTGAATTTTGTTAAAAAATGGAATTTTATTTTGGTAGAAATAGTGTTAAGAAAACTAGGGCAACTAGGGCGTGTAAAAATGTGTAAACGTGTATTTTTATATCAATTATTGTGATAAACAAGCTGAAACATAATTATTTCAAGTGCTATTCGATGTTGAAATTGCAAATATTTATTGGAGTGTCAAAAGGAATCATTTTAGAAATGTATAAAATAAATAAATAAATAAAAATATTGATATTTTTTCATGTTTAAAGTAAACAAAAATTTATATACTTCACATCAACTTCATCATTTTTCAAATACAAAATTGTAAAGCATACGAACTTACCTTTGTAAAAAAATCTCCTTTTTAGCTATTTACCATCATATTACAAATTCTGCAAAGTTCATTTTACAATAACTATGAAAAACTAATCAAATAAGAAATAAAACTTTGATATGAAAATTTATCTCAGTATCGCTGCATGTTGACAATTCTAAAAAATATTTAGGCTGACAACTTCTATGTTTGAAGATAGCAACAATAAATATAATCATATTTTTTTTAAGCTGACAATAAAAGTAACATTGATTCTCATTGTATGAGTAACTTTCACTTTTTGGGATATTGCAGATATACAACGTGGTGATATAAAAGATTAATTCATTTTACATAAAAGTTTACAAGCAGTAAAAAAAATTAAAAACATTTTTATTATTATAAAAAAAATAATTTTAATATTAGATTGCCGAAATTTGTGAAATTATACATTTAAACCAAAAAACTCTTAATGTATGATAAAAATAAACAGTTTACTTAACATAGCACCGCATCTACTCTATTTCGCCTATAATGTGGAACTTTTAATTCGTTTTTTTTCAAGTGTGTATTTGGTTTGCTGGATGTTTAATGACAGAGTCACTATAAATCTAATACTATCATAAATAGTACAATGAGTTACAATCTATTATGCAGTTCTTAAAACGAAATGTGGTGAAAATTTTATTTGTATATGTTTATTAAAAAAAAAACAGATATATATATATTTTTTTTTTATGTGACCCCATAAGAAAAGAATAGTTAATACAATATCAAATGATTTACTAATTTTCTAAAGTAAATGAATACGTAAAAGAACTCAGATCATTGGTATAAAATAGAACAACATATTAGTTCATTATTATTATCACCAATACTTTATTTATAGGATTTGATGATAACTATAAAAAAGAAATCCATTTTAATCATACCGTTTTATAATAGAGCTTATGGTATATATTTTGAAACTTATCTGTATAATATCATTCAAGATATAAAATAGGGTACTTTTCGGTTAATCGGACGTCAATATTATATATACATATGCATATACCTATCTATACACATATTGTATCTATATATACATGCACACATATAAATACATGCTTATATATGAGGACCCCAGAGGCCAAGGGGTACAAGTGACAAAATTTCGATTTGGAGTAAATTGAGTTTAAAGATAATTGATGTTAAATTGGAACATCAATAACAATTGAGTGGATTGAAATAGGAAATTTCTGTTTGTTGCATTCTAGTCTTTGAACTCTTATTTCAATAACTGTTAAAAAATAAAGTACAACTTTCTTTAAATGTATAATTAATCAATATTGTTTGTTTTTCGAAAAAAGTGGTTTGCCTCTATAACTCAGCAAATAATAAGAAAATCACTTACATTTCTTTACCTGAAATGATAAAAGCATATTTCTAGGTCGTCTGTGTATTTAGTTTATTTTTTTCAATTTTGTCATTTATACCCCTTGGCTTCTGGGGTCCTCATATGTAATAATGCTTATATATGTATTCATAGTTACATATGTATTTATATACATGTACGTATATATATGTGTATATATAACACTGGCGCCCAGCTAAATAAAAAGTACCTAAAATAGTAAAGCTATCCAGAATAAAAAGTAAATAATGAAATACAATTATTACATTTTAGCTTCATATCGTTGAAGTATATGCGATATTCTTTTAATATTTAAAATTTTTTTTAGTAAAATCATGTTTAAATCGTTATTGATTGTGTAACTTCTCTATTTTCATTTGCATGCAGTATCCAAACTTCTAATTTACTTTGAAAATTTTCAAATTATAAAATTTAACAATTGAAAAGTTTCACGCACTATGAATATATCTTTATAGATTTTTAACGTTTCTCAAGTTGAATAATAAACTGAATAATCATCGAAATCAACCCCCCCCCCCCTTAATATTACATTTCCATGTTTTCTTTTAAAAACACTTATCCATTGTGCCTTATTTATTATAATCATCTTCTGAGCAGATGCAATTTTAAAAAATAAAAATATGTAATGCAAATTATTTCAGACTATTACTTAAACACAAAATTTTAAAAATTATGTTTGAAAACATTCTCTAAAAAGGCTTTTTTATTCAATAATTTATGTATATTTAAAGGTTTACTGATTACATAACCATTGATTGTATGTTTTCCCATATACTTTTAAAATTTATGAAACCATGATCTTAACCAGATATTTTTAAAAAGAGAAGAAGTCTGATTGAAATGCTGTTGAAATCATTGTTTCTAATCATCTGATTAAAATTGTCACTAGGCAAATTATGTATTTCAACAAAATGAACAATAAATTTATTAAACTAAATGAAGTTAATGAAATATTAAAATTTTAAAACATGTTTATAAGAAGTTAATTAAAATCTTTATAATTTAAAGAAAAACAAATAGCAAGAATAATTTTTTTCATACCTGCTTTTCACCGACTTTCTTTATAGTTCAATTTTTTTGGAGAACTATAAGTCCAATACATAAGCACAATAGCTAAGGCTGGAAGCATATACACCACGCCTAAGCCAGTGTATTTATCTCGGACTTATATATTTTGCATGAAGTATGATCTTGGAAGTGCTGCTGAGAAATCCATTGTTTAAATTACTAAATCCGCGTCAATACAGATCTAAGTTGTCGAGTAATCGTTCCTGCATTCGTTCGAAAGCTTACTACATACACTCTGTTTATTTATATTCTACGGTTAGCCAGCCGCAGACGACTTTTTTTCCAAGCAGATGCAAAATGTGTTTTTAAAAACAAAAAAGTGTTCTAAGAGAAAGAAAATTTTTTCTTTGTCTGTCATTTTATATTAATTTCCTGTTGAATAAACTGCTTGTGATCTAACTATTTTTAAGACATTTCTGGAAAACAATAAATAAAAATATGAATAATTAATTATGTGATGGTTGTAGAATAAAATGTGTACATTTATTTTACATTCAGAAAATGTTACATTTATTTAAAAGGTTTGCAAAAAGTGGCAAGCAAATTTTTAAAGAATAACTTAAAATCCTTAAACATTAACAGAAAAAAATGTATACAACCATATTGTATATCAATATATAGAACTATATGCATACAACTGTTTTTTTATAATATTAAAGCAGCTTTTCTTTACAAAACGCCCCACTCCCCTTTCTGTGCTTATTCATACACACACAAACCTTTGCTTTTCTCAGTTGAATATTATTTTCTGCCGTGTCTGGTTTTAAGATTAATTTCATAAATCAGTGCAAACTTCCCGGATTATAAAAAACAGAAGAAAATATTTTTTTTTAATTCAAAATTAATAAACTTTTTACATTTAATATTTTTTTATTATTTTTTTTATTATTCATATACAACACCAAAAAGAATTTTCATACGAAAAAATAAGTTATAAATTTAAAAAAAGTTTTGAAATATAATAGAAATACTTTTGAACTAAACACATACCGAGAGTTAGCAATAAACAAAATCACAAAAAAATTTGCTATTATAATCATTTTCATTTTTTTTTTTTTACATAATAGTTTTAATAACTTAAGAGCGAGGTTTTATTACATGTCTATTACAGCTACGTTTTATTTATATACTTTTTTATGCAAGTTTATTTATAAGCAAGTTTTCAATTTCGTTGCAGAATATTAGCCGGAAATAAATGCTGATTTTCTTTTCTTTCTTTTTTCTTCTTTTTTTTATGGATTTTAATCTTGTGTAATTGTATTGCACACAATAGTTTTAAAAAAAGAAACATGGTTTCAGATTATTTTTTAACCATAAAAAACAACAAATTGAGGTACGATAGAAAAAATTACATTTGAAGAAACATTTCTTTCCTTATTTGATTGTGAAAAAAATTAAATTGTGCAACTATTAGAAGTTAAGAAAGTCACAGTGCAAGTGAAATTTATTTATCAGGTGTTGCCACCGTTAAAATGATATCGCTGTTATTAACGAATGTGTTTTCCTTTATAATATAGATTGCTGTAAGTTTAACCAAAGTTATTAACTTTTCATGGAATATAGAAAGCATGTGAAAAACTTTCATAATAATAATAATAATAATAAATTATTTCGTGGATTATATGCAAAATTATGTTTGCATCATAATTTATAATTGCTGATTAAAATTGATGTATTTATAAAACATTTTTGTGTGTGTGTGTGTGTGTGTGTTAGAAAATAAATTAATGAATATGGGTTCATTTGCAATGATTGAAACAAAAATCAGTCATCATCCTACAAATGCATTAACACAATTCCGATAACTAAATGTGTCCTATTTTCAAATAAACATTCACATTGTGACTTAACAACATACTGGTCTTTTGATCACATATGTGAGTGACTCGCAGTAACGTCGGAAAATTTTTAAAATTTGTCAGAAGCATATTTTTTTTACATTGAGTAACATTCTTTTTGTTTCTAAACAACTCATATTTTACTTACAGTGGGATTTTATGAGTCCGGACATTTTGGTTATAGATGGGACGTGACCACCGTGATTTGCAGGAATATGACAAAAACATCACTGTCACTATGGTTTTTATATGGATAATGGCCTTGGATCGACCGAAACAGGTTTTTAAGACCTAAAACGTGACACAAACCAAATTTCGGTAAGCTTTCTATTTTCGGTCGAAAACGAAAAAAAAAAAGATTAATTTTCTTTGTTTTTTAAATTATTAATGCATACATGAATGTACACAATTATTCATTAATTAAAGGTGTATAGGGACACATTTCTTTCAAAAAAATAAACATGCATAAATACTTATGAGTGTGTATAAGCTTCAAACGAAAACATGATATGAACAAAATAATAATCCAACTTTATATTTTATGACAGCCAGTAATTATAAGCATTTACAATAATTAATTAACAAAGTAATTAAAAGACCGGGAGGCGGAAGTACAGATTATCATCTCATCTACTTCACGGGTGAAATTCCAGAATTACTCAAAACTCGATTTGCATGTTAAAATGCAATCGGTCTGCCAAGTGTTGGAAAACGTCTAAAAACCAAATTTCAGAATTTGACTCGTAGGTTTACTATTGAGGTTCCTTCTCCCAGTTCCCCATGTTTTTAGCTTTTGGGTAAAAAAAAAGATAAACCTACGAGTCAACCGATAAAATCGGGTTTTCGGACGGTTCCCCCCAGGAGATGAGTTAGCAGATCGGTTCCGTTTTAATATGCGAAGTTTTTTTTAAGTAATTTTGAAATTTCATCCGTGAACTCGATGAGGGGGTTGTCTTTGCTGCCACCTCCCGGTTTATAACAGTGGAGAACAAATTCAATAAAGAATATTTCATTTTTGAATATACATAACTTTTCAGTTATTTAATATTTCTCCTTGAAATTAAATAAAATACTACTATTTAAAAGTACGACTTAAAAGGGTTTTTTTACGAAACTAACTCTAAATAAGTTGTAATAAAAAATAATCATTTTATAATTTATAATTATTACTATTTTAGCAAAAAATTAAATATAGATGAGATGTGCACTTAAATAAACATTTGCTACTTCCTCCCAAAAAAAAACTTGCCATGCCTTCGCCTCCCTGAGATTGTTTTGAAATAATGCTCTTGTTTGAAAAATCTATCGAGCAGCTGAAAAGCACCATATGTGCGTGCATGTTTGTTTTATAATTTTATCCCAGATCTTGAATCATACATGACCGAGAATTATAATCCGTGAAGTTCATAGCAATAAATAACAAGTTGGAAATTGTACGTCAAACGTGACAAATGAGGTGCGTTCGTACTATAAACAGATTTATGAAATAGCTGTTAAATTATGTAAAATTTGTCTTATGCAAAAATGCATGAATACAAAATACGATAAATCATATATCAATTACAGAGCAATCCAACTATATTACGCAAGTTAGAGTACGGTCAGACAAAAAAAATTCTTAAACATTTTCAACTATGTTGTAGAGTAAAACGCCTACTAGATTGAAATTTCAATTTCAGAATTTTATACCCAATAGACTGTAGCATATTTTAATTCTTTTGTACAGCCGAGCACTTTGTTTACAATTTTTACATACGTATAATGCCACTATTCAGCTAAAATTTAAACACGCTTAAATCTAGTGAAATCACCAGAGATTATCTTCCATAGACAGCCATGTATCTAATACCTAGCGTGGCCTTCTTAAAAAATTTTTTTTCGTTGTTCGTAATGTAACGGAAAACTTTTGACCATCCCTGTAATTAAACTATACATCCGATTTTCAGAAAGTTTGAAATGACACGACAAAATTTTGCAATAATTATATACTTAAATTTAAAAGCATTCTGTTGGATAGTTTTTATTCTATTATATACGGACAGATAGACAGATGGAAAGACGGACTGAACGGCGACTGCGGATACTAAGTATTTATATAAGTACAAACGCATCTAAAAAGCATCTTATTTGAGCGGAAACAGCTCAAACAAGAAGTCATACTGAAATTTTCCATAAGAAGAAACAAAATTTCTAGAATTCAAAAATTTTCGGTCTGGCCGAATTTTCAGCAGCATTTTTGCCGAAAACGAATTTTCGGTGAAACTCGGATTTTTGGCCGAACACGATAACGAATTTTCGGTCGATCTCTAGCAATGACAATAAATGTAACTAAGATAATTTTTACATTTTTAATTATGTGTAACACGCCAATTCGTGTAACTCCAAATATTTTATACATTTACACATCTGTCTGAGTTTAGGAAGCGGTAACGAATTGCATATTTGACTTCATAAGTTATATACACATAAAAACAGCTAAATTTTTGTTCAAAGTGTGTAATTTTTATGACAAGCATGTAATTTTAGAAATTTACACACATGTTTGTGTACACATAAATATGTTTAAAATAGAATAACTCATCAATTTGTGTAAATCTAACCATTTTTCTACATTTACACACTTATCTGGGTATTTCAAGTGATAACAAATTACACACTTATTTTAATATGCTAAATACACATAAAAACAGGTAAATTTCAGAAAAATATGTGTAAATTTTACGACAGGTGTGTAATTTTATAAATTTACACATATATACGGGTAAAATTAGCTGATTTACACATTTATTTTTTAGAGTGTTCTTTTGTCTCGGTCAGGTCCCTGATTTTTTTGTTTTGCCAAATTTAATTCGGGATGCGGGACAGAGATATACGTATATATATATATATGTATATAGATATATAGATATATATACATATATATATATATAATGCAATTTTGTGCAAATCCTGTTATTACCAACTTTCTTCATCCTTTATTTCTTCTAATAATTCTTTCCAAAATCTAATAAAAACATAATTGTAAACAGTCCTAAGATTCACAGTTATTATAAACATCTACATATTTTCTCTGCTAACTTTAGTTATTCTCATTTAGTTATTATACCCAAGTTTCATAAGAAAGCAATTAAATTTAGGACTATCACTATTGGATGCATTACATTTATACTAATAAAAGAACAATTCGCTCTCTCTGTGTGTGGGTGCGATGTCTAGCAAAAACTACGATACATACGAGGCTCATTATTTTTGTGAAGTTAGTCCAAGATCTCTCCTGATGTACCTGAAGTTCAATTTTTTTATTATTATTATTAGTTTCAGAGATATTAATTAAGAAGCGGAGCTCACTCTCATCAAAAAGTCATATTTTTATCTTTTAGGGAGCGAAAACGTTTGCACAAGCGCACAAACATATTTACGCATCGAAACGAAGGAAAAACCATTTTTCCCAGTTTGTTTCTTGATCACATTGTTTAAATCCAAATCAGACAAACTGCTCTCCGAGTTAAAATTAAAAGACATATTTAGAAAGATAGTACTTTTAGGTCTCAAATGCTATAACCAATTTGAAAATATGTTATAGTTAACCATTTAAAAAAAAAAAAAAAAAAAAAAAAAAGATCACAAAGGGTCATTTTTCCCAAAACCATTTTTCTCCCTTATGTCAATGTTCCTCCAAATCGCAATTTTTAAGATATAAACAAACCAAAAATATGATTTTAAAGCCGAAACTTTTTTTAATGGATGATATAATTGGTTTTTTTAAATATGGATTTTAATCCTTTCAAATACACTGACAAAAAGAGATCACTTTGCAACACACAGAGAGGATATTGTTTCTACGTTTAAAGTATCTAAACGTAACATATTTCAGCACAACTTTTTAAAAGCCTCTCTATAGACCAGATTTACTTCCCCTACAAAAATTTCGAAACGTTCGGGAGGGTAAAAATATCTTTTACAAAATAAAATGTGCGAAAAATTTGACGAAATCAATAAAAAGCAGATCTTTTCATTACGGTTTTGCTTCTGCAGGATGCAATTCTATAGCTACAAAAAGAAGAAAAAAAATGTGCGAAAAATTTGACGAAATCTATAAACACCAGATCGTTTCATTGCGGTTTTGCTTCTGCAGGATGCAATTCTAAAGCTAAAAAAAAAAAAAAAAAAAAAAAAAAAAAGAATTCTTAAAGCTAAAACTTTCCTATAACATATGATGCAATCGGTTTTAAAAATATGAGATTTAACCCTGTCAAATACACCAGTAAACACGAATCATATCGAGGCTCATGGAGAATGCGTTTTTTTCTACGCTAAAAGTAATTAAATATCATTATTTTAACACAATCTTTTTAGAGTATTTCAGTAAACCAGATTTACATCACTTACAAAATTTTTGAAATGTTCGGACGGATAGAATCATTTTTTAGAAAAAAGAACGTGTGAATTTTTTTACGAATTCATTAAAAACCTGAGTGTTCCAGTCGCGGTGTCGTTCGCTTTTGAAACGTATAGATTCCAAAAATCAAATTACTTAGAAAATAAAATACCAAACAGCATATGCTTACAATTGAATATTTTCTTTCTCTCGTTTTTTCCATTTGAAATTATAAATTCTGACAAAATGGATTCAAAGGTAGAAAATACAAATTTGAGTTTCATTTAAGGATCATTTAGAAAACACATAACACATTTGAAGCTGAATAACATCACGGGCCCGCGTAGGTCAGCTAGTATAATAATAAAGCTGACAAACTTCTTGACATTTCTTGATCAAATATATTGTACACTTACAGTAACAATAGATAATGCACACCTAATAAAAAGTAGCAATCATTTGGTCAATAATCTAAAAATTCGTAAATGTGTCAAAAATTAAACGATAAAAGTTTTCAAAGAACTTTTAATAATATAGATCTATTAGATTTACATGATATAATCAAAATAGCCAAATTATATCCAGATCGGCTCATAAATAGGCATCTTACTGCGTGACAAAAATGAGATCGTAAAACATTAGCCACGCTAGAAATTCAAAATGCTATAACTCGCCTTTTTTTGAAAGAGAAACAAAATAAAAAATGCCCCGAAATTTTTATATCAAAGTCAAACACATAAGAAAAAAAAAAAAAATACGTGTGGCACTCGGGGATTGCCGCGGTAAAGCAATTGCATAGCATTTTGTATCAACTTAAGCAATTATAATTATTTATTTATTTTTTATTTATGCAGTTTTTTTGTCTTTAATATTAATTCAAGTTAAACATTTTGAGCGTGATGACCGATAACATTTTTTTTTCTTGTATTGAACAAATGAGAAGTTAATATCGTTTAAAATATTTTTATTATCTTACAATACATGTAGGTTAATCAGGAATTTTTATCATTGAAACTATACGTTTATGGTAGCTGAAATAAAAAACTTAAGTTTAAGACTTGATATTCTCAAAATATCTGAAAAATACCGCGTCAATGTCTGCCGAAGTCTACAGAAGGATACCGTGCCGAAGTCTGCCAAACTAAAGCGACGTTAGCCGGAGTGTTAGGTTTTTTTTCTCGTTACAGATTTTCTAGATTCTTTCGCCCGCGCTCAAAGCCCGCGATAAAAGCTATGCAATACCTTAATAAATTACAAACAAAATTTGGTCGCACTATGAAAATTAGAACGCGAGTTATAAGCATTTTAAATTTTCCGAACCTCACCGTGGGGGTCTCCTGTCACCAAAAATTAACACTGTCTCATAATAAATTACCAAAAAAAAATTTGGCCGCACTACGAAAATTAGATCGCGAGTTATAAGCATTTTAAATTTTTCGACCCTCACCTTGGGGGATCTCCTGTCACCAAAAGTAACACTGTCGGATAATAAAATACCAAACAAAATTTGACCGCGCTACGAAAATTAGATCGCGAGTTATAAGCATTTTAAATTTTTGACCCTCACCGTGGGGGGTCTCCTGTCACCAAAAGTAACACTGTCTCATAATAAATTACCAAACAAAATTTGGCCGCGCTACGAAAATTAGATCGCGATTTATAAGCATTTTAAAATTTTCGATCCTCACCATGGGGGGGGGGGTGTCTCCTTTCACCAAAAATTAACACTGTCTCATAATAAATTACCAAACAAAATTTGGCCGCGCTACGAAAATTAGACCGCGAGTTATAAGCATTTTAACTTTTTCGACCCTCACCGTGGGGGTCTCCTTTCACCAAAAATTAACACTGTCTCATAATAAATTACCAAATAAAATTTGGCTGCGCTACGAAGATTAGATCGCGAGTTATAAGCATTTAAATTTTTTGATACTCACCATTGGGCGGGTCTCCACTCACCAAAAGCTACATAAACCTACCTTATTTTATCTTAAGACGATTCTTTTCTATACACATTCTATCAGGAATTTTTATTATTGAAACTATAGATTTATAGTAACTGAAATAAGATATATAAGTTTGAGACTTGATATCCTCTAAATATCTGAAAAATACCGCGTCAATGTCTGCCGAAGTCTACCGAAGGATACCATGCCGAAGTCTGCCGAAGTGAAACGACGGTAGCCGAGTGTTAGGTTTTTTCGTTACGGATGTGTTAGGATATTTCTCGTTACGGAATTTTTGGATTCGGTCGCCGCGCTCAAAGCCCGCGATAAAAGCTATGCAATAGCTTAAAAATATTTTTCAATTTATAAATCTTCGGTTCATTATTTTAAATTTAAATTTATTAATTTAACACCCGTCATTTTGGAACAAGATGGTAGATGAAGTTGGCCAACAATCTCGTTCGAGATTTTCCTATGTACTATGTACACACCAAGTTACATCTAAATCGGTCCATAAATACGCGTTATCACATGACAAAACTCAGATCGTTTCAAAATGTAAGCCAAGCTAGAAATTCAAAGTTCTGTGACTCAGCCATTTTTTAAGATATGGACGATAAATATGATTCAGAATTTTTGGATCAAGATCAAACACATACGAAAAAAAAATAATTATTTTTCACCAAATTTAAAATTTTTAAGAAATAATATTTTTTTAAATGGTAGCCATTTTGACATAAGATGGCGGATGCAGTTGGCCAAAGACCTCGGTTAACATATTGGTATGTAATATGTACACAACAAAAGTTAGCTCCAAGTCAGTTCATAAATATGCAGGTTATCGTGTGACAAATATCAGATCGTTTCAAAATGTCAGCCACACAAAAAATTCAAAGTGCTATAACTCAGCCATTTTTTATAGCATAGCCGAAACAAAAATCTCCTCGAAGTCTTTGTATCAAGGTCAAATACATAGGAAAAACAATCGATTGTACTTTTTGAACCTAATTTAAAACTTAAATAATAATAATAACATTTTAATTACATTTTGAATCAAGATGGTGGAGGAAGCTATCAGATGAACTCGTTCGAGATATTTGTATGTACTCTGTACACTGTAAAAAAAAATTCAAGGGGTTACTAAAAATTTCTTAGTAAATTTGTATTCCACAGAATTTTTTAGTAACCATTACAAACTTTTTTTTTGCAAGTGAAACAAGCATTTCTTTTGTAAACTGAACAAAAGAATTTTTTGTATAACTAACTTAAAAATTTTTAGTACGAGCCACAAAGCAAATTTTAGTAATAGCTTTAAAATTACTTTTAATAACCATTACGTGCAACCGAAGCGGAGGAGCTTCCTTCGAGCTGCATCCAAACTTCTGAAGAGGAAGATTTTCGACAAAACCGCAACAGATGGCAGCACTAAACATTCCTTACTGCTCCGATCGAATTTTCATAGTTCCTTTATTAACGAGACACTACAGACATTCGGGGTGCATTTGGCTGTGGCAAGTTTCGAACCCGGGACCTTTTAGCCTGAAGTCCGTTACTATAACCACTATGCTATCAGGGCCACACCAACTGAGTTTTAGTAAGAGCTATTAAAAATATAAAACTATTAACTCTATTAGTTGATAACATTTTTCTAGTGATTCTTACAGATTTTCTAGTAACCGACTAAGATTACTAAAAACTTTTTAGTAATTACAAGAATCACTAAAGTTTTTTTAGTAGATCGACCTTTTTTTTTTTACAGTGTACGCACCAAGTTACATCCAAATCGGTTCATGTGAGAGTTACATGCTAACAAATATCAGATGTATATAGATATTATATATCAACATTTAAACGAAGAATGGTTTCGGGATCTGTTGGTCAGTGTTGATCAGTTAAAATATACCGAAATTTTTCTTAATCGCTTTCTTCCGAATGGCTGCAATTGGCAGCTTTTTGTGATGAAAGAAAGCTACCTAAAACTGCCCAACTTTATTGTTGTTTAATAGTGCACTGAAATTAAAGTAAAGGAATGCGTACAGCGAATTAAAAAGTTAAAAAGAAAAAGACAGATAACTGGATATGGGCATAGAAAAATTTTAAACAATGAACTAAAAGAAAAATCAAAATAGGAATTCGTACGTTTATATATAAAGAAAATGTTTGGGAAGTTTATTTTATGAATTTTTATAGTGGATAAAATCAATCACTTCTAAAAAATTTGAAAACTGTCGATGATGCAAATAATACAGCTGCATTTTTTAAATGGGAGGAGCTTGTAATTGAATTATATATATACACTATATGGCCATTGATTATTGGACACTTGCGATTTTAGACATTTTGTTAAATATCTAGACAAATACATGAGGAATCATCTCGAAACTCTTAGTGTATAAATATAATAGTATAAGTCATACATCACCGTGAAGATTTTTTCCCGAAACTCCATAGGGGACCGTCAACAAATTAAAAAAAATGAATATCTTTTGAATAACCCTGTCAAAACTAATGTAGCAAAAGCGCTCAAACTCTAGATTATGATTGAATGCCTTATTGTAATACGCCTTGTTCATTTTTATACAAATAGATGCATACTCGCAGAGAAATTAAGGCTTTTATAAAAATGGTCCCAAATTATTCCAAGTTTTTTTCCTTATAATTTTCAGAGTTCTTAATATAAAATAATATTTTTTTCAGAAAATATGACAAACAACATTGCACACAGTACCCTGTAATCATAATTAAAAAATAATGAAAATTGTATACAAAATGAGTTGGTGTACTAAATAATTTTTTACTGCGCATGCGTCAACGATATCAAAATTTCATTTTCATATTATGTTAGCTAAATGTATTGAGCAACTTTTGTGAAAGTCACAAAATCATAACTTGAAAATTCTGAAAATAATCGTCAATTGAATAAGTTGAAAATCCGTTATTCTCAAAATGAAGCAAAAACAAGAGGGGTTGTATCCATATATTCATTGATTAGTGTCAATATAGAATACACAATATGGGATGTACTACTACATTTAGTTAAAATCCCTCATTTTTTTGCTTCATTTTGGAAACAACGGATTTTGTCCTTTTTCTATAGACGATTACTTTCAGAATTTTCAAGCTATGATTTTGAGACTCTTACAAAAGTTGCTCTATACATTTAGCTAACATAATATGCAAATGAAATTTTGATATCTTTGACGCATTCGCAGTAAATTATTATTTAGTAAACCTACTCATTTTTCATACAACTTTTATTATTTTTTAATTCTGATTACAGGGTACTGTGTGCAATGTTGTTTGTTATATTTTCTGAAAAAAATATTATTTTTATATTAAGAACTCTGAAAATTATAAGGGAAAAACTTGGAAAAATTTGGGACCATTTTTATAAAAACCTTAATTACTCTGCGAGTATGCATGCTATTTGCATAAAAATCAACACAATGTATTACAATAAGGCATTCAATCATAATCTAGAGTTTGAGCGCTTTTGCTACATTAGTTTTGACAGGGTTATTCAAAAGATATTCATTCTTCTTTAATTTGTTGGCGGTCCCCTATGAGCTGCGGTAAAAAATCTTCACGGAGATGTATGACTTATACTATTATATTTATACACTAAGAGTTTCGAGATGATTCCTCATGTATTTGTCTAGATATTTAGTAAAATGTCTAAAATCGCAAGTGCCCAATAATCAATGGCCATATAATGTATGGCCATTGATTATATATATATGACATTTTGAGATAGGAGCAATTAATATTATTCGCAAGTTTCCCCATGTTATGTCACAGGAGTCGAGGCAAGATAAAAATTAAGTAAAATAATAAACGTAGAAACTTCATGAAAGTACACAATTGCTGCTTCAAAAGATTTATTTAATTGCAATCATATGCAGAGGGAAAATGCTCTTTCCTTCCGAAGCAATATTCCATAAAAAACATTCGTCTAGCTTTTAAATCGTTCAAACTCGAAAACATCGAATAAAAGATTCCATCGATCTCTGGGCCTCTTCACTCAAGTAAATAATAAAAAGTTTCTAGAACTTTCTGTAACCATGATTTTCACATGTAAACAGAATTCATGTCCATCGCCGAGATTAATTTCATTCAGACGATAATTTTTAATTTAAAAGATTACTATTTAACTAATTTATAATAGAACACTGAATTCAATATCCTGCAGACGATATTTTGAAACAGAAAAAGAAAAGAAATCAATTTATTGATACACACAAATATCAAACGTTGAAAGGGGGGGGGGGATAAATAAATAAAAATAATGATGTTTTTTGAAAGGTATGGTTTTGGAACAAATTTAATAAGACTTCCTTAAAAGGGTTGATAAAAACAGGAAAAAAATTAGTTTTATTTAGAATATTAAGAAATAAAGTTTAATTAAGAATATTTTTAATTTAGAGCTATCTTTTTAAATTTACGCATACTGGAATAAATGTTTTCTAAGGCGAACTAAGAATTTATATCGTTTCCATAAAGATTAATAGATTAGATCTAGAAACAAGATTTTAATTTAAAAGTTGAACTAAGTACGGAATATTGTTAAAAGGAAATTAATGTAGTATAAAGGTTAATTTTGGCGAAAAAAATTTAATTTGTAATATATATATAAATAAATATATAAATATATATATATGATATGTATATATAAGACATTTGGGAGATATTTAAATCAATTTTTAAAAAAATTAAATTAATTTTTACACTATTATTATTTTTTAATTTTAAATAATATATAAGTTTAAACAAAATTATTGCTGTTTATTTTTCTTCATTTACTACACTAAATTCATTTGCATTTTAAAATATTAAAATATGGTATACCTATACCTCGATACAACATGTACAGTAAAAATTTGAAAAAGAAAAAAATACGAACATGAAATTAAGTTTCTAAGTGCTTCAACTATAAGCATAAATAAATTCTAAAAGTTGTTGCCTAGAAAATAAAATTAGTAATTAAATATAAATACCGTTACTGTGAATATTCTTTACAATAATTTAAAGCACCTAGTTTAAGTTATAACTGAGATGGCGAATTTCTTTAAAGAAATAACAATAAAAACATGAAAGGATAGTTAATGTTCAAACAAAACAAAGCGAAATTAATCGGTATGTAATACAATTCTCGTAAAGCTCATAATATATCAATGTATTTAATTGCCTGTTTATTTGCTTCCAAATTTAATATGTGACATTTATTTATTTAACGAATCATCTTATCTGTAACAAGCTTCAGAACTTCAAGAAAATTCTTTTTTTTTCTTTTTTTAAAATAATTGTTTTCTAAATCTTATCCATTTAATTACTTAACTATTTTTACAAAGACAGTAATTTCAGTTAGAGACAAGATTTTACGATGTGCATTTTTTTTTTCTTTTTATTTGCCTCCTTTTTTTACCAGCCTTCAAAGAACTTCCGTGCAGACGTAAAATACATAATATGAGGTATTCGCATTTGTTCGTATTTTTTCCTATTTTCTTATTTCAAAGTTATCATTAATTTAGATGAAAAATGTGCAATTTCACAGCAAAGATCTTAAAGTGCTTTTTGGAACGAAATAGTGAAAAAAAGAGGGGGAAACATTAAAAAACCCAACCCTTTTGCTCTTCAGTAATACAAAATTATTAACGACTCGAACTAGAGCAAAAAGTCTTATTACATTTGTTTCATTAAAAACATCGGAGCAACTGCTTTGCTGCAAATTTTGTTCCCGCACTCGATTTTCGGGAAAAGAAAAGCAGAGAAAAAACTTCCTGAAATTGTTCTGCTAATGAAATGAAAGAAATAATTCGATTTAAACTTTAATCTTTTATCATTCACCCTCTACCATTTCTTTCTCCCCATGGTACACTTTCCCCCCATCAACCTGAACCCCCAAAGATAGAAAATCTTCTTGCTTCCATTAGATCTAAAGAATTTCCGTTTATTTTTATTTTTTTAAAACCAATTTTTCTAAGCTTTTTTGTTTTAATATCTTTACAGTGATAGTGTGAAAACCAAAAGAACATTTACTTATTTTCACTAAAAAGATAAAAACTTTAAAAAAAATCAGAAAATTTCATAAATTATTGAAGTTAATGTAAGATTTTTTTTCCCCCGCCCAAATATGACTTAAATTGAGTGCTTTATATTAAATAAAAGCTATTATTTGTAATAAAGGGTAATTTCTTAAAGTATTAAAGGATAATTTATTTTGCCTGTTAAGAGAAAGAAATAATGAAAGACACGCGTCAACCAAGTGTAAAGGAATTAAAATTGTTCTTTTTTTATTATTAGGTAGAAAGTATCTTCCAATGGATTTACGAATTCCTTCAGACATAATTATAGGATTTGTTGTTTTATTGAAAAGAAAAAGAGCTTTACATTTTCTTTCTTTTCTTATACATACACATACATATATAATATGTATATAGATATATATACAAAATGCAATTTAAACACACTGGTTGCACACATTGAAAAAGCAGAAGAAATTATTTGATACTTCAAGAAGGGTAGTTAAATGTATGTCATCTATATTCTACGTTGTATGCTTTTTTTCTAATATATTTCCCAAAAAATCCGTGAAAAGATCTGAAATCTGTTTAGTTGGATACAGACAATTTATAAAGCGCTTTTGAAAGATTATACAAAATGATATTTGGATTATATTTGAAGATTATATTTGAAAGAAATATTATTGTATATATAGATATATATCCATTTCTTCTAAATCAATATATAAACCACTGAATTTAATACAAAATTGCCACATTGAAACATGGAAAAAATAAATTAAAATTACTATAATTGAAATTTGTAGAACCAAAACAGAATCCTCAGGCCCACAAATACTTTGGAATTACAAATAAAGTGTGAGATTTCATCTTTGTATTAGACTTGAAAAAACAAAATAATTCGAATTTAGGGTGCCAACACACATAAAACCAAGATAATATGGAGAAAAACTTTAACATAAATCATAATAACATTTACTAAAATGGATAGGAATGTAAAAAACATGCCAGACATTATAGTTCCCCTTAAAATGATGTAGCAAAAAATAATTTAATTTGACAACACTAACCTAAACTCAATATCTTAATATAAGATAAAAGAAGGAATAAAATAGATAATTAATATATGTATTTTATATACTTAGAAATAATATTTTAGGTATTTCCTAATTGTTAAAAATTAGATTCAAGTTAATCTTTAACATTAATTATTAAATTATATTAATAGATTCAATTAATATAACTATACATACATATGTGTTAATTGAACACATACATATATGTATACCATTTCTATTTAAGCATAACAGTAGAGCATATTCAAAATGATATGGAAGAAAACTAAAAGACTGCTGGATCTGAATTCGAACAAGGCATTTGGACCTTTGCCTAAATCTAGCAAAGTTCTATATCTCAAATATACCGAAAAAACTGGTCAGCAGATTTTCAGCATAAAGAAGCAAATAAGATAGAACTTAATGTAAGAATATATAATTGGAAATTATGGATAAATCAAGAATAGTGCGTTCTTACTAAGAGCGGTTAGCCGTATAGGAGTCTTTAATTTCAATTTCCAAAAAGAAAATTAACTACCCCGTGCGTTCCGAGCTGCAATATGCATTGATACCAGCTATAATGCTGCCTTTGTCTCTGCATGTTAAAGCAATATTTCAGTTTATTATTATAAGCTTATAACATCTATCACTCTCTCTCTCTCTTTCCCTTTCTATATATATATATACTGGTATCTTTTCATTTTGAATGAAATAGTCATTTTGAACTTTTTTCTTATTATTAGTATTATTCATTTTTTTTAAATATATAACAAAAGAAGCTAAATATTTTTGCAATCTTATAAATACTAAGCGCTAAGATAATTGCTGCAATTGCGTATCACCTTAGTGTATTACCGTTGCGATTTCTATTTTGTAGTTTCTGATACATCTTCATACAGGAAATTCCATTAAAAGTTGCTAGGTCATAATCTCATAATCTCAAATAATGATTCAATAGATAATTTATAGTTAATGTTAATGGTTTTATTCGATATAATAATAATTTTATATGTTAAATCTATTGTCTTCCTGTACTTGTTATATTATTTTCCTACATTTTATATCAATTAAAAAGTTTTCATTAACCATTTGGAACTTGCTTTCAAATGATTGCTGATTTGTTTTTCTTAATTTTGATATCACTACTGGGTAGTAAAAATATTTTAAAATAAATTTGTATTAATGCTCATTATGCTTTTGAGATATTTTAGAATATTTATGAACATTGTTACTGAGAGGTCCATTGGAATAATGGTATGGAAATCCTTACAACATATTATGTTCATTGGTTATGAATTACAAATATGGTTAATATTGACTCTTTTGAACTAGTTAATACTATGATTTGATCCTATGGTGTTATTTGATGTGAGTGTTAACATTATTATGGTTATGGATTTATTACGGACATTTGAGCACTGCTTATTCATTTTATACATATTGTATACTGATTTTCTAATATTTTCAATCAGTTATATTAATCAAGATTACTACACTGATAAAAATCTGCTGCATTTTGCTGCAACGCACTCCCCTTCTTGTATAGAAAACGGTTACTTGGCCGTGAAATAGAGCTTTCTCATTGGTTGGAATAGAGATATTATATACAAGCGGTAGAGTGCGTTGCAGCAAAATGCAGCAGATTTTTATCAGTGTAGATATCTTAATTATTATTTTTTTTCCTTTTTCTTTAAAAAATATCATTGCATTTTCGTTGTTTCAAAATTATAAATTATGACAAAAATCTCGATTCCGGCAAGATACACTATATATGTTTGCAGCGTATTGATCAGTACAGGAACAATAGTAGGGTTCTTGCTGGATAGTTATCCAGTCACCAATCATACACTACCCCTCCTCCATCAGTATAGGAAGAAAGATATTTAACTATAATTCATTTAAAAAAAAAATACATCTGCTGCTAGTACTTTTCCCTATAAATACACCGACCCCTCTCTACAAAAATACATTAATTATTATCATGGGCGTAAAATTACTTGAAATCTTAATATTGTAAATGAATTTATATACTGAAAAAACTAATGGGTTATGGAACTAAGTAAAGAATTCCTTCAAAATTTAGCATTAACTCTATTTTAAAACAGTTTAAATATGATATAGATATATGTATTTATAAAATTGCAATCGCTTACAATATACACATTGAATATTTTAATCAACGGAAAATATTGGTATTTGACAAATTAACAAAGCCTTTAAAATATACTATTTCAGATCTCATTAATATTAATAAAAAGAATCTTTTCCAGTAAATTATTCAATTGATACAAAAATTTGTAATCACTTATGTGAGCAAATCTCCAAATAATTGTGCAATCATATGTAAATCTTATTATCGACAACTGCTTATTTTCAATATTTCTTCCAATAACTTTTTTCCAAAAAACTAATAATGACATAATTGTATACAATCGTAAAATTAGTAGTTATTATAAATGATTAAATATTTCTATAAACTTTAATTATCCTTATCTAGTTCTTATACCTGAATTTCATAAGAACCCAAAGAAATTTAAAAGAGTTACAATTTGGTGCAATACATATAATAATACAGCTAATAAACTTCTACTAAAAATTCTTAATCAAATACATACACTTACGAAAATCATTAAAAATGCGCATTGTATAAAGGATAGTTACGAACTGGTCAATATGAATAATCTTAAATGTATGAACAATATAACAACATATGATTTCAGACATCTTTTTAAAAATATTGATTTATTAGATCTAAATAGTATAATAAATTCATTATTTTAAAAATATCATCATAAATTGAATTTATCATCGAAGATCGATACAGATTATTTTCTTATTTTAACGAATTCTGTTACCTATAATAATTTTATAGTGCAAGATAACAAAATGTAACAAAAATTGATTGTTCTTACAATTTATTATCAGATTTATATTATTATGAATGTAAACATATTAATAATAAAATACATTTATATCGATATAAGGATGACATAATTTTAATTGCTACTGAAAAAAAAAAAAAGCAATATTTCTACATTTCCATTAAATTATCCAATTAATTTAGAATTAATGGAAAATCTGCTTTCTAACAATACCATTAACATTTTAGATCTTAAATTTATGCTAAGAGAAAGCAAATTATAACTGATATGTATGACAAACGTAATGAATTTAAATTCAAATTTAATGCATTTACTAATTTTAAATCCTGTCTTCATAATTCTGCCTACCGTAATATACTCCTTTATCATTTATATAGAATAAAATGTTTATCCTTTTCTCATCTTATTAACAACAATATTTAAAAGCTAATTTATGATGATTTTAATAAGAGTTTTCCTAAAAAAATCATATATTATTAACACGTTTGCTGCGGCTCACACGATAGCGCGTGATATAGCGCCAACGTTAAGGGGCCACTCACACGCCAGCGCGTGATGTGGGGTAATGTCCAATAGCCAGTCACGCGCTGGCGCGAGAAAATCTTTTACTGATTCTTTGTTATAAAAAGTAAATCGACTTCTGGGAAAAACCCACTTCTACAGTGCGGCATTAACTATCATTACATCTTCATGTAAGCGGCAGCGAACGTGTTAAATAATTAGCACATTGCGTAATTAAAAACATGCCAATGAAAATAATAAATTTAAAATGCAATAATAATAATAATAATAATGATAATAATAATAATAATAATAATAATAATAATAATAGGATGGATGGTTGGGTAAATGTTAAAGTACGGAGAAGGGCAGCGTTGTCTGGATAATAGGCAAAGATTTAGTTATGTAAAATAAATGAATGGGAGAGAATGGGAGGAGCATCTGATAAATTGCAATAATCCATTTTATACGAGATGTTGAATCGACACACATGCATGAATTTGTATAGTTATGTTTATTAAATTTATAGATATAACTTAATAATTAATGTTATTAACTTGAATCTAATTTTTAGCCAATTTGGACAATAACTAAAGTATTATAGTCTTAGTGCATAAAATGCATATACTAATTATGTATTTTATTCTTAGTTTAATCTTCTACTACTCTATTACAAAAGTTTAAGTTTATATGTGTCATATTAGAAGAAACTAATTTCATTTTTTTTCTTTTTATATATATCTAAACATTATGATACAGCTCATATTCAAAATATTAGAATAATTACCTTTTTTTAGAAATTGAAAATATCGTTTGGTAATTTAATGTTTTTTAATGAAAATATGCAAACGATATTTTTATTAAGAACTTATTGTTGATTAAACTTACTTGTTATCTTAAATTTAATATCATTTTTGAAAAGATTAATTGCAAAAAAAATTATTTTGAAAAGTCAAAATATTAGAATATTTATTCAAGTGGTTCAAAATATTAGAATATTTCACATTAATTCTCCTTTAATTATTACCAATTCTTAACTGGTTGCATCATTGATTAAATTCAGACTATTTTATTTAAAATCAGTATTCTTTTTTGCAGTTTGTTTCTTTTTCGTCTTAAAATGGGCCGTGTGAGTGATATTCCTGAATCTACTAAACTTCGTATGGTTGATTTGTATCGGCACGGTAAAAATCTATGTTTTATAGCGAATTATTTACATTGTTCGCAATCGAGCGTTAGTAAAATACTAACACAATATTCAAAAATTGAAAAATTTCAAAATAATCGCCGAAATGGTGGCCGAAAACCAAAAACATCTGCTAGAGATGACAGGAAACTGAAGCGTATAGTTAAGAAAAACCGTTTTAAAAGTGTGCGATTCTTGCACCGAAAATGGAAAGAAGGAGGAGTTGAAGTTTCTACATCGACAACATTAAGACGTCTCCATAAATTTAAATTTGAATCTCGTGTACCGAAAACAAAACCTCTCATGACTGCAAGACAAAAGCGTATAAGATTGAATTGGTGTAAATCAAGACGTTTATGGAGCAATGAAGATTGGAAAAATATATTATTTAGTGATGAAAGTATGTTTTGTGTTTCATATGGTAATCAAGGTATTCGAGTTTGGAGAATGAAGCAAGAAGCATTTGATAAAGAATGCCTTAAACGTTCCGTAAAATTTGCTGCTAGTGTCATGTTTGGGGTTGTATGAGTGCAGAAGGACCTGGAAAGTTATGCATCGTCTACGAAAAGGTTAACTCTCTGATATATCAAGAAATTTTAGAATATTACATGATTCCATCATCAGAAGATTTATTTGAAGATGATTTCATCTTTCAACAAGATTTAGCGTCCCCGCATACCTCGGTGTCAACTAAGAATTGGTTCCGCCAACGCAACATTAAGGTACTTCCTTGGCCACCAAATTCACCAGATCTTAATCCCATCGAAAACTTATGGTGTATAATGAAGAAAAAACTTCAAGAAAATCCTCCTTCAAGTAAAACTGAGTTAGTGGCACGTATAAAGTCTATTTGGGCTAATATTGATAAAAATGTTTGTAAACACCTTGTATATAGTATGCAAGATCGATTGTATGCTGTTATGAAAGCTAAAGGGGATGCTACAAAATATTAACTACCATTTACTTCATATTCATAAGGTAATATTGTTGCGTAAAATAAAATATTCTAATATTTTGAACCAATCTAAATTTTATTCTAATATTCTGGTGCGTTTAAGGAAGCTGTATACCTAATTTATTGTGCTGTATTTTATATTTTATAAATGTTAAAACCTTATCTAAACATTCCAGATTTAATTTATAATAAATTTAATTGCTTTTACTTAGTATAAAAAATAAAAAAATGACAAATAATTTTTTCTTATTACTTTTTCTCAATTATTCTAATATTTTGAATATGAGCTGTATTGGTTATTTATTTATTATCATTATATTATATATTTATTTAAGTAATTAAATACGATGTAAGAGTGATTTAATTATTGATATTTTATAGTTTGGTACACTTAATTATGGGAATTATTAATTAATGATTCATCCATATCAAATTTTATATATTATTAATATTTAATAAATCAATTACATATTATTTCTTTTAAAGTTATTTATTTAATAAAATATTTTTAATTTAACTTATATATCTACAGAGAGTATATGCATTAAGGCACCATTTAATTATTATATAATTCATTTATTTTAAAAATTAATACATAATTCATTTAATATAGTGCATTTTTTGCCATGACATTTGTTTTACTAATTTCTCCAAGATGGCAATCTTATAGTATTTTATTGGACAACAAGGTAGTGTTTAGCTGTACTATAGGGTGCGCTGACCTCATATATTAAAGTTTGTATCTTATATGTATAAAAACATATTCCTTGGTTCATTATTATTTCAAATATCCCATTTTTTGACAACAGTTGCATACCAGTATATATATTTTTATTTCTTTTAAAGCGGACTTTTAGTGTTTCGTATGATTTTTTCTTTTCTCTCCAATTTTATCTTCGATTACATTTTAATCTCGATGTTTTCACCAATTTTTTCTGATTTTATGTGTGCTGGTAGCCGAAAATTCGTATTATTTTACTTTTTCATGGCTAATACGAAGATGAAACCACACGCTTTATTTGTAGTTCCAAAGTATTTGTGGGCCTGATGATTCTACTTTGGTTCTACAAATTTTGATTATATTCCTTTTAATTTACTTTTCCATGTTTTAATGTGGTAATTTGTATTACATTTAACGGCTTTATTTACAAGTATATAATAAATTAATTATCCAGGAATCGTGTAATACCTAACGGAAAATTTCATATAAATGCATATATATATATATATATATATATATGTGTATGTGTGTGTGTGTATAAGCAAGCGTTAATCTTACATCACTTGTTACAAAGTTTTGTTTATCAGGGAGCCTTTGACAACTGTTTGAAGAGGCTGTATTTACCACTAGTAGTTCCGCTAAAAAAGTTCTTAAACGGAATCTGAGCTTCTTTAAAAAATAAGGAAAAATCAAAGGTTATCGGGTGATATCCTCGTAAAAAACCTGGAACAGAGAGCTTGTTCACAAAGTGATAAGCGCCTGTGAACCGATATCTCATGGGAGGTTTCTTTTTCAACGCACCGATATAACTAATCAATATGGGATAATAGATATGCAAATACCGAAAACGCCTCCTCTTTTCGACCCCTTATATGTACCAATATCATCTTATTCCAAAATCGGGGATCGGGGATCTAAGATCTGAAGTGAATTGTGTCAAAGGTTATATCCAAGTTCGCACCTGTATGCGTGAAAGCCGTCTGCCCTCCTTATCTTCGCCAGTGCTGTCAAGAATTTGCCATTCAAAATTCTAGCAGCGAAAGGCAACACCATCCTTCACTTAGGTGAAGATAATCTTACACCCTCAGGATGACACAGTTTTTTCTTATAAATTTTCTCTTCGTGTATTTTTCCTTTACTGTGATTTTTTTTTTTTCTTTTTCAAGAAGGGTGTAGATAGATGTCAATGGTGATAGTTTTTGTCAAATATTTTCTAATGCATGTATCTGATGAATTTATTTTTTAACAGTGCTACTTTTTCACTTTGTTTAACAGCCGAGAGTTTTGCGTAATAACTGGGTGAAATTGCATTCTGTACTTACTTCATGCACTTAGATTCAACTAGAATTTATTTATATATAAAAAAAATATGTTTATGAAGGATTATTAATTATTTCTTATTTCCGGATTTTTATCTCTCCTAATTTGCTTAACTTCTTAAACAATATGTATTTTTATATTTTGGAGTATTTTTAAATAAAAATAATTTTATCAATTAACTTTATAGTGAGATAATTATTAAAAGACAGTTTGCATAACGTTTGCAATATTTGAATAAGTACTTTAAATTTGGAAAATCTTATATTAAAATAAAGCAAGTTTTGAATTTATCCTTTATTTTTAATTTTTTAAGTCAATTTTAATTTAAATACTGGAAATTCAACTTATTATGGAAGCAGGAGTATTAATTAAAGCTATATATAGGAAATGATTGCTACTATAGGTTTTCACTGTATCTATGCAAGAAATCTAGCTATCAGACACATTGGGAAATTTTCATTAGCAAAATTAATTTATTTTTCTGTAAAGTCGAAAGATTCAATATCCTAAATTTTTAACATGAAATTTTCATTTCAATCATATTTATTATCTTATGCCGAAACTTGAACAATGGGAAGAAGAAATGGAATAATCTATAGAAAGAGCAGTAATAGAAGTAAAATGGAAGAAATTGCCGAAATAGACTTTATATATATATATATATATATATACAGCTTATAAATTTTCTGTGTTTTAGCATCCTCCGTGTTTTGAATCAAAGATAAATCAGTTAAGGCATCGGAAAAATAACTTAAAAGATATGAGAAATGATGAAAAATATCTCTCTTTACCTACTTTTTAGATTCCCTCTTCTTTACTGTTTTCTCAAGGAATTCTCAAACTCATGTTTCCCTTTTTTAAATATTTAATGCTTTATTTATTTATTTACATATTTTCAGATTTTTCAGTCCTTTATTAAAAAGTTTTTATCTCAATAATGTATAAGTGATTTTTTTCCCAATTTCTACAATTTAAAAATCCGATTTCGCATAGCTGAAAAATTATAACTAAACATGAATTTTATTTAATGGGGCTCAACCTTTTTGTCATATATAAGAACAGAGAAAGAGAAACTGTTTCATTCCCACCCCATGCTCGTTCTTGTCATCCTCCAAGCCAAAAAATGGCAACCTTTTATACCTTTATAAATCGTGCAATATATATGTCAGGATCTGATAGCACCTGTGCTAAAGAATGTAATGTCTACTCTTTCTCTATTTGAATATTTTTTTATTGTATGGTTGTGTACAGAATTTCCAAGGTGACATTCCTTCTTTGTGGAAAGGGGAATTGCCAGATAATCCTTTACAGGTGGGGTGTTAGAGAAAAGAGATAGCTGAGAGGCATGTCCACCTGTCAGTGAAGTATGCGGATGGTGAGCAGATTAGCAGCATGTCACTAAGCAAGAAAAGAATGGAATATGTGTCCAATGAGGAGGCTCCAAAGGGGTTTATGTGGGGGAAAGCAGTGATTTGGAGAGGGCAAGTTTGCCTCAGATCATTGATTCGGTACCTAGGTTTGGTACCTAGAGGTTGCTCTGTGTGGAAGAGCATAAGTGTACGTTTACTGGTGCGCAAAGGACACAGACGTCCTGGTGTTTAGTGCTCTGGGCTAAGAAGTGCAGGCCCAGTATACTTGTGTTGGGAGACTCAAGGTTGAGCTCCAAAAAAAGTGAATTTAACGTGTATTGAGTGTGAGGTGGAAAGTGTAATTGGAATAGTACACAACCAATCTTTACGGTATCTAATGTAATGTTGAACCGGATCACCTATATCCGAGTTGTAGTTGTATATATTTGTAAATAGCGTATTTTGTGTGTACATATATTCTTAATAAACTGATAATTCGGTTACTAGCGTAAGTCTTCATTTACACCAATCTCACAGTGGGTGACCGATATCACCTAGTAATATCGGTGGTGGCAGCTATATCTACCACGGACATTCTTCAAAGTTGTGTGGACTGAGGGGAACGTCCGACAATATACTTGTTCTAATTTTCAATCATTGTTATAGGGAAAGTCAATATACTAAAGCCATAGAGATAGACAGAGATTACAATCCATCTATAAATGATACTCCTCCTTTTAAACTACAGCAGCTTTGTTCCTCAAACTCATCTCAGCCTTCTACCCTTTCCAATATGAACATTGTGTTTCCCTCTTCTGTCTTAAATCAAGCTTTACCATAGCTAAAATTCTCAGACAATATGATTTCAAAATAATTTTTGCTCCTACCAATAAACTCACTCTCTCCAAGCTTAAAGATTTTATAGAATTATTCAATCCATGGGGTATCTTCAGTATTAATTGCCAGTGTGGTTTTTCCTACTTTGGACAAGTGAGATGCATTTTTTTTTAAGAAAAATATTAAAGAATATAAAATTTCTATTAGGAAACAAGAAATCAATAAATCCTTTATTGAAAAACATCTCTGGGAAATGAACCATATATTTGACATCAGTTCGATTAAAATAATATCCAAACCTTACTTCCTTTCATGAACTTAACTTCCCTGAAGCATCCCATATTTATAAACATTTTGACAATATTGTTACTTGTGAATTCGCCATCCTCCTCATTATCAGATTGCTCGAAATAATACATTAAAACCACTTTTTCGTAATTGTATTTTTATTTTTTCATCTACCCATGTCTCTCTCCTTCGGTTCCATGCATTCTCCTACTGCAATCTTATGTTGTCCTATTGCTTATTAAACCTTCAACCTGAATCCCCCAACTCACCTACATTATATGAGCGAATTTCCACCTCCTTTAACACTAATGATGGTAAGCTCCATAGTACCGAAACTGGTTTGCTTGTAATTTAATGTAATTGGTGCTTTCATAACATTGTTCACTATTAAACTCCTAAGACATGTTTCCCCGCAGATAGGTTTCTTTCGCAGGTTTTACTGTATCTTAATTTTATTGCCTAGAAATAAAAGCCGTGATTTTTTATTTTTAAAAATAAAAATAAAAATTTAATTGCAAAATAATGACAATTTAAAAATATATACATTTTTTGCACAAATTTTTGGCCTGAGACAAATTTTACTGATTTTTGAACGGGTCAGGTCACTCAGAGACAATGATTTTAATACGGGTTGAGTAACCACCGGGGCTTAAAATTCCGTGTCATGAAGACCTTGGGAGAGGGAATAGCCAGTACCAGTTTGGTATGGAAAAAATCGTTAAGCCAGGCCCGACGAGCCTATAATAAAAATTCCGTTCCAGATCCGGAAGGAAAAGAGAGACCAGACCCAGGCCTGTTTCTGCTTCCTTAAAAATATGCAAGAGCAAGTCCGGTCTTTGGACTGGGGCAGCAAAATGAAGCCAAACATTCAAGCCGGACCGGCAGAATACCGATTTCTTTTTAACGTCCTCGTTGGACGATATAAAATCTGAAGTTGTGAGGGCTTAAATCATGAAAAAAAAAAAAAAAAACTCGAAATCGGTATTTTAGAAAAAGCCCTGTTATAAATCAACTAACGAATATTTAAATATCACCAAAAGAAAGTGGAAAAGATAAAAGTTAAACTGATTCGGAAGATTAAGCTACAGGAAGGAAGTTTGCTCAACTGCAATTTTTTAGAAGCTAATCTTTGTTCAAAACTATAAATGCGTTTTTTAACGTGATCGACTTTTTTCACCTTTTCGCGTCCTTAAAATTTTCTAAATGGAAAGTTGTTAACCAAAAATGGTGCAAATTTCAAACATGTCTTTTTTAATTATTTGACATTAATTTTGTGTCAGTAATTAAAAAAGAATTTTACTTTTAAAACAGGATTCTTTTTTAAATAAGTTTCATATTTTTTAATTTATAAGTTTCATATTTTTTAATTTATAATTTTAAAATTAATATTTAAGAGCGAAATTTAAATTAAATTTTTCCCTTTAAGTAAATAAAATAAAATACACAAAAAACATTTAGTATTATAACGGTATTAAATTAACCCACTTTTTTAAAAATTTATAAAATAACTTTATGAGAAATTTTAGGATAAGATTTTGTTTTTAAATTACGTGATTAACCATTACAAAAAACTAATTCAATAAAAACATTTGAACATGTTTCTCGGACCCTTTAAAATAACATTGCTTCTTCAATTACACGCATTTCAATTTGTGTCTAATCCCTTAAAATCTGACGAATTATTTAAACGGTTATATTTCTGAGAATTTTCAGATATCAAGCTACATTTCTTTATGTTTGATTCGGGAATGGATAAGGATATTTTTTCTAAATGGAACTTTTACCTTTTGGGGGTCATATAAAAAATTGGTTTTCGTAATTTCTCAAATCCCCCCCCCCCCTTCCACTCAATGGTATTGCAAGTTGTATCATTAAATTTTGCACCTTTTTTCTGAAACTTTTCAATTCGAAGTATGTGTTCGGAGGAAATATTTAAGGAAATAAGCAATTGTATTTATCTATATGAAATACACTTTATATATATAATTTTCCCCATGTTCTATGTGGTAATTTTCTATTAAATTCAATGGCTCATATATTGTAATAAAATTAATGATTATGCGCTAAAACAGCTCTTAAAAATTGCAACATATAAATAATCTAATTATTTATAATCTAGATTATTTATCTAGATTTATCTATATTATTTGTCTAGATTATATATATATATATATATATATATATATAATACCATTAAAAGTAGACAAGATTTACCAACGGATTTTATCAATAAAACAATAAACCAAAACGAAGAATTAAATTGAATTATAGTAAACAATATTAACCATTTGAAATTAACCATTGAATTTAATAACTTATAGCACATTGAACATGGAAGGAAAAAAAGAATAATATGAATACAATTGAAATTTGTAGAACCAAAGCAGAATCTTCAGGTCCCAAATACTTTGGAACTACAAATGGAGTGTGTGGTTTCATCTTCGTATTTGCCATGAAAAAGCAAAACAATACGAATTTGGGACTACCATCACACAAAAACCAAATTATTAAACAAGGAACAAAGATATTTTACAAAAAGGAGTTGAAAGTAAGTAAAAATAATAGTTATCCATAACAAACAAAAAAGATAAAGCTGAATGGAAATATAATTGAACCGGAAAAAATAATAATCGATATTAACATAAAATTAAATTAATAAAATGATTAAAATTAGAATTAAGAAATAACATTCATATTAACATATAACTTAAAATACATTATTGTTACTTTAATCAGTAACATTTATTGTGACTTTACATGGTAAAAACTCATTATCTTAATATAGGATAATAAAATAATAATAATAATAATAATAATAATAATAATAAATAAAAAAATAATAATAGTAATAATATTATTAATAATAATACCAAAAATTATATCAATAACATTAAAAATAATTTGATATTTAAAATATAGCTATTTAACTATAGATATAACTAGACGAATATCCATATATTGGTGTAAATTAAACAGTTTAAAAATTATGTTAAAATAAATAACCCACTCTCAATTTTTTTTAAAATAAATAATTAACCTTTGCGTTTTTATCCAGACAACACCACCCTCCTCCGTACTCTAACATCTACCCACCCAACCAACCTATATATATATATTTTTATTACTTTTTAACATTTTTAATTTTTTATTATTTTTTTTATGTTTTATAATTTTTTTATACATTTTTTATGCAAAGAATTAATTATAAGATCATGTAATATCTAATTATAAATTAAAGAATATATGAATTTTTTAGGATAACCATTATTTATAGCATCATATACAAGCTTTTTAATATTAGTATTAATTAAATGGGAAGAACATAGACATTTTATTCTATATAAATGGTTAAGTATTATATTACGATATACAGAATTATGAAGACATGATTTAAAATTAGTTAAAGTATTAACTTTAAAATTAAATTCTTTCCTTTTGTCATAAATATCAGTTATAAATTTGTTCTCTTTTAATATAATTTTAATATCTAAGAAATTGATTGTATTATTAAAAAGTAGGTTTTTTGAAAGTTCTAGATTAGAAGGATAATCAACAGGGAATTGAGATATACAGGTGTTATCAGTATCAATTAAAATTACATCATCTATATATCGATATAAATGTATTGTATTATTTAAATAATGACGTTCATAGTAATATAAGTCAGATAATACACTAGATGTACTACCACCTTGTGGTATACCAACATTTTGAATATATATATTGTTATCATGCATGATAAAATTATTATAGATAATGAAATTAGTTAAGGTATGAAAATAATCAGAATCGATATTATGTGATATATCCAACTCGTGTTGATATTTTTTAAAAAGCTCATTTATGATATTATGTAAATCCGATAAATCGATATTATTAAATAAATCTTTAAAATCATAGGTAGTGATATTTTTTATACATTTAAGATTTTTCATAATATGGACCAGTTCATAACTATTTTTTATGCAATGTGTATTATCACTTTTTTTTGTGATATTATATATTTGATTAAGAATTACTAATAGAAGTTTGTTAGCAGCATTATTATAAGTATTGCAACCAATTGTAACAGTTCTGAATTTAACAGGATGCTTATGAAATTTGGGTATAAGGACTAGATAAGGATATTTAAAGTTAGTAGGGTTAATGTCTAATAATTTATAGAATCCTTTAATTTTACGATTATTGGCAAGTAAGTTATCATTAATTTTTTGGAATGTGTTATTATTAGATATACTAGATTTAAACAGTTGATGATAATAAGATTTACAAATAATGGCATAATTATAAGGAGATTTATCAACATAAGTTATTACAAAGTTTTGTTGTAATTTATTGATTTGCTTAAACAGATGCTGTGTATTTACATATTCTAGGTGTGAAATATTATATTTTAAGGACTTGGTTAATTTATCGATAACTAATATTTTCCATTGATTAAAATATTCAATGGGTTTATTATAATAAATTGCAAGTTTATAAATAAATATATCTATATCATATGTAAATAGTTTTATGATAGATTTAATGTTTAATTTGGATGGAATTCTGTACTTGGTCCCATAACCCATAATTCTTCTAAGTGGTAAATCATCTACAAGATTAAGATTACCAGTAATAATATGTCCATGATCTTTATTTATATATTTTTGTAGAGAGGGGTCATTGCATTTACAGGGTAAAGTACTAGCATCAAAAGAAGATTTAGCGAAAGAATTATAGTTAAAAATCGTTCT
The DNA here is from genome assembly GCA_964019185.1 of Maratus speculifer. Lineage (NCBI taxonomy): Eukaryota > Metazoa > Arthropoda > Arachnida > Araneae > Salticidae > Maratus > Maratus speculifer. The sequence continues at coordinate 190,638,140 of OZ025293.1, read as the reverse complement.
GCCGATAGATATGGGATACTTAAAGGTTTTAGAAATATGAATATTATTAATAGGAAATTGACAGTTTTTATCATTTAATATGGAATTAATATTGATTTTATTAAATATTGGATTAGAAAAAGTAATTACCATTTGAGTATTAGTTTGTAGATTTTTAGGTTTTTTGAGTAAATTTATATTGTACAGGTTGACACGAGTCATAATGATATCATAGAAAATATCTGAAAAATGTTTAGAGTAAGTTTTACTGAGAAAAATATTTAAATATTGTACTATATGTTTCTTTTTTATTCCAAAAATATATTTACGTATTAGAAACCAATTGTAATTTTTTAAATAATTACGATGCAGATTATTAATTTGTTGAATTATAAGGTTTTTAGGAGTAATACTAGAAGATGAACCTTTTCCTCTTTTGTTACGTGTAGTTTTAGGATTTATAAGATGATTTAAACTATGATAAATGGGAGAATAATCTGTAGTATCATTTATAGATGAAAAAACTTTAACAGATCTTTTAAAAACCTCACTATTAAGACCATAAGGATAAATTGTATTATAATATTTCATATATGAAGACTCTAAATACAGACGCTCAGATTTATTTTTCTGAATTTGTATTATTTCAATAGTAGTATTTTTAAATTTATGTTTATGAAAATGCTGTATTTCAGCTGTAGACTGTATATTTTTTGCTAAATTTTTATCAGAATCTGACCGATGTTGATTCATGCGTATATGAAGAGGACCAGAAGTTTCACCAATATATTTCAAATTGCAAATGTTACACTTTATACTATAAATTACATTAAAAGCCTTACAAAAAATAGAAATATGAGGATCTGATACGATTTGTGACTGAGAAGCAGATGGACAAGTTTTACATCGGATATCAGAACATTTCTGAAAATATAATTGAGGAGGAGGAGCATGTATATGGAAACTGGATGACGGTCCAGGAGTAACCCTATTATTGCTCCTGTACCGGGCACTACACTGCAAAGAAGCATTGTGTATCTTGCCAGGATCGAGATTTTTACTAAGTACTGCCATAATATAAGAGATAATACAAATATAATAAAAATATAAAAATAGAAAAATTACAATTAAATAATCGAGTATCTGGACTAATATAATTTACTAAAGAAAAGGATCTAGAATAATACAACTATAAAATGAAAATAGATACAATATGTACAAAGCTTTAAAGCAGTACTCAAACCTCCAAAAGGAAACAATACACGACCATAATACTACCATCCCACACCACATATAATAAGAATCATAGTACTCACAGCACAATAAATGCAAAATCACAAAATCGACTCATTTAAAAGTGAAAAAATCACATACATAATAATCCACAAACTTATCCAGTTAACATCTCAGCACAATGCTCACATTGTTACTACATTTCACATAGGCTTAACTAATCATAATTTCAATGTATTTATTTAATATAAAAAAAATAACAAATAATGATAATTTCAATGTATTACTTTAATATTAAAAAATAATAAATAATGAATATTGATTTTGACATTTAATATACCATATATCAAGACAATGAATTAAACATAATATCAAAATTAACAGTTAAATTATTATAAATATACCACATATAATATTCATGATGAAACGATTTGCAACTCTTAATGGAAATCCTATGAAGTGGTAACGGAAAACTACATAGTAGAAATCTCACAGACAATACACAAAGGTCATGCGGATAGCAGCAATTACCTATGCGCACCATATTTATAAAATTGCTATTAGCAACGGATGTTATATATTAATTATATATAAGATACCACAATAGGAAAAAATTCATTATGACTATTCAAAATGAAAAGATATCAATTAAATATCAAGTTGTATACATTCATAACTACACGCGCGGAGCAGCATAATAATTTGAATGCTAATATAATACCATTAAAAGTAGACAAGATTCACCAACGGATTTTATCAATAAAACAATAAACCAAAACGAAGAATTAAATTGAATTATAGTAAACAATATTAACCATTTGAAATTAACCATTGAATTTAATAACTTATAGCACATTGAACATGGAAGGAAAAAAAAGAATAATATGAATACAATTGAAATTTGTAGAACCAAAGCAGAATCTTCAGGTCCCAAATACTTTGGAACTACAAATGGAGTGTGTGGTTTCATCTTCGTATTTGCCATGAAAAAGCAAAACAATACGAATTTGGGACTACCATCACACAAAAACCAAATTATTAAACAAGGAACAAAGATATTTTACAAAAAGGAGTTGAAAGTAACTAATAGTTTTCCATAACAAACAAAAAAGATAAAGCAGAATGGAAATATAATTGAACCGGAAAAAATAATAATCGATATTAACATAAAATTAAATATATATATATATATATATATATATATATATATATATATATAAACCTATCAGAAAATGTATTAAATTACATGTTTATTTAAATAGGTGCGAAAACAAATCACATTAAGATAATCATATAAACCTACTGGAAATGTATTTCAAAGTGTAAGAGAACAAAGTGTAAAAAAGAGAGTCAATTTTAAATCCTGTTTTACAAGTATTAAAAATGAAAATCGTTTCATATAGGCTTCTTTTTTATTTTAAAATGGAAAACCCGCTATGATCATAAAATGATCGAAAGATATGATTATATATTTTCCCTTGTGTTTTAGTATTTTTGCTGAAGAATTTGCATTTTTATTTAATTACTCTATAAAGATTATAAAATGAAAAAAAATGACATTAATGGAGGAATTAAAAAAAACTCTTTCAATTTTTATAAGTTAAATTTACATCAGTTTTGTAATATTATACATATCGCGTGATTTATCGTCAATAGATGACTACTTGTTAATCAAAACTGTCTTGGTGTTTAATTTAAGCATGTCTATTAAAATAAAAAATATACAGATCACAAAAAACGATATCGGAAAAATAATCAACCCTAAATATATTTCACTTATCTTTCAAATGAGATGTATAACAAATTATATTTTAATTTATTGAAATTTCATTAAGATATTGGAATTTTTGTTTTCGCAAAAATAGAAAATTGCTATGTAATATAATCTAATACAAAAGAACTTATAACTAAGTAAAGCATATTTACATTTGTTATGTTCTAAATAATTCTCTTTGAAAATTACTTAATATATTTTTATATAGTCAAAGAATAAGGATATAGCATTAATATAACCAATATTGTATTATAAAAACAAATATATTTATAAAAAACTTGGTATCATAACATGAGATTATTATCTACTTTTTTGCATTATTTAAGCTCTTCTATTTTATTTACAACAGCGCATTCGTTTTCTAATCTTTTGATACAAAAGAGTTGAAGTATATTGTTAAAAATACTATATATATATATATATATATATGTGTGTGTGTGACATTTTAAAGTTAGGAGCCAGAAACATCATCGCCAGGGTCCCCGTTCTTTGCACAGAAGTCATGGCCAGCGAGGGAAAAAATAAAAAATAAATAAATGTAGAATATCCAATAAATCACTCATTGGTGGCTGTAAGTTTATTTATTCAATTGTAGTCATTATAGAGGGAAAAACTCCTTTTTGCAAACAATCTTTTACCGAAATGTCCAAAAAATATTCCATCATTTACTTCAACCAGCCGTACTCATCGACGAAAGAACTCCAGAATCTCTCCCCTTCTCATCTCGAGACTTCCACCTTTTAAAACTAAAAAGAAAATTCTAGAACTTTCTGTAATCTCAAACCATCATCCTTTTATGTAAACAGAATTCTTGTCCAGATACGAGACTATTTTACACAGACGATAAATTTATTTAAAAAAAATATATATTATTTAACCAATTTATAATCGACTCATAATTTCTTAGGCAGACGATTTTTATAAATGATTAATTTTAAGAGAAAAATAAAAGAAATGAATTTATTAATGCACACATCAAAGGTTGACGGCGGAAAAATAAATAAATAGATAAAATAAAATAATGATATTTTTTGAAAGGTATGGTTTTGGAATAAATTTAATAAGATTTTCTTAAAAAGGGTTGATAAAAACATAGAAGAAATCAGTTTTATTTGGAATATTAAGAAATAAAGTTTTAATTAAGAATATTTTTAATTTAGAGCCATCTTTTTAAATTTACGCATACTGGAATAATGTTTTTTAAGGCAAATTAAGAACTTATATCGTCTGCATACAGATTAACAGATTAGATCTAGAAACAAGATTTTAATTTAATAATTTGAAGTAAGTACGGAACATTATTATAAGAAAATTAAGGTAGTATAAAGGTTAGTTTTGGCGAAAAAATTTTAAATTTGTAATATTATCCCCCCTCCCCGAAAATTTCTATGAAATTGATAGTTAAATAAAACTACAAGTTCAGACAACAGAAATATAATAATTTAGAAAAGTCAAATTTTGGAATAAAACTGTCAAACCCAGGAAGCCAAGAGATGGAAGAAAAGAAAATTAACGCAATATAAAAAATATTAGCGATTAAAATAAAATAGTTAAGAGGAAATTAATCTGAATTAAATTTAGGTAGGAGCATTTCCCTGAAAGAGATACAATACTGTTACAATATCACTTACTATTTGTAAGTGCATAGGAGATAATACATACAATAACAGTGAATAAGTTATAAATATAAATAAGCAAGAGATAAAAAAATATAATAAAAACAATAACAATTCGTTCTCATGGAAGTTTAAATAATTACAATAACTTAATGCATAGGTTATTTTAAATAAAGTTCTTCAAATGAAAAAAGTCTTTCCATTGTGTATAAAAGTCTTTTCCAATGTTCACTGAATACAGTCTCTTTAATTAAAGATCTCCAAATCTAGTTTAATCTTTGTTTTTTATGTTATGTTGGATCCAACATCTTTTAACAATCAATCAAATTTTTCTTTCAATAATATATCAATTTTTTTAATAATAAATAGCATCACTCTCAATATCAATAATAAATAATATAGAAAAATTTAAATAATAATAATAACAACAATAATAAGTGATAGTATAATAAGACTCCATATCCTAATATTTCTCAATAAGAGTATAATTAATACTAAACTTCATTATAGAAATCATAATGATAATAATAATAAAACAAGAGTATAATCAAAAGAAAATATCACAATTTGTTTATTATTGATAGGGAAAATATTGGTTGAGGATAAAAATAATTACATAGCAACTAAATAATTTTCTTATCTTCTAATAGCATAAGAAAGTATTTTTTGCTAGCCGAAAGTATAAATAAAAAAAAATCATAATAATTCCAAAATCCAAATAAAATTAAATCTAACTATTTAGAAAATGGACTCTCAACCAGTATTTCCTTACAATAATTCCTCTCTGATACTCTTTTACAAAATTGTCAAATTTGGTTATAAGTTTTCAATGCCAAATGTAGAATAATGTTTTATCTACACATGGTTTATAAAGTTTAATAATAAAATACAAATAGGAATAAAAGGTGTCATTGTTAATTGAGAAATGGAAATAAAAATAGTGTGCTTTTTTGAAAAACTTTTAATATCTGTAGTTTTCACAATCACTGAAAATCACATATTATGTTATAGGTTTGAGTAGAATCATCAGATTTTATAACTGTTATAACATAAATATCTGCTGAATAAGTAGAATAATACTAATGTCAATAAATGAGTAAATATAGTTAGACTTAAATACACTTAAAATTAATTTATCAACACCAATTTGAAAGCCTTTACAATCAAAGTGCACACCTTATGCCTGCATAAGGAGCCCAATTTAATCCCAAAAACAAGTAATATTCTTGTTGCGCACCAAGAACATACCTGCTAATTTTGAAAATTATGGTGATAAAATATTTAAAGAATAAGAATTAAAATTTAATCTACTGTCTTGACTTTAGTTTGATCTAGTGATTGTGATTGTATTTGAGGTTTTGTTTGTTTTTTGGGTTGCTCATGAAACAGTTTAAAGTCTTCTGGTGAAAAATAGGGTCTTAATTTAGAAACATGCACAATAACGGAATTCTGTCCTGTCTCATAATTAAATTTATCTATTTCATAGGTTACATCAGAAAGTTTATTTATAATTTTGTATGGTCCAGAGAAAGTAGGCTCTAATTTTCGAGTGTTAGGGTATTTAAATTCTTCATAAATTACAGAGTCTTGTATTTTTAATGGGCATTCGACAAAATTTCGATCATATAGCCTTTTACTTTTAAGGTGAAATTCCTGAGTTCGCGCTTTCGCAATTTTGAGGGCTTTGTCTACTGGAGTTGTATACATTTTAACTGCCTCACACAAAACCATTACCCTCCATTTTAAAAATCTTAATCAAAATTATCGTGAAAATTATAACTATATTTAGCTGCTAACTTTAACCAGAAATTTCATCTAATAAAAATAGAAATTATAAATATCATAGTTATATCTTAAATTGGGATCAACTTTTTAATTCTATTATTTTATAAATCATAAACAGATACAAAAATTTTAATGATAGGTAATTTCTTACTTAAAATCACAAAATTTACTGAAAAAATTAATTATATTTATCAGTCAAAACTCTAGCAACAGCCTTGCACAGTTCCATCTTTCTTACTGAATTTAAATAAATTATAAGAATCTGGGAACCAAAGCTCACTGTAGCCAGAAATTCTAACAAATAAAAGAAAAAAACATAAATGTTAACTTAATTTTTAGCTCAAATGTTTAGTTGTAGGAACATTATCATGAAAATACAGCATTCTGAGAATAGTTCTTGATAACAAACAAATATCTAGGTTTTCTATATAATTCCTTATTATTACAAACTTGCCTTTAATCGTGCATAAAAATATCATAATAGTCTTAATAAGTAACAGTAAATATCTTAAGAACATCATACTCCTCAATTAAATCCTTAAGAATAAAAATATTTCAATCTTCAACACATAATAAATATTTTTTCTCAATCATAAAAAGAATAAAAATAATAATCAAAACATTTAATAAAAAAACTTACAGTTTTTTGAAAAATCTTCAATAAATTCAATCGTCTTTAAATTCCTCATCAAATACTTCTTGCATACTCACCACTTTGAAGTCATTAATTTTCAAAAATTTTCCTATGACCATGAATACTGAATCAAAATTTGTGCGCACAGATCAACATCAAGCGTCAGGAAATCCACATCAGACTCGAAGCGACTAGCAATTATTTCAGATCTTTCCGAGCATAGTTGTAAAGTTCTTTAACAGGAACACACGCCATTCCACAGATTCAGTTTGCAATCCGAAAAAGTCACATAATTATCCTGCCGCCTCTAGAAAAGACTGTGACATTTTAAAGTTAGGAGCCAGAAACATCATCGCCAGCGTCCCCGTTCTTTGCACAGAAGTCATGGCCAGCGAGGGAAAAAATAAAAAATAAATAAATGTAGAATATCCAATAAATCACTCATTGGTGGCTGTAAGTTTATTTATTCAATTGTAGTCATTATAGAGGGAAAAACTCCTTTTTGCAAACAATCTTTTACCGAAATGTCCAAAAAATATTCCATCATTTACTTCAACCAGCCGTACTCATCGACGAAAGAACTCCAGAATCTCTCCCCTTCTCATCTCGAGACTTCCACCTTTTAAAACTAAAAAGAAAATTCTAGAACTTTCTGTAATCTCAAACCATCATCCTTTTATGTAAACAGAATTCTTGTCCAGATACGAGACTATTTTACACAGACGATAAATTTATTTTAAAAAAAATATTATTTAACCAATTTATAATCAACTCATAATTTCTTAGGCAGACGATTTTTATAAATGATTAATTTTAAGAGAAAAAGAAAAGAAATGAATTTATTAATGCACACATCAAAGGTTGACGGCGGAAAAATAAATAAATAGATAAAATAAAATAATGATATTTTTTGAAAGGTATGGTTTTGGAATAAATTTAATAAGATTTTCTTAAAAAGGGTTGATAAAAACATAGAAGAAATCAGTTTTATTTGGAATATTAAGAAATAAAGTTTTAATTAAGAATATTTTTAATTTAGAGCCATCTTTTTAAATTTACGCATACTGGAATAATGTTTTTTAAGGCAAATTAAGAATTTATATCGTCTACATACAGATTAACAGATTAGATCTAGAAACAAGATTTTAATTTAATAATTTGAAGTAAGTACGGAACATTATTATAAGAAAATTAAGGTAGTATAAAGGTTAGTTTTGGCGAAAAAATTTTAAATTTGTAATATATATATATACTAGCGGCCTTCGCCCGCTACGCTGGTCGGTTTATCTAAAGAAATCTTGAAGAAGTAGTTAGATAAGGTTCAGACATACATTAAAAAAAAAAAAACGCAAGTCGATCATTCAAAAAACGTTGGGAAATATCAAATATTTACTGTAATTTTTTAAGAAAAACAAAGTTTCGAAAAAAAAAATTAAATCGAAAAAAAAATTACACTGACATATTAATGCAAGGAAATTTTCCCAGAGAGAAAATTCGCCTTGAATACAATATTTCAAATTCTTTTAATTGCTTATAGGCGTTAATGCCAACATAGTGAAAAAAAATTCCATGCTGGGAATCGAACCCGGGCCATCAGTATGGCGCACTGACGTTCTACCGACTAAACCACATGGAACGACAGCCAGCTTGAAACTTTCTCATACTTAAGTAGACTGGCGAAAACATAACGATAGCGCGTTTTAAAATCGCACAGTGACATCTATTGGATTTTATATGTACTAAAAAACGTTATGTACTAAAAAACGTGAGCAGCGCACCTAATAGTTTCTTTTGTTTCTTTTTGTTACTTTTTTGTCTGTTGTCCGATTTTGATGAAACAAAGCCTATACACTGCCCGGGAGTGGGCATTCTTCATTAGTGAAAACCGCATAAAAATCCATTCAGTAGTTACGAAGATAACCTCGAACAAACAGACAGACAGACAGACAGACAGACAAAAAATTCAAAAAAATTTTTTTTGTGTTTCATTGGTTTTCTTTTATCGCCCTGACTCCATTTTTGTCAATTATCTTCAATGTACAGACACACCGGGTCCTACTGTTTTATTATATGTATAGATATATATATAATATGTTATATTTCTTAGTTTAAAAAAAAAATCATTCATACTTTAAAAAAATACATTAATTTGAGTCTAAACACACCATTATTATTGTGTTTTTATCGTGAACAATCTGCAAATAACAACCAATACTTTTTTTTTTTTTTTTTACCCTGATTGCGAATTATAAATAATAATATAACCAAAATTACTCCAAGATTTACAAATTCGATTTAAACAACAAAATACACAATGACAGTAGTAAGATATCTGCATTAATACCACTCTGCTCATCTAATTCATTATTCATGGCCATGGCCCCAGGTAAGGACATCGTACTGCCATCACAAAAAAGATGTCCCGATACAGTCGAAAGAGATTGAATTTCAGCCAAATCTAAACATGCCTTGTTCGCAGCAGAGAAATCGTTCATTTGGCGGAGGATAACCGATAGCCGTGTGACACGAATTCTCCGGACTTCTTTTTCTTACATTTTCTTTCATTTAATCTCGCGTAATTTTTACCACTAAAATTATATAAATCAACAGACGGGGAAAGATTTACTTTTTTTTTTTTTTCGCCTAATTTAAGATTTTCCGTAAATAATAGTGATTGCTCCTCTTAAGAGGTAGCGATAGAAAGATTCTTCTTTGTACTTAAAAAAAATGAACGTTTATCTTATAAAGACACTAGGTGGTTTACTATTCTATCTGCCAATGATGATGCTCAAATAAATCTGATTAAAAAACTAATTTCTAGATATATCTGAGTCGTATGCATATGCATGAATAGTTATATACACTATCTACCCAGTGGTGACCATCTCCCCCAAACCCAATAAGGCAAATCCTCCCCCCCCCCCAAAAAAAAGAAAAATATCTTCATACTTTAACATTGACACCCCCCTCCCCTAAACAGAATATCAATTGCAATCAATTGTAAATGTTGAAAAAAATTTAAAGTAATATTAAGAAAAAAAAGGAAATATTAAGAATTTAAAAATCCCCCCCCCAAAAAAAATAAATTGTATGACGCATTTTGCGTCACCAAACCCCTCTCTGGGCACCCCTGTATCTACCAATAAGTGTTTGAAAAATTTCGATTTTTGACATTTTCTCAAATATTTAAAAATATACTTCTCGGATTCTTCTGAAACTTCAGGATTATGAAGATTATGTCTGACCTCATATTTATCAGCATCCATTTGATAAGCAGGCCAATTAGTGATCCCAAATATTTCTGTCATTCTTTAATTTTTTGTCGGCCCCCTAATTACCCTGCTTATCAAATGGATGTTGATAAATATGAGGTCAGACATAATCTTCATAATCCTGAAGTTTCAGAAGAATCCGACAAGTATATTTTTAAATATTTGAGAACATGTCAAAAATCGAAATTTTTCAAACACTTATTGGTAGATAGTGTATTTCTGAGAGCACACACATAAATATGCATAAGTATTTCTACCAATATCATGCATACATAAACTAACAAACATATAAAATCCTGGACACATTTTCAATCAAATAGAAAAAATAACACTCGAATGATTTATTTATCTATCAACTTGATCGTGTTAGTGTAGTAAAAATGTATTAAATATGCATAGTTCATAGGAATTCCCTTACCTATTCTATCGAGCTGTTTTAAGTTAAATATCTGATGCCCAGTTGTCTGGGATGTCGTCCAAATAGCTCAATTAAAAAAGCATCGAAAAAAAAAAAAAAAAAAAAAACGAAATATACACGGTACAATTTCCGCCCTAACACATTTTCACTCAAATGGAAAAAATACTACTCATATGATTTATTTAACAGCTAGTTTGACTGTGCTTCAGTATTAAAAAGCTAATAAAACAAAACTGAGAAGACTTAAAAAACGCCATCAAAAATGAAAATGTAAGCCGCAGAATTAGCAGAATTAGCAAAAATGAAAAAATAAAACATTCAAGTGAAAAACTTACCGGTTCAATAAACATAAATCGGAGCCAAAATTGCAGAATATTCACACAATCAATCACCATAACTATATCATGGAAGACGATATCATTCCTGTGACGCAAGCCTTAAATCTAAAATCGTATCGTAAAGTGGTCGAAGGGCGGAACTCATACATACAGATAATTTGAGATCAAATGAAATGCGAAAAGCCGCCTTTTAATAACTCAGCAAATATATCTCTTATTATCCTGATTTTAAAAAAAACACCTTTATATCTGCAGTCTAATCCTATTTTGATTTTTTTACATTTCTACGTGCAGTATGTTTCGTGATCTATAAACCCATTTTTCAACCAGATTCGATTGTGTAAATTTGTCTTTTTTTTTTTTTTTTCTCCGAAATGGCAGAGGTTTTTTTAGAAATATTAATATATTATATGAATCTGATCTTTATGAAATGGATAAAACTTACCTAGTTTCTAGGAAAACTCTTTTTTGTTAGATAATCCTCATGAAAAATCGAACTATATTTTTCGCATTTCAATGAGAATCTCAATGTAAATACTTGATAAGTCATTTACTATATTCATGCGCGAGCTTGACCTCCCTTTTTCTCCACATCTCTCTGTAAGTGACTTGCTTAATCGGTACGTCATTGACTGGAGATCTAATGGTCCCAAGTTCTATTCTCTGCCTGGCATTAACTTTTTTTTAGGTAGATTTTGTATGAAATACTACCTATTGCAATCGCACCAGTTTATATGTATATATATATATATATATCACTTTTTTATGGACGCGATAACTTCTATAATTCTTCACCAATCTCCACCAAACTGGTACATAAAATCAAAGGGGATAAAATCTCGGCTAAGTTCGTTAATGGGAAAATCGGACCAAGGGGGTCGGAATAGGGGGCGTTTTTGTGAAAACCGAAAAAACGCCCTAACTTTTTAATTAAAGTAGATATCGAATCGGTTTAAACTTTATATTGCTTCTTAAAAATGGGTCAAAAGTTTATGCATGACAGATTTTTGATAAATTTAGAAATGGGCTCAAGGGGCGAAAAAAACAGGGTTTTCGAGAGAAAAAAATTCATAACTTCGTCAATTTTCAAGATATCAAGTCCAACTAAATTTTTTGTAAATGTTCTTAAAATTATCTAAAACTTTTGTATTTACACGTTTTTGATAGGACCAACTTTTACCGATAAAAAAAATTAAAAACGAAAAGAAAAAGGGCGGTGAAAAAAGAGAAAAAAACCATAACTCCGTCAATTTTTAAGATATCAAATCTGATTAAATTTATTTTACATCTTCTCAAAAATATCTACAACTTTTACATTGACAAGTTTTTCATAGGATCAATTCATATAGCAAAAGAAATTAAACAAAAATAGGAGTGGAGAAAAAACCTCAAATCCAAACTGCTTATATTCTGACTCTTTTTTAAATTCATTTTTGATTTTAAACGCATCCAAATGGTAGATCCTCTTATTTAGAAACTGTATAAAGTGACGCATTGGTCAATTTTCTGATAAAGACAGAATATATTTCAAAAAAGGCTACCAAAAAGGGTATTTTGAACAGAATTCATCGGGACTGAAAATTTAAAGAAGTATTCAAATAAGAAATTGCGTTTTTTCTGACTCGTTTTTGAATCCATTTTTGTTCTCAAACGCATCCAATTTACAGATCCTCTTATTTAGGAACTATATAATGGGATGCATTGGTCAGTTTTTTGATAAAGACGGAATATATTTAAAAAAAAGGCTACCAAAAAGCATATTTTGAACAGAATTTTCCAAAATCATCGTGACTGAAAATTTAAGGAAGTGTTCAAATAAGAAATTGCGTTATTTTCTGACTCGTTTTTAAATCCATTTTTGCTCTCAAACGCATCCAATTTACAGATCCTCTTATTTAGGAACTATATAATGTGATGCATTGATCGGTTTTTTGATAAAGGCAGAAAAAATTTCGAAAAAGGGTACCAAAAAGGGTATTTTGAACAGAATTTCCCGAAGTCTTCGTGATTTGAAAATTTAAGGAAGTTTTCACATAGCAAATTGCGTTTTTTATGACTCGTTTTAAAATCCATTTTCGCTCTCAAACGCATCCAGTTTACAGATCCTCTTATTTAGGAACTATATACTGTGACGCATTGGCCAGTTTTTTGATAAAGATAGAATATATTTTTAAAAATGCTGTCAAAATGAATATTTCGCACAAAATTTTCCGAAGCAATCATTATTAAAGAATTAAGGAATGTATTCAAACAACAAACCGGTTATTTTATGACTCATTTTTAAATTCAATTTTTTTACTCAAATGCATTAAACTGACAGTTTTCTGTTATTTAGGAATTGTATACTGTACTGTTTTGGTCGATTTTTTTAATAAATTCAGAATTTATTTCAAAATATGTTGTCAAAATGGGCATTTGAGCTGAATCTTTCTAAAGCTAATTCTGATAAAGAAGCAAGAGGCGGAAATAACGGATTTTGACCATATTCTATTGACGATAATTTTTAGAGTTTTTAAGCTATGTTTTTGAGACTTTCACAAAAGTTGCTCTATACATTTAGCTAACATAATATGTAAATGAAATTTTAATAGCATTGACGCATGCGCAGTAAAAAATTATTTAGTAAACCCGTTCGTTTTTCATACATTTTTTATTATTTTTTAATTCTGATTACAGGGTGTTATGTGCAATGTTGTTTGTCATATTTTCTGAAAAGATTATTGTGTTTTATGAAGAGCTCTGAAAATTATAAGCAAAAAACTTGGAAAAATTTTGGACCGTTTTTATAAAAACTTTAATTTCGCTACGAGTTTTCAAGCTATATTCATAAAAATCGACACAACTTATCAAAATAAACCACTTAATCATTATCTGCAGTTTAAACTGTTTTGCTTCATTTGTTTTGACAGGGTGATTCAAAAGATCTTCGTTCTTTTTCAATTTATTGATGGTTCCCTGTTAGATTTCGTGGAAAAATCTTTGTCAAAATATATGACGTGTACTATTTTGTTTACACACCAGTAGTTTCAGAATGATTCCATGTGTATATTTCTAGATATTTAACAAAACATCAGAAATTAAAAGTGTCAAGATTTTTTTGGCGGTGACTGTAAATAAAGTAATTCCAGTATTTTAAATAGAAATTCTTGGTGGTATATTCCATTAACATAAACAGTGGAATTATACTATAAAGATTATCTTTTTTAATTAGCGGTAGCAAAGACTGAAATTTTTAGGAATGTAGCGAGCTTTGGCTGACTTTTATTTTAACTAACATCGGATAGGTTTCACATTTCATGTGAAGCTTTAAATTTGTTTGGATTTTGTATAACAAATAACAGCAAAGTTTCTTTGAGATCTGAAACTCCATATCATTTAACACAAGAAAAATTGAACAGTTACATTTGGAATAAAAATTATCCATTTAAAAATGATTTTTGATTTATACAACAAATAATGTTCTTGGAATAAAATAAAGAATAATATCTTTCATTCATCGTAAATTAAATTACTGAAAATTATCAACTTGTAAAATGAGCCATATAATAAATTTTCTTTCGTGGTACTTTAATCTACCTTCGAGGTATAAAGGGTTAATAAGATCATTCTAAACAAATTAGAATTCTTTTTACACAATTCAGTATTGCACTTAAAATGTACCAATACTCACAACGATTTTTTTTTTTTTCGTAATTGGTTATCAAGTAGGTTAGACACAGTCAGATTATGTTCTACATTTATGATAAAAATTTTCATACTTTATTTTATTTTTAAAAATAAATAAGATAATAAAGAAAAGTATTTCGAAATACATAATATGATTGCATATTGATGTTAATCCTTATACTTCCAGAGAGAAAATTTCAATTGTTTTAATCTGTCTCTTTTCACAGTATGAAGAAATTCCCCATTTTCATTTCAAATGTTTTATATTGTTTGAGACGCTGTATTATTTTATATCAACTTTCCAATCCGAAATATAAGATTTTGATGACCGAAACACATGTCGATGAGGGTTTCCGTGGATAACTAGATTTTTATATGATTATTTTATTCTGTTTGCTATCTCTAGAGCAGGAAATGAAGACGTTAACAGTGCAAGATCGTTAACAGTGCAATATTGTTTCAAAAATTCCATTTGCATATGATTTTTTGCTATTTTTAATAATTTTCAAATGGAATGATTTTATGTTTCAATTAAAAATAATTTGATTTATTCAAGTTTAACCCTCTTACCGTTGTACAGATGAGGTCATTTTTTATCCCAATTTTGTTCTGTTTTAAAGTTTTTAAAGTTTCGAATAATTGAAAAAAATGTCATGTTTAGTATATTAAATAAAAAAAACACCTCTTACAGTGAAGTTAAATATAATAAAATTAAATTTCTGGTTCAAATTATGTAAAAGGAAGAATGTTCATAAAATATTAAATCCTGGTAGTAGGAGCTTTATTAAAGGAGCTTTATTGGGTGCGTTTCATTCTCATTTAGGCTCTGTAAGTTCATTTCAATATACAGCTCTTTTTCTCCATAGATAATTTTAAAAAATATAAAAAATAATTTTTTTAGATAAAATATAAATAAAGGAGGAATTATAGATCATAGTTATTGGTTCAAATGACTTAATTCTATTATAATTTAAAAAATGAATCAGTAAAGAAAGGTTTTTACATATGTTAAGTTTTTTTTTTTTTTTTTTTTTTTTTTTTTTTTTTTTTTTTTAATCAAAAAAGAAATATTCTCCAATAAACTTTTTAAAAAACTCAATATGGTATAGGGCTTTAAGGGCACACAGTAACTTGAAATTGGTCAAAATATCGATTTTCTAGTTTTAATATTAACTGAAAGCTCATTTAATTATGAATATTTTGACACCTCATTCTTACCTATACGATAAATATATCGTAAGATATTGCAAATTTTGTTAATAGATCTAGTGCAATTACCCATACAAATGAAAACTTTATACGGATTTTTCATCCTGTTCATGTTTTTTTTATAATTTACTTGTTCGATAAATACTAAAGCTATTTTGCTAATTCAGATACATATTTGGTTATTTATTTATTTATTTATTTTGCTTATTCTCTATGGTTTATTTAATATTTTTATGCATGGATTTAACATTCAAATTTATAGTTGCATATTTTTTTAATATTTAATTTGAGAGTTTGTTATGTTACTTCATTTTTTTTTTTTTTTTTTTTTTTTTTTTTTTTTTTAATTCAAGAAAGAAAAATAATCAAATTAAATGTAAAATCCCGTACATCAAAAAATCCATACACAGTTTTATGTAGTACATTCTTATGAACCTGAAAAACAATCTGAGCAAAAATATTCACATTTAATAAGTTATTTTTTTAATTAAATTTTAGTAAAATAGGCTGTTCTGCAATATTTTTTTAAATTGTAGTTAATTTTTATTATTAAGTATTGTGCCACCACATACATCACAGTATTATTCAAAATTGAAAAGATGGTTTCAAAGGTACTGTGTCCCTTTAAGTAGAAATTTTAAAATTAATAATATAAAATAATTATAATCTAAACTGAATTATATTAACATTAATTGCTCAAATTTCTATTCAACTTAATAAAAATATGCCGAAAATTGTACAGGATCTCAAAACACCTAAATTTTATGAAATTCAAACTTGGATAATTTTGGCCGTAAAAATGATACCATTTCTCAAATTTTTTTTTTTTTTTTTTTTTTTTTTTTTTTTTTTTTAATTCTTATTATATAAGGGTAGTTTTACTGAAGGGAAGTGCGCTGAAAATCACAGTACAATATAATTGCAATTATAGTTGCCAACACTTTTGGCTGCAAATTAACAGTGATATATTCATTGTAGCTCTTTTCTAATTTCTTCACAAATGAACAATAAAAGTTTATGTGCTTATAAAAAATTTAATAATCGAAAATACTGACAGCTAAAACTAACAGCGGATTTTGTTGTGGGTTTTTCTTCCTTATAATGCAGTTATCTTAAAGGATCTGCGGACAATATGAAATTTTAAATTTCGCATTTTTAAAGAAATATAATTATCACCCAAATGGGTTGTAAAATACATTCATCCTCATTTCTTTTCTTATTTATTTATTTTTTAATTGAAAGTATAATCTATAATGATGGAAACTAGGAAATGATAACCTGGTGCATTTTCGGATGAACAAAATAATGCGTTTCAAGTCTATTTGCTGTGAATATTTTGCAATCAATCATTTGTCCGTTGAAAAAAGGTGGAAAATTGGAAATTTGTTCTGATGCATGTGTATAATTATTAGTTGCTTTGTTTAAGATTTTTTTTTCTTTATCAAATATTAAAAAACAAAAAAGCATATATACATTTAAATTATTTACACTCGAACAAAGTATTAAGTTTTTTAAACATATAAATAATTAAAATTAGTTTAAAATATTATCAAATGTTAATTTAAAAATAATTGATATACGACGTTTTTCACAAAATTAATTTAAATATAAAAACAAATTTTCCATTATTCCTTTGGAAAATGAGTTTATCATTAACTTTTAAATAATTATTACTATTTATGAAAATGAGGAAATTTTCTCAGTATTTTATATTAAAGAAAGACTATGGTTAACATTGGTAAAATGATTTATTTTAATCAAAAGCTTTTTATTAGAATTTTCGTCTCATTTTCAACGCATCTTCTCAAATCTCTTCAGAAAAAATAATAATGATAAAAAGTTTTTAAAAAATATATAATAATAAAGCTAATTCTCTGCATTTCATATAATCAGTTCATTTTAAATAGAATATTAGATCTTTGGATATTCCTAGTTTTTTTTTTTTTATTATTTATTTATTTATTTAGATCTATTAAAAATGGAGTTCACAAAAAAACCAACGACATTACATTTCGTATAGGGTACCTGCAGATAATAGCATTAAATAAAAATAATTTTCGAGTATGTAATAATACAATGAAGAGAAATTTTAAAATCAACAAATCATAGTCAATTTTATGATGTAAATATCTGAGCAAAGAGCTTGTATTTTCGGTAAACGTGGTTTTGTTATAATGCGCGTTCTTTTCTTTTTATTTCATTTTAATAAAATAAGCATAATTTCTAAAAGAAATTAAAAAGGAATAGCTTTGGTATGATAGTTTATTTCAATAACCAAACGTTTAATTGTTGTGGAAATGTAGTCCATATATCGAATCTTTCGTATTCCACAATTAAGATAGCATTCACAATCTGAAATAATTTGAAATTTATATTAAAATATTATCTACACTGTAAAAAAAGCTCTGTAAAGTTACTAAAATTTTCTAGAGAAACTGGGATTGACAGAAATTCTTATGTAATGGCAATAATTGAAATTTATGTAACCGATGCATGTTTCCACTGTAAATCCAAAGATCTGTAAGGTAACTAAGAATGTTTTCGGAAACTGGAATGCTCAGGCCTTTTTTCGGTAACTGCAACACGGGTTGCAAATAAAATTTTAATCAGTTTACTGTAATTTTAGTAAGGTATCCTGGGGTAATAGCGCTAAATTAAAATTCTACCAATTTTCACGGCTTAATTTTATATTGTATTTTTCAAACAAATGTAGGATTTGAGACAGCAAATTCTTAACTATGTATATAAAAAAAATAATTTAGCACATATGTAGTCATAAAATGTAATGGCGTGATTTCTTGACCCATGCTATTTGGCGTTATTACCCACCTATGTGGGTAATAACGCCATGCAAACAAAACTATAAAATAAGATGGAATAATCCCATGTACATTGCCCAATTCTAAAAATACAAATTCTACAGCCCTAGAAATTGACAAAATGCATTCTAAGCGATAGAAACTGTTCATTTTTTAATAAAAGTGTAAGAAAAAAAAATAGGGGAGAGGGGAGGAGGTAAAAGAATATCAGACTCTGAGCTTCTTTTTGCTTAAAAAGGACTGTTTTAATAAAATTATTAGAAACGTTGTATGGTTATAAGTAAGTTTTTCTAAATCAGTATTTATGTTTCCATATATGCATTCTATACAAGAGAAATTATTCAATTTTTTCGTGAAAGTGAAAAAAGAGGGAAAAAGGGGCAGTTTCAACAGAATATAACACCCTGAGCTTATCTTTGCTTAAAATGTCCCGCTTGAATATGATTATAAGTAACCTTTTTTCGGTTTTAACAATTTTTACGGTAATATTTTTATTATGTGAAAATTTATAATAACTAGAGTTTTTTCTAAAAAATATTTTTGTTATCACTGTTATAGAAGCCTGGTAAATACTTTTTAACCGGTAAACGCTGTACTAATGCGGATTTGCGGTAACCTAAAGTTAAAATGATGGCGTTATATAAAAATACTGTAATAAATTTATATTTTTAATTAAGTAAGTAAGATTTTTGGCAAACATTAATATTCGTGTGAGATCCTTTATGAAATTTTATACATGATTCATGTTGTTATATATCCTTATCTCTATTCTTAGCAATAAAATTAATCTTTAATTGCTGTTAGTGATCTCACTAAACGCTGTTTTTTTCTAATTTTAGAGTTTAACTTGTATTTTCCAGTTTAACTATAGCTGCAACTGAAATTCGCTTTCATTTGGAGTCCTCGTAATGTCCTTAGAAATATTTGAATAGATTAAATTTAATAAGAATTAATCCTGTACAAAAAGTGTAATGCAGAAAAGTACCTTGCGAATTTTAATTATTGATCGCCTTTAACCTTTAACTAATGTTTTTACCGGTCTCACCACTGCTTTTTTCAATTTTTATAATTGTGATTTGCGGTTTAACTATAAACACTACCGAAATTTGTTTCTTTTGGAACTTTAGTACTAACACTAGAGACTTTTAAATAAGTGATTGTTAAATATAATAGTCTTGTACAAAAAGTTTAGTGCAAAATCACCATCCTATGAGTTATTTACGTCTTTTATTTATCTTTCGATCTTGCGGTCTCACAGATAGTTTCATATTAGTTATGTTACCATTTCTGCCACACCAGTTAAAGGTTAATTTTTTTAATTTTGAAAAACAGAATGCTAAGAAAGCGCACAGTTAAAATTTAGGACTCAATCGGTCAATCAAATTGAAATTTTATAGAAATCTGATTTTGAAAATGTTTGAATTGTGGAATATCGAAAGCATTTTGATGTCGTTTTACATATAAAAGTTTAATTTTTTTTTTTTTTTTTTTTGCATTAGTATTAAAGAAAAAAAAAAGAGATTAGTTTTGGATATCAGATCCCCTTTAATATTACCATTTCAACAATGACAATAATGCTGTCTCATACATAAAAAAATAAACCCCCTTCGGATGTAGTTCCGCCACTGTAGGGAATCAAGCTGGGTAATAGCGCAATTCCTTGGCGTTATTACCCGGGTATACTTATTGCGCAGTACGTTTTAAACTACAAACTATCTCACGAAGTTATCCAAAATCTTCTGCAACATTTTGAAAATACATGAAATGCACTACTAATTTATGCAATAAACAAAGTATTTCCTGATAAATATACAGTCTTCACATCACATAACTTATTTTCGCATATTATAGATCAAGCATTAATTTTAGTTGCTTCCAAAAGTGATAAGGCCTATAAATGAAACAAATTAACTTTAAACTGCTGTTTCTATTTTATATGACTCAGACGCCTACTGCGCAGAGCCGATAGGTGCCATTTACAGGATTATTATATAATTATGCCTAATATTAGCACTTGTCGTTATTACCCTACCTGTCGTTATTACACCTTACTTATATTCATTTATAAAACTAGAAACTTCTACAGCTTCACTAGAACTAGTTTTCCAGATTTACATTTTTTTTTCCTAATAGATATAGATAATATTGTATATAGATAAAATTTTAGTAAGTATACAGATTTCTACAATTTTACGTTAGTAGAATCAGAAGTTTTTATCTTTCTTTCTTTTGTTTTCTTTCGATTTTTTTTCCTTTAACTGTGTAGGAGCTTACGAAAATTAGAACAT
Source organism: Maratus speculifer (assembly GCA_964019185.1). Taxonomy (NCBI): domain Eukaryota; kingdom Metazoa; phylum Arthropoda; class Arachnida; order Araneae; family Salticidae; genus Maratus; species Maratus speculifer. Next base: position 190,617,109 of record OZ025293.1, on the reverse strand, counting down.
CACTCGTGTATTTTTTTAAATTCTGTAAAAAATATTTTATTGAAATTCTAATTACTGTAAACGAAAACAACACAGAAATGGAAGAAATTATTTGGGCACATCACCCCATGGGAGCAGAGAAGTTTACATCTAGCAATTTTCGTTTGTACAAAATGTTTTCATATTGTATAATATTGCCACGTTAGACATCTCTGTATTTTGCTTATTTAATACTGTAGTTAATTGTACAAGTTGTTCTATATATGATACTCGTTGAAATTAATTGTTAAAATATTTTAATCCGCAGCTAATTTAAATCACGAAGATTTTATAAAATTCCAATGCCTTATATGATGTGTCATTCATTTTTTAAGTAAAACTATTGTCATATTTTTATAAAATCCCGTGCTCTTTGTGAAATTTTACCTATAAAGTTAAAACTTTTCAAACATAGAAAGATAATAATAAATTTTGATTAACTATAATAACATTTCATAAAAGGCATTCAAAACCAAAGTTGGTCAAGTATTTGGTATATTTTTCCGTTCAAGCAAGATTGAGATACATTATTGCCTTAGAGACAATAATTTGTTTGAAACATAACAAACTACGTCCTAAATTCAAAATATCAGCAATAGTTGGAGTCCCGTCTCCGATAATTCTCAGTTGAATTAATATACGAAAATTAAACATGACAAGAGCTCAAATAAACTTATGTATATATATATATATATATATATATATATATATATATTGTTATATATATATATATATATATATTAAATATATATATATATATATATATATATATATATATATATATATATATATATATTAAAGCTATATATCAACTGATTCTTATAAAGCTCCATTCTTCGTACGATAGTTAAAAAAAATTAAAAGCAAAAGCATGGAAACATGAAAGCAAGAGCGAGTAATGTAGCCCACGGTCAATGAATAATTGATGAAAAGTAAGAATAGAGTAGAATCAGGAATTACCGGGATGAAGAGTGGTTGGTGTACTCCACTCCGCTGGACTTAGTTCCACTGTTTTCTCATATTCCGATGTTTCATCTTTGACCACAGGTTCCATCCAATACTAGCTCCCTCCTTCATATTTTCATGAGCTTGATTTTAAAACCCATCTTTGCACGTTAAAAACCGGTGCTTTGTTCGGCTTCTTTAGTGGAAAGATTTTTTCTCACACTGCAGGAGACTGCAACTGTTCCAGACAGGTTTATCATCTTTCCTGGGGAGAATTTGTTTTGTTGATTTTGTGTATTTTGCTTCCAAACTTTTGAGTCTATACAGTGACCACAGAACCTTTAGAAAAGAAAGCCTAGAGAAATCCCTTCTTTATATCGCAGAATTTCATCGGTACGGAGCCTTAGTACAGTCAATCATTGCTTCGATGATGGAGCTATAAAAGCTCCTTGGCAGTTGTTTGATGTTTTAACATCCGTAATTTCATTTATACTCTTGTCATAATGTCTTTCCCGTTGTTAATATATGAGCACAATTGTCTCATTTTGACTCTCAATTAAATGTATGAGATCGTGCGTAATGTTCTACATACTTGTTCAACTTATATTCTAAATATAAGTTAATTTTTTAAAAAATAAGTTATTATTTATTTTTGAAAACGTAACTACAAAAACTTTTTTTCTTTTTCTTAGTAGCTTTGAGAAGAGAAAAAGAGCCTCCTGGAGCAGATATCAAACCCAGGGATTTATTATATTCGGATATGCTGATGGAGGGAGATCTCATTCTACAGGTACAAAATAAAATATTTCATTTACTTCTCAAATGTAGAATTTCCTTTTTTGTAAAAAAATCGTGTTAACTCGTCAAGCATATTTAGAGGAAGGTAATACGTGAAACAGTTTTAATGTGTTAAAAATTTCTTATGACATGTTTAGAAAAATTTTACCACTCAACAAATTGATAAAAAATTAATTTTTTCTCTTTAAAAAAAAAAAAAAAAAAAAAAAAAAAAAAAAAAATCAGGTTACACCATTAAATATCTCTATCTTTGTTACGTAGTTTTTCCTTTATTCTATCTTTATTGAATAAAAATGTAGTTTGTATTTTAGAAGTACCATTTGATAAAATTTCTCTTTATGTAAGAAAGGTCGACGAAGGAAAATCCCACTATATACACTGAAAAATCCAATATTAATCATCTTTACCTTTCACTTATAAAATTTCTTTCAGTAAAAGCAAAATATATTGAATCCAGCCAACAAAAGCAGGTATATCCAAAAAAAGAAGAAAATCGGACAAATATGAATAAAAAATTGTCGAATAAATCGTATGATTGAAGTTATTGGTAAATTATTTATGCTTACCATAATTCACATTACCTTTCTTGATGCAATACTAGTTTTTTTATATTTTTTTTACTTTACCTGAAGTACTCCCATCCCTATCTTCCTCTTGCTTCTCCCAACCCGGAAAGTGTTACATCCTGTTCAATTTTCGCTCTAGAACTCGGGATTGCACAATTCCGTTATGTTTCTAAAAATCTCACTCAAGAGAGAAATATCCAATTGCGCACTTTTTCAACTCACGATGACTACCGAAAAGTTCAGAATTTAATCACTCAGTTATAAAAATCACAAAAAGCCCAGGATTTCTTTAAATGGTCACAAAAATTCTAAATTTTGCTTATTGTGTGAGAAGCTCATAGTGGTCGTCTTTAATTCTAAATTTTGCTTATTGTGTGAGAAGCTCATAGTGGTCGTCTTTCTTCATCAAAAATATGAATATCAACCAGTAGCTAATGTAAAATTTCTTGATTAATTAAAAGAAAACTTATTTTTTTTTTCCGGATAAAAAGGGGCTTTAAGTTGATTCGGTGATCCTTCTATTTTCTGGAGAAAATCGGGCTCTAGTTACAATATCATCTCGCTTAAACAAAGCATGTTTCGCATGTTTAAAAACTCTGTTCATAATAAAAGGTAAGTGTGAGTGTTACTCGCGTGCACATGTTTCCGTACAATAAATACATTAATAAGTAACTATATTATTGCAATTAAAATATCCTTTCTAAAAGAATAATCCAACATTGTAAAAATACTATACAACATAGCGTTCGATATAGTTGTATATACTAGAAAAATATAAATGGATATAACATGAAAGTTCAGAGAGAAATGAAACCTAAATAATATCAAATATTGTTATTCTGTATAACTCTTTTTTAATCGTATCCTTATTTGTTTATGTTGAACCTACACAATGGAGAATTTGGATATAGCTGTATATAATACAAAAGTATTAATGGAAACACCATGAAAGTTCAGAGAGATGTGAATCCTAAATATAATCAAATATTGTAGTTAACTCAGTTTTAATTTTATCCTAATCTGTTTATGATGAACTTAATTTGCTGCTGGCAATAAAAGTAGTGCATATTTAAACTTCATTTGGCATTTTATTAACCTATATTCAGCATTGTAATATTTTTTTCTTTATACAGTGTACCAAAAACAAAACCCTTGTTGAAAGATTAAACTTGCCAAGCGAGCTTCGAAAGGAGGTATATCTCTAGACAGTATATCTCTGTCCGATTGAGGCTCAATACGGCTCAGAAAATTGATTTAGTTCAAATAACCAATTTTTACTTAACTAATCAATTTTAATATGCACTTTCACTGTTTTAAGTAGAATTTTTTCCATTTTATTGAATCCCTTTATTAAATGAAATCTGGTTCAATAAAGTGGCGGAATCTGATGTACGCCAAAACGTTTAAATATTAAGTATGGTTTTGATTCATATAAGCGGCAATTGTTGCGATCTTTCTTAGCTCTGGGAGGGGTTTTAACCCCAAAACCACCCCCTTGGCTGCACCACTGCTAATACAGCTAAGACCAGCTGAGGGCTCTTCATTAGATATTTCAGACCTTCAATTTTTGACATCAAATGAAGAGACCCACCAAGTTGAATATTTTTTGTAAAGGCGGTATGTCGATCTCTAATAGTTTGGTTGGGCTCTTGTGTTTTCTAATCAGGGTCACCAGGGACTCCAGATCTTCGATTATCTTAGTTTTTATAGTTTTCCATTTATGTGGCCATAAAACCCTAACTCTGTACCAAATTTCAGCTCTCTGAGTTTATGGGAAGTATTAGTTCTATTCTGATGATCATGAGTGAGTGAGTGAGTGAGTGTCATAAATGCGAAACTTTGCTTTCGCTTAACTTCGGAACTAAATGACCTATAGACTTGAAATTTTGGATTTTAAGTATGTGATTATAGCTTACTGGTTGACGAAAATTTCAGCGTTCTGGTCTTATCCAGAGGTTCTCAAATAAGGGCCTAAAAATGCGGCGAAATGGTTCCAGTAAAGGATGGTACGGCAGTGTTTGCTTCGCGCTCGACTTGGCGGGGGCACTGCCGTGCCCCCCGATGTATATTTTCGCAATTCACATTTTACTAAGTCTTTTTTTTTTTTGACGTCGAATTTTAAATATTTTTTTCGTAAGATTCTAAGACATTTTGTCTGTGCGTCCTTAAATTATACAAGGAGAATTATTCCAATTTTATTTTTAAAGTAAATTTATGTATTACTTCATAATGTAATGTTATAATTGAAGTAATTATGAAATGTAATAGGAGAAAAAAGCAGAATTTGATAACTTATCATTGTATTTTACACACTTTACTGCAGGACCATAACATTTCTCTTACACAAGGATCAATTACGTTATATAAGTTCCATTTTGACAGTTTGATTGTTTTTATTGCATAATTATTTAACTTTTGTATATGTCGGCATGATTTTTATTTTAAAACATTTCATTTCGATTTTCAGAAAACAATTCTTTTCCTCACGAATGTGTTCAAGTTTTATTGTAACTGATAATGCGATATGTTATACAAAAATTATTGCTGATTAATTTACACCAAAAAAATCATCATGGTCGAGTGTTTTGCGAAAAAATATAAGTGGGACAGATGGGGAAGTATTGAGCGTGATTGAAACACTTATTTGATATTGGAATAAATAATAGTATCCTCTAAGAAAACAATTAAAAGTGTATAAATATTTTATAGCGGCGTGAATTTGAGAAATGCATTTCTATGCTTTAGTGTTTTTGTGCTTTAAAGGCATAAAAGATTTAATTTCAGTGCATGTCTCTTTATAGACGTAATAAATTTCTTTATGTATTCTCTCGCTAATTAGAAGGTATTTTTTTTCCATATTTTACAGTAGAATGTTATAGAAACTAAAAAGTACTATTTTGGTCTTTTACAAAAACTATTTATAAACTTTTGTAATTTTTATGTATTTTGTTTAATCTTAATGTTCCATTTATAATAATATTATACTCCTCTTAATGATATATTTTTCTGTTTTCACTCTCTCCATTAAAATTTGGGAAAAATAATTCCTAAAAAAGAAAACTTGTATGTTTCTTCAAATATCTGTTTTTAGAAGGATATTTGAAATTGCGAAAAAATAAAACAAAAAATTTGTAAATTAAAACGGCGATAACTTAAGCATATTTGTAATAAAATTGGAATAGAAATAAAAATCACAAAAATAAAAATATACACAACTTTTTACTCAGACGTGCAATGTGTATAATCATTAGCGGAATTTCATCATTTTAATAGGAAGGCGATGGGCAGGGGGAGGGGGGGTTGGGAGAATATAGAAATTACCGGGGCATCTGGAATTATTGAATGAATAACAGTTATGTCTTTTATTTTAATCACAAATACACAAAGTGAAGGGTGTGACAAAAACCACATCTCCTTTGCTCATGTTAAATATCTTTTATTATATTATACATTGTATTTTTAAATTTCTTGTGATATTTAACAGGATTTTCTTTACTATAATTGAGATTGTTATAACACATCTGGAATTAAAATATAAAAATTCAAATTCTCCAAAACATTACGTAGGATAGTAAAACTAGGTCTGGAACTTTTTATTCTTTTTCTTTTTTTTAACACACTTTTATTACTTTCACCTGTATGTGAGTTTGTGGGTTTGTAACTCTCCTTATTATCTAAAGATTTTCCTTATTATCTAAAGATTTTCTCAAGCAATTTTGACTAAAAATTGTATTCTATGGTTTTCGGGCACGAGAAAATCATTGGACTAGGTTACATGTTTGAGAAAAAATTTTAATGGGTCATATTGGGTCATTAAGGGTCTGGGTCAAGCTATTTATATTTAAAGAACGGCGTGATCGATTATAACGAAATTTTGTATGTAACAGTTTTTTGGCACAAGAAAACTTTCGGGCTGGGTCACATGTTCGAAAAATTTCGATTAGTGGGTCATTTTTGGGTCAATATATGGGTCAAGCCATTTTTATCTAAAAAACGGCTCTAACGATTTTGACCAAATTTTATATTTTATCGTTTTGGATTACAAGAAGACCATTGGGTTAGGTAACATGTTCAAGAAAATTCGGTTAGTGGGTCATTTTTGGGGTCATTGTGGGTCATGCTATTTTTATCTAAAGATTTTCTCACGCAGTTTTGACTAAAAATTGCATTCTATGGTTTTCGGGCACGAGAAAAATATTGGGCTAGGTTACATGTTCGAGAAAAAAATTTAATGGTCATATAGGGTCAATAAGGGTCTGGGTCAAGCTATTTTTATTTAAAGAACGGCGTGATCGATTATAACGAAATTTTGTATGTAACAGTTTTTTGGCACGAGAAAACTATCGGGCTGGGTCACATGTTCGAAAAATTTCGATTAGTGGGTCATTTTTGGGTCAATATATGGGTCAAGCCATTTTTATCTAAAAAACGGCTCTAACGATTTTGACCAAATTTTATATTTTATCGTTTTGGATTACAAGAAGACCATTGGGTTAGGTAACATGTTCAAGAAAATTCGGTTAGTGGGTCATTTTTGGGGTCATTGTGGGTCATGCTATTTTTATCTAAAGATTTTCTCACGCAGTTTTGACTAAAAATTGCATTCTATGGTTTTCGGGCACGAGAAAAATATTGGGCTAGGTTACATGTTCGAGAAAAAATTTTAATGGCCATATAGGGTCATTAAGGGTCTGGGTCAAGCTATTTTTATTTAAAGAACGGCGTGATCGATTATAACGAAATTTTGTATGTAACAGTTTTTTGGCACGAGAAAACTATCGGGCTGGGTCACATGTTCGAAAAATTTCGATTAGTGGGTCATTTTTGGGTCATTATGGGTCAAGCCATTTTTATCTAAAAAACGGCTCTAACGATTTTGACCAAATTTTATTTGTTATCCTTTTGGATTACAAGAAGACCATTGGGTTAGGTAACATGTTCAAGAAAATTCGGTTAGTGGGTCATTTTTGGGGTCATTGGGGGTCATGCTATTTTTATCTAAAGATTTTCTCACGCAGTTTTGACTAAAAATTGCATTCTATGGTTTTCGGGCACGAGAAAAATATTGGGCTAGGTTACATGTTCGAGAAAAAAATTTAATAGGTCATATTGGGTCATTAAGGGTTTGGATCAAGCTATTTATATTTAAAGAACAGTGTGATCGATTATAACGAAATTTTGTATGAACAGTTTTTTGACACGAGGAAACTAATTCGCTAAATCACATGTTTGAGAGATTTCGACTATAATGATCATTTGTGGGTCATGATGGGCCATAATGGATCATGTCAAGCTACATCTAAAGAACAGGTGGATCGATTTTAACGAAATTTTGTATATAACATTTTTTTGGCACAAGAAAATTATTGGGCTAGGTCACACTTTCGCGAAATTTCGATTAATGGGTCATAAAGGGTCTGGGTCAAGCTATTTATATTTAAAGAACGGCTGGATCGTTTTTAACGAAATTTTGTATGTAACAATTTTTAGACACGAGGAAACCAATGGGCTAAATCACATGTTCGAGAAATTTTGATTATAAGGGTCATTTGTGGGTCATTGATGGGTCATGCTAACTTTATGTAGAAAATGTCTCTCACCATTTTGACTATATTTTGTATTATGATATTCTCGGGCAAGAGAAAACCATTGGACCAGGACACATGCTCGCGAAAATTCGATTAATGGGTCATTTTGGGTCATAATGGGTTAGGGTTATTCTAATTATATATAACAACGATTCAATCAATTTTACCTAAATTTTGTAACGAAACGTCTTTTGTCACGAGAAGACTATTGGGCAGAGTCGCAAGTTAAACAAAATTTTGTTAGTGGGCCATTTCGCTTTATTGATGAATACTGTCAAGCTAATTTTATCTAAGAAACGGCTTAAACGATTTTGATTCAACTTTATATTCTACTGTTTTTGATTACCTGGAGACCTTTGAGCTAAATCACATGTTTGATCAAATTTGATTAGTGGCTCATTTTGTTTAATATGGCTCAGGGTCATGAGAAAATGGCAGCAACCAATAAGTTGGCAATATTTCACAAAATATTGGCGACATTTGGCCAAAAAATTGACTATTAAGATTACGAAAGCCACAACACGTATTTGGTGCCAAATGAAAGAATGTCTCCAAATTTGGCTATATTTGGCAAAAAACGTTGTCTTTCATAACGTGAAGAATTTTTTTTACACATTCTTATTAGGATTCAAGATGCATGGTTAAATTAACCAGAGTCGACCAAAAAAAGTGATTTGGATCGATGTCCTTTCGTTGTAAATTTTAAAATAATTATAGTTTAAATAAATATAGTTGAAAAAAACTAAAAGCACGCTTTTTAAGTATATCAAACTAAAAAGTGAAAAATAATTCGTACTGTAAGCTAAAAACAAAAATAGATGAAATAAATATAGTTAAAAAAAAATTAAAACCACGCTTTTAAAGTAATCAAACTAAAAAGTGAAAAATAAATATAGTTTAAAAAAACCAAAAAACACGCTTTTTAAGTATATCAAACTAAAAAGTGAATAATAATTCGTACTATAAGTTGAAAACGAAAATAGATGAAAAATGCTATTTTACTATAAAATCATTGTTATTATAGATATCAATTAATAAGCAATAAATAAAATTTTCGTGGAAAAAAAGCGTGGGGTGCTTCTTGAGAACTGATAGATGGAGCATGGTAGATGGAGCACCCCACGCTTTTTTTCCACGATAATTTTATTTATTGCTTATTAATTGATATCTATAATAACAATGATTTTATAGTAAAATAGCATTTTTTATCTATTTTCGTTTTCAACTTATAGTACGAATTATTTTTCACTTTTTAGTTTGATATACTTAAAAAGCGTGTTTTTTGGCTTTTTTAAACTATATTTATTAATGCTGCACACTATTAATAAATACAATGTTTAAAGCCGATGTCTTTTTAATTTCTTTCATCTTTGATTTCATTGAGCTTAAAAATTGTAAGTTTAAAAAAATCATATAAAACTGTGTTGATGGCATAGTACATTTTACTCCTAAAAAATTTTACTATTTCTAAATCTTCGGGGAGATGCGTAAGGGAGAAGGAAGATTTGTGTTTCTAGGCAATTAAAAAATATTACACATCAAATCTTCCAGGGGAAATTTCATTGTTCTCGGGAATGGCCAGGTGGAAGGGGGGGGGGGTCATCCCTTGAATTCATCAGTAATAGAAACGGGGTTTTATTGATTTATTTTGTATATTTACTCCCCCCCCCCCAAAAAAATATATATATATATATTTACATATATATAAATATAAAAATATGTAAAAGTAAAAAAAAAAAAAGAGTATATTTTCTCTTATGTGAGTGTAAATTTTTAGAAGTTTCGAAGTTCAAGATGTACTTTTAAGCTAATTATTTTTTATTTACAAGCTTACAAACTATCATAAACATCGGCTTTCTTTTAGCAAAAAAATACCTTGTTAAGATCAAACCTCACCGAATGCATGACGGGGGATATGCGAACAAAAGGATTCCCGAGGAAGTTTGATGTATTTGCACCACCATTGTAGTTTTGCACAAATGAGACATCAATACATGGGCTTACCTTGGGGTCAGACGCCTTCCATTTGGCATTGTAGCCAGGTGCGTCATGATTTATTCCCTTTCTCCGATGTTCCGTCGTCATGACAACGCCAAATATTAACCATGAGAGATAAACAACACTTACGGAACTGTCCAGATCATGGCGCCTTGCATTTGATACATGTCAAACGAACTTCTCCGGATAGTTTTAGTCCATTATATATTTGACGTGTATGAGGAGTCTTCAGTTAAACTTTATTTAATAATTATTATTTCACTATTGTTATATCGAATTCTCAGCTCTGTTTAAGCATTACTACAGTAAAAAAAAAAAAATAGTATAAATATAAATATGACGTATTAGAGAAACTGAAAATACGTAATTAATCGTTGTGTAAGTTCATACGCAATAAAATATTAAGTATTTCAGTTGAGTATAATGTTGCCTGCTGTCTTAAGGGCTCCAAATACTCTGATCATCAGTATTAAAAAATAATTTCATCCGACTTATCTAATGGCAGAAATATCTGCCATTAGAGATTGCGAAATAAACTGTAAGAATTATGTAACTGTAGTTTTATCCAGAGAATTTGGGGGAGAGGGGATCTCGATGGACACCTGGCTATATTTATTGCATAGTACAATCAAATATAATTCATTAATGGTGCAAACATAAACATTTGTTAAATATTTTTTACACGTGAACGCATGTAAAAAACAAAATCAATGAAAATATTAAATTTTATTGAATGCAGGGCCAGTATATATTTTTTTTCGATTTTTTGCCAATATTTCGAATTTACCACTTTAGATAAGGAAAAGGGCAATGTACGGCAATTGTATAGTTAAATATTTTTTAAGGAACCATATGCAAAGTTAATCTCAGTACATCCGAACCAAAAATGTAACAAATGTTAAAATACTGAAACTCTCAAGATGAGTGATTGTGTTAATACATTTGGAATACCATTAATTCCAAACAGTATGCATATTAGCCTTATTTAAAGATAAAAATATATAATTAAATAATATAAAATTTGCTATTTGTAAATAGTGGTTTTCACAGTACCAGAACTCAATCGCATGAATGTATATCCTATCTTTTTAAAAAAAAATTTTGGTTTCTTATTTTTCGCCGGTGTCTAGCCAACGATTTTAATAATACTGTGAAATTAATATATTTTTAAAAATTTGCAATAATATAATCTTATAAAATTTCAGTGTACAAAATGCAAATCTTCTCACTTGCATAATTTTAAAGCGAACTATGAATAAATGTTTCTTATAAAAATAATCTTCAATAGGGGGAACTGGGGCACATTGATACAGATTTTTTCTAAGAATTTTTTTGATGTCCAGAAAGCAGAAATTTGAAGTTATTTTTTCATGTGGTGTCAGAAAAACTTGTGTAGTGTGTTATAAAAATGTACAATCGTTGTTTTATGTATTATTTTTGCATGTAATTTTAAAAAAATCAGAAAAAGTCATTTGTATCATTGTGCCCCATCCCCGGGGTAGATTGATACGCCTCATGAGACACTTTGATACGTTTGGAAAAATGGAACCAAAATAACACCAATGCCTATTTTTCATAGAAAAATAGTTAGCAAACTATTATTTATATATAGAAATTCAAAGCGCACACAATTTATTTGTAAGCAATATTAAATCAATCAAAATTAAATGTATAATGACCTGATATTCTGGCTGTCCCTTGTCTGATTGTTGGCTGTGGTAACTTTGTCATATCTAGCACTTTAAACCTAGCATTATCTTCTTTCTTAAAAAAGGTGAAAAAATTACCAGATTTCCTGTTTTTAAACAGAAAATAAAGGATAATTATATTAAAAATTATGTTTATAATATAATTATCCTGCGCTGTTCTGCAGCTTGTTTCTCTTAGTTAACATTTCTCATGTCGAAAATACTTTTTTCTCTGGAGAATCGATATAAATTTCAGATTTTCCAGGCTGCCGTCCTTTTCTTTTGTTAATTCTACTAGTACTAAATGTTGGGTAAGTTCGTACGTCTTCTGTTTACCAAAATACTATAAAATGTTCCAATATAAAGAAATTAGAGCTATTTCACTTCAATAAAAACTAATAATAGAATTTTTTGGCGAAAATGGTTGGATTAAGTAGTGTATGGTAAAAAAAAAAAAAAAAAAATGTATATATATATATATATATATATAATAAAAGATAATGAAAAAATGAATTAGAAAAGGATTTATGTTGTATCAATGTGCCCCAACATTGACTGTATCAATGTGCCCCATACAGCCATTTTGAATAAAATGAGTCTTAAATCCAACACTTCATAATTTATCTAACAATAAATAATGAGGATCTGATAAAGAGTATCTTTACTTGCCAGGGAGAGTATTCTTTTCGGATGAAAAATACTGGAACAGTTGTATAATATCATTTCAATTGTACAACTCACATTTATTTTTGACCTACAAAAACAATTAATCGTCCGTCCCATTTCATCAAACTACTGAATCATTCCAAAACTTTCTGTATGTTAGTTGAGTGCACTAGTATGACCTTTTGGAGCATTGGAGCTGTTGTGAAACTTCCTGTAGTGACCCTGTGTGCAGTGTATCAATGTGCCCCAGTTCCCCCTACTTATTAAAAAAACATTTCCCTCTAAAAAACTGTGATTCAGAATATAATAGTGTTCCTTGTGTATGTGTGTAACTTATATTAGAACAAATTATGGAATCTGCAATTCTGGAAGAAATGGACAAATACCCTCCCCTTTAGTGTTGTTTCTAGAACTTTAAAAACATTTACCAACCAATTAGAAGTGACATTTTACTGTTAAATGGCATATGCTTGGATTAAGTTTTAAGGTTAATCTATAAAACTACTCTATAAATATTCAACAACAAAAGCATTTTTTAAACAAATATTTGCGATATATATTATATTTCAGTGTAGATACAAAATTTCAAACCATCTCAACCAAAAATTTAGTGTTCAAAATTTGCAAAGTTTCGGCCACCCAATATTTAATCATCTTCACATAGTTTACTTTATATTTCGCCTAATCTCATCATGATAAATGTTTACCTTAATATCTTTACTTTTATTATTATAAATTGCCATAATATCTTATTTTTATATTATTCATAATTATATGGAAGAGAAATTACGAAAATAAAATAAAATATATATTTGAATTGTAACCGATTATAGTTTTGCAACAGCAAATTCATAAATGGTTCTTATATGAACACAATTTTAACTTTTACAAATGAGCAATGGGGTACACAGGATTTAATTTCGGTGTATGTATAAGGGATGGGTTGGGAGACTTGAATTTCCATAATCTTCTCAGCCTTGCAAAAAGCATTGGATTGTGCTGTGCTGTAAACAGAAATCCCGTTTCCTATAAAGTCGCATCAGGAGGAAAGGGGAAGGCACGGGCTGAATCCGTGCACAATCGCATACCAAAATAGATTGAAACGTGTTTATTGATCTCTTCATTTATTTTAATTTAAGAGAAAGAATTATTGCTAAAAATCTGTAAAGTTATTTCTCCCATCTCCGATTCGGAAAATAAATTCTGATTACGGTCTTTTTTTTGGGGAAAAATAATATTACTTGGGAAATCTCAAATTTAAAAACAAATCATTAAAATACGTCTATTTCTGTATCAATTCACTTTATATTCATTCATACTTTTTACGCGGCACGCGGAGCACTTTCTTTAGGTTTACAGACAGTGCCTGATTTACGGTGGAGCATTCAGGGCCAGGGACGTAGCTTTAGGGGGGAGGGGGGGGAGCCTCCCCTCCCAATATGTTCATGTAGTAGGGCGCCAAAAGAGGTTTAAGGGCGCCTTCAAGCGCCCTGAGAAAAGACTTTGTTCGTAGTAACAAGTAATTAAAAAATAACTTAATTTTAAATGTAAAATTAAAAAGTAAATTATTATTATTTATTACAGAACATGAAAAAGGCACTTAATTTTAGACTTGTTGCTACCTCTATTCCCCCACTCCTATCCCGAAGAAAATTTATGTATCCAAAATAAAAGATTTCAGAAACAGACTTGCAATGAATTCCAGGATAGATGTAGAATTATTTCCGTCTTATAGTAGTTGTTGGTCATCCTTAAAAACAGACAGAAAGGGAAAAAAATGTGGAAACGACTATAGTGCGTTTGAATGGTTCTATAATATGTTTTAGTAGTAGGGCGCCACAGAAGGTTTAGAGGTGCAGTCAGACACCTAAAAAAGAGGGTTTCAAAAAGGGCGCCATGGAAGGTTTAAATTCGCCGCCAGGCACCTAAAATTTTTATTATTAATGTGGCATTCTTAAAATATTTTTTACACACACACACACAAAAGAAAAAAAAATAATAATGAAATAACAGTAACGTGATTTGGAATTAATATTATTGTAAATTTATAAGAAAATAAATTATGGTTTCAAAAAAATATAGGATATCCATTACATTTGAAACATTTCAAGATTACTACCAGGCGCTATATCCAGTGCGAAAACAAGAAAACATTCCGGAAATGGACATTGTTCGATCACTACATGTAATTTGATCTTTCGGAGAAAAGTTCTCCCCTTATTCCAATCCAAGGTTGGTGGTCCTCGACAGGGTCATCGGACCTTAACTATTTTAACTCTCCTCTTATGTCCTTCCTTGTGTGAGGCTAGATAATTTCCGGGAGTCTCCTACATACATCTTTGTTGTCCAGTATCTAGTGTTGTCAACTTGTACTGAAGCTAACAACACGACTTTTCAAAACTAGCGAATTCTTTCGTTCAATTTTTAAAATAAGAAATATAGTTAAAAAAACCCCAAAAAACACGCTTTTTAAGTATATCAAACGAAAAAGTGAAAAATAATTCGTACTATAAGTTGAAAACGAAAATAGAGGAAAAATGCTATTTTACTATAACATCATTGTTATTATAGATATCAATTAATAAGCAATAAATAAAATTATCGTGGAAAAAAAGCGTGGGGTGCTCCATCTACCATGCTCCATCTATCAGTTCTCAAGAAGCACCCCTCGCTTTTTTTCCACGAAAATTTTATTTATTGCTTATTAATTGATATCTATAATAACAATGATTTTATAGTAAAATAGCATTTTTCATCTATTTTCGTTTTCAACTTATAGTACGAATTATTTTTCACTTTTTAGTTTGATATACTTAAAAAGCGTGTTTTTTGGTTTTTTTAAACTATATTTATTTTTCACTTTTTAGTTTGATTACTTTAAAAGCGTGGTTTTAATTTTTTTTTAACTATATTTATTTCATCTATTTTTGTTTTTAGCTTACAGTACGAATTATTTTTCACTTTTTAGTTTGATATACTTAAAAAGCGTGCTTTTAGTTTTTTTTAAACTATATTTATTTAAACTATAATTATTTTAAAATTTACAACGAAAGGACATCGATCCAAATCACTTTTTTTGGTCGACTCTGGTTAATTTAACCATGCATCTTGAATCCTAATAAGAATGTGTAAAAAAAATTCTTCACATTATGAAAGACAACGTTTTTTGCCAAATATAGCCAAATTTGGAGACATTCTTTCATTTGGCACCAAATATGTGTTGTGGCTTTCGTAATCTTAATAGTCAATTTTTCGGCCAAATGTCGCCAATATTTTGTGAAATATTGCCAACTTATTGGTTGCTGCCATTTTCTCATGACCCTGACCCGTATTAAACAAAATGACCCACTAATCAAATTTGATCAAACATGTGACTTAGCTCAAAGGTCTCCAGGTAATCAAAAACAGTAGAATATAAAGTTGAATCAAAATCGTTTAAGCCGTTTCTTAGATAAAATTAGCTTGACAGTATTCATCATTAAAGCGAAATGGCCCACTAACATAATTATTTTTAACTTGCGACTCTGCCCAATAGTCTTCTCGTGACAAAAGACGTTTCGTTACAAAATTTAGGTAAAATTGATTGAATCGTTGTTATATATAATTAGAATAACCCTAACCCATTATTACCCAAAATGATCCATTAATCGAATTTTCGCGAGCATGTGTCCTGGTCCAATGGTTTTCTCTTGCCCGAGAATATCATAATACAAAATATAGTCAAAATGGTGAGAGACATTTTCTACATAAAATTAGCATGACCCATCAATGACCCACAAATGACCCTTATAATCAAAATCTCTCGAACATGTGATTTAGCCCATTGGTTTCCTCGTGTCTAAAAATTGTTACATACAAATTTCGTTAAAAACGATCCAGCCGTTCTTTAAATATAAATAGCTTGACCCAGACCCTTTATGACCCATTAATCGAAATTTCTCGAAAGTGTGACCTAGCCCAATAATTTTCTTGTGCCAAAAAAATGTTATATACAAAATTTCGTTAAAATCGATCCACCTGTTCTTTAGATGTAGCTTGACATGATCCATTATGGCCCATCATGACCCACAAATGATCATTATAATCGAAATCTCTCAAACATGTGATTTAGCGAATTAGTTTCCTCGTGTCAAAAACTGTTCATACAAAATTTCGTTATAATCGATCACACTGTTCTTTAAATATAAATAGCTTGACCCAGACCCTTAATGACCCAATATGACCCATTAAAATTTTTTCTCAAACATGTAGTCTAGCCCAATATTTTTCGCGTGCGCGAAAACCATAGAATGCAATTTTTAGTCAAAACTGCGTGAGAAAATCTTTAGATAAAAATAGCATGACCCACAATGACCCCAAGAATGACCCACTAACCGAATTTTCTTGAACATGTTACCTAACCCAATGGTATTCTTGTAATCCAAAACGATAACAAATAAAATTTGGTCAAAATCGTTAGAGCCGTTTTTTAGATAAAAATGGCTTGACCCATAATGACCCAAAAATGACCCACTAATCGAAATTTTTCGAACATGTGACCCAGCCCGATAGTTTTCTCGTGCCAAAAAACTGCAACATACAAAATTTCGTTATAATCGATCACGCCGTTCTTTAAATAAAAATAGCTTGACCCAGACCCTTAATGACCCTATATGACCCATTAAAATTTTTTCTCGAACATGTAACCTAGCCCAATATTTTTCTCGTGCCCGAAAACCATAGAATGCAATTTGTAGTCAAAACTGCGTGAGAAAATCTTTAGATAAAAATAGCATGACCCACAATGACCCCAAGAATGACCCACTAACCGAATTTTCTTGAACATGTTACCTAACCCAATGGTATTCTTGTAATCCAAAACGATAAAATATAAAATTTGGTCAAAATCGTTAGAGCCGTTTTTTAGATAAAAATGGCTTGACCCATATTGACCCAAAAATGACCCACTAATCGAAATTTTTCGAACATGTGACCCAGCCCGAAAGTTTTCTCGTGCCAAAAAACTGTTACATACAAAATTTCGTTATAATCGATCACGCCGTTCTTTAAATATAAATAGCTTGGCCCAGACATTTAATGACCCAATATGACCCATTAAAATTTTTTCTCAAACATGTAACCTAGTCCAATGATTTTTTCGTGCCCGAAAACCATAGAATGCAATTTTTAGTCAAAATTGCTTGAGAAAATCTTTAGATAATAAAGAAAATCTTTAGATAATAAAGAAAATCTTTAGATAATAAGGTTAGTTACAAACCCACAAACTGACATACAGGTGAAAGTAATAAAAGCGTGTTAAAAATAAAAAGCTGTCTTTCGTAGTCGTCCAGAGAGAAGAAATTCTGTCATGAGTAATGACTGAAATAAAAAATAAAAACAAAAAACCAGGATCTTACAACAGAGAACAAAACAGAAAAAGAAGTTATGGAGCGGAGAAATGATGCAAATTTATGAAAAAGTGTATGAAAAACGATGATGCAGTCGAAGGTAAAAAAAAAAGTACATATTTTCCTTTAGTTAAGCATGTTCTTAAAGTACAATGTTTATATTTCTGACGCAGTTGTGAGTTCATTTATTATCATTGCTATTATTAGTGGAAAAAAAACGAATAGCATTCTCAGTTTTCCTGTAAATTTAAATTTTAATGATTTTTATTATTTATTTCCTAAACAAATAGCAATTGTTTGATTAACGGTGATTTCAGAAACTTCTACATTATTAATAATCAACCTAGTTTTAACCCAGGACTGGGCAGGAATGTAGCTTTCCCCCAAATTAAAAGAAATATATGTTTAAGTGTGTACTCGAAAACATGCTTTTTTACCTTCAACACTTCGAAATTTTCTGATAGAATTTCAGACTCATTTTTAAAAATCGAAATATGAAACTTGCTGGAGTGATTTTCGAAGACATGTACAAGGTGCCGTATGATCTTATTTTTCGCTCCATTTATTAGAATTTGATTGATAAACAATCATTACTTCAGCATGGTCCTTTTTTTCGTCTCCAGCTCTTCCGCTTCGGAAAATTCGGTTCACTTACGCCTACTTTGACAGCATTTTTCACATTATTTTCTGCCTTATCAAAATATCGAGCTTTACGGCACCTTGTATAGTTTCTGAATGAGAGAATCTGTCAGTCTGGTGCATTTGAGAGCAAAAATGAATTCAAAATTAAATAATAAAATAAGCAGTTTGGATCGGAATACACCCTTACTTACAAATGTTTTTCGAAAAAGCAATCATAGTAAGATGCAGTCGAATGGAACCAAACAAATATTCAGTTTTACATGATTTTTTTTTTTCTATTTAGGTTTTTGGTATCCACATACTGCATTTTTACAGATTTTATTGTATAAAATACTGCATTTAAAATTGTAACATTATAATTAAATAGCTTTAGTTCCTTTAGAATGCATTATTACTGAACAAGTG
Organism: Maratus speculifer; assembly: GCA_964019185.1. Lineage (NCBI taxonomy): Eukaryota > Metazoa > Arthropoda > Arachnida > Araneae > Salticidae > Maratus > Maratus speculifer. The sequence continues at coordinate 190,598,408 of OZ025293.1, read as the reverse complement.
GCACTGATTCAATTCTTGCATAAGGATTACTTATCAAGTGGTAAAAAAAATGTTTTTCAAAAATGTTTTCAACTGAGCAATAGATTTTTTTGGCTCTATTTTTGTTTTATATTATAATTCCTAAATATAATTTTGTTATGTTTTATCAATTGCACATATACATTTCAAGTTATTCTCACTCTTCTGATGGGTTTCTTTCCTGCCTTGCGGTGGACATTACAGCTTAAATTTGATTTATCTGAAAAATAACAGTTTTCAATTAACTCTATAAACATCACGATGTACCGACGTGCAAAGTGAACTCTTCTATCTGAAATTCCAAAATATATATGTCTTTATTTTAAATCGAGATTGAAATTTTCTATGCATCTGAGTTTTTTGCGTCGCTAATTGCTATTGTGATAAATTACTTTTGACGAAATTTAATGATATCCGGTATTCAGCATACTATTGCTAAATTGAACATGTTGCTTAAGGGGTTAAATAAGTTTTTATTCAAATGATTGGATAAAGGGATTTGGAAACAATTGATTTTTGCTGCTAAAGTAACCATTGTAGAAAGAGAAAATTAAATTTATTTTGAACGACTGTCTTTTAAGAGTGAAAAGTGACATGAAAAAAAAAGTATTCGTTAATGTACTGCATAATTAATAGAATAATCGTGCGACCGATTTAAAAAATGCACATTAAAAAAATAAGTACTTTAAAGTTTTGTGTTATAATTGCAGTACGATACAGATTATTTTTTACTTACATGTATTTACTGAGGAACTAAGATAATAAAAGGGAAAATATGAATTCCATTCTACAGATACTGAATATTCATTATATATTTGGTATATGGACCACCGTTTTTTCCTTGAAAAGGGGTCGAATGTTCATCGAAAGAATTATTCATTTATTTATTGAATAACATACATCTGACTTGTGTGCTCGACATGAAGCCTGTTTGTAAGTCATCGTCAATATACAGGGACGAGATAGCACAAGGAAATCTTACATCACAAGAGAAATACAGGCCCCATAAGAATCTATGACCAGGGTCCCTAAATTTATAAATCGGCCCCTGCCTACAGATTTAATGGACCTAAACTTTTTTGTGTCTTAAATAATTTTTATTGAAATACATCTTCATATAGTAAGAAATTTCAAACGACTAGTCTCATAATACTACTTTTATAAGTTAAAATTTTCAGTGGCATCATGTGTGAGTCTATCTATATATCTTCATATAAGTTTTAAAATTTCAAAAGAATTTTTAACATTTTATGACAATCTTTTTGATAGAATTGTATTTTCTTTGAGATACATATGCGTTCATGTTTGTGTAGCATTAGTTCATATTTATTTAACATCATATTACTGGAAGCCAAGTTAATATTATTTAGTATATTACGTGTGTGCAGTTAATATGCATAACTTATTCACTTCTCATTCACAGTGTTTATAAAAGCGTGATAATGTTATAGTCCAAGATATTTTATGTGGCCAGGCCTTACTTTTTTGTGATCGAGCATTGTTCCGGATAAAGGTAGTTTTTTTCGCAGAATTCTTTTTTTATAACAAAGAATAAATTTAAATTCTGGTAGAGAGCAAACATTATTTCTTGATAACCCCCACCCTGCCTCTTATATCTGTGGCTTCCCGTAATAACCAGGTAAGGCACATTTTTGAAAAAATTGAGATAATTTGGGAAAATGAGACTTTAAGGGGACTCAGGGGTTGATCGATACGGAAAAACATGTAAACAAAGCTCTCGCTTCGAGTCCATATAAATACAAGAAGTATTCAGTGTAATTAATTTAAACTTTCTGACATTTTAAAGGTATGTTTGTAGTCTTATAAAATTATAAAATGAAGTACTTGAATGTAATATAATAAAAAATATAGCAAAATTTATGTAACACAATTTTCGAAAAAAAAAATATGTGTTATATCACCAAGACCAAGATATCTTAACGTTGAATTGACTTAAAAACCTAATTTTTGCTTTAAAATGATCAGGAAACTTTACTCTATAGAATGAATTAAGAATATAACAATCACTCGAAAAAAAAAAAACATTATTAAAAAACTTTCAAACTTAAAACCCTAAAAAATACAACTTTTTTTTCCCTTAAAAATACTCAAAATATTGAACTATCTAAACTATAATAATTCATTCTATAGATAATGATGTTATATGCATGCATGCAAAAAAAAAAAAAAAAAAAAAAAAAGCCATTCCATCAAATAGTTTTTTTAAATCTTGGTGTTAGTCGTCAAAAATCATTTGAGAAAATGCGACTTAAAGTTGAAATGATATGCACTGTAAAAAAAAAAAAAAAAAAAAAAAAAAAAAAAAAAAAAAAAAAACTGTAAATGTACTACACTTTATCTAGGAAACTGGGATTCCAAAAACTTTTCCTGTAACGGTAACAACAAAAACTCAAGTTTTAGAATCGGTTACATGGATTTTTCCTGTTATCGTTACATGAAAAGTTTTTGGAATCCCAGTTTCCTAGAAAATGTTTAGGAACTTTACAGATTTTTTTTTTTTTTTTTTTTCAGTGTGGATGCGGCTATGAAAGTGTAGATACATAAATGCTTATAACTCCGTTAAAAATGCAAATATTTTTATGCGGTTTTTTGCATTGAGTTAGGAATTAATTGAGTAATCAAACTAGATCATAAAAAAATCAATTTTTTGAAAAGTTTTCAACCCCTGAACCCCCTTAAAAGAGTACTTTCATTTGCCATTGTACTGAAAAAGGAAAATTGAATACTTCCCGTCATAGGGCGACTATAAATTTTCATTTAAAAATTGAATTTTTTTTTAATTGGCTCTCAATTAATAAAAACCATTTTTATTTAACTATTTTGGCAAAAAAAAGAGGTTCTTATATCCTAATTGTAATAATCCTAGTGAAAATTATTAAGTTCTAATCTATTTTATAAAAGTAATGATAAAAAGACATTTGAAAACTTTAACCGTTAATTACTCAAAATATTATAAACGTGCCTTACCTGGTTATTATCGGAAACCACAGATATATGCACCTAAGATTTTGATCAAACATACACTGTAAAAAAAAATCTGTAAAAAATTATCTAGGAAACTTTATCTAGGAAACTGGGATTCCAAGAACTTTTCCTGTAACGGTAACAGCAAAAACTCAAGTTTTAGAATCGGTTACATGGATTTTTCCTGTTATGGTTACATGAAAAGTTCTTGGAATCCCATTTTCCTAGAAAATGTTTAGTATCTTTACAGATTTTTTTTTTTTACAGTGTACGGCATAACTTTTAACAAATATAAACTTTAAAAAAAGGCACAAAATTTCTGAAAAAAAGCGAGAAATTATCAGTTAAATAGAAACTATTGATAAGATGTTTTCTTTTCTTACTAAATTTATAAAAAAAAAATTTCCCCAATTATTTCTTACAACTTTACTGTTATTTTTATGTTTTCAAATCTTAAAACAAAAAATATTCCAAAAAATTGAATAAAACAGACTATTTCGCGAAATACTTAACTGATTTCATCCAAATGTGCTAAATCTTTTTTTCGAAAGTGTGTTAAAAAATCTTTCTGGAATATGGCGTATAAAAAAAAAAAAAAAAAAAAAAATTATTATAATAAATAAAATTTGACAACTTCTCGAATCTGATATTAAAAATAATTACTCTGTGCATGTTTTTTCTTTTGGATATGAAATTATTTTTTAATTTCGAGACTCTAGACAGACTTTTTCAGGCAATCCTATGACGTCTTTATACATATTTTTTTAAATTTTTAGATATCTCGGATTTTGAGGAATTCTCCTTGTGTGAGAGTGCACACTGTAAAAAAAATTCTGTAAAGGTACTAAACTTTTTCTTGGAAACTGGGATTCCAAGAACTTTTACTGTAACGGTAACAAGTAGTGTAAGAAGAACAGTTCGATTGATGAGGTGGTGGGAGGTGGGAGGAGGAGGAGGAAGTGGAACCACCACCTCCTCACAGAGAGAGGGAGGACCACCACCACCTGAAAGAGAAGCTTATCTGATGGAGAGTTATCATACTATAGTAGGATGATGAGGAGGGCTTAAAATTGAGGGGGGCTTAAATTTTTAGGGTTTAAAACTTCTTAGATCATACTATAGCAGAGGGATGGATGGTTTGAGTCTGTTACAGTATGATGGGATTTTTAGAGAGAGAGAGAGAGAGGAGGGCTTATTTTTTAGGAGGGGCTTAGAATTGAGGGAGGCTTAAATTTTTTTTTAGGGAGTTTAAATTAAAGTAGAGATTGAAATCAACTTAGAGTAGGAAAGATATTTGAAAATGGGTGAAGGATGTTTTGACACTGTTAGAGTATGAAGTGATTTTTAGGAAAGGGGGGAGGGCTTAATTTTTAGGGGGGCTTATTTTTCTGAAAGGCTTAAATGTATTTTTTTTTTAAAGATTGGAATCAACTTAGAGTAGGAAGGAAATTTGAACATATCGTAAAATATGTTATAGTAAGATGAGATTTTAGGAAAGGGGGGAGGGCTTAATTTTTAGGGGGCTTATTTTTAGGAGGGGCTTAAATGTATTTTTTTTCTTTAAGATTAGAATCAACTTAGAGTAGGAAGGAAATTTGAACATATCGTAAAATATGTTATAGTAAGATGAGATTTTAGGAAGAGGGGAGGGCTTAATTTTTAGAGGGACTTAATTTTTAAAAAGCTTAATTTTTTTTTCGGATCTGAAGCTTGTAATATCATACTATAGCAAAGGGGTAATCTTCTCATTTTCCAAACTTCACCCCCCCCCGGAAGATTTTTGTTTTGATACTGCCCTCTGTTGGTTGTGAATCGAATTTTCGTTGGAAATTAAAAATTTTAAAAAAATTGAGTCTGATCAATTAAGCATTGCTCATCACGCCTGTGAGATAATTGAGTATTGCGATAAGGAGGAAGGTGAGTCTGCTTAATTAAACATTAATCACAATTGCCCATTGCTCATCCCGCGTGTGGCCGCATAATGTCTTATATTACAATCGAATCATCTCTAACTTAAAATAGTATGTTATCAACACGTATTCACTGCATTGTTCAAACATCCGATAACCAAACAATTTTAAAAGGAACTAGCAGATATAAGAAAAATATCAACTAAGATTAGATTTCACTTATTTACAAATGACAAGAAAAAGAACTTTGTTTGATGTTTCAAGTAAGCTTTTTAAAACGACAATTTAATTTCATTAAACCATTACATATGTTTTTTTGGAGGTTCCCAAAAACTTATTTTATTCAATTTACATTAACGTTAGAGCAACAATGAAAATATTTTTTTAACAGTAATATTGAAAAGTATTAATTTTACATTTTTAACTTTAGTTTACCTAAACCTTGATTATTCATACACATTGATTTTTACACCATTCAAAATATATAAACTACTTCATTGTTAATTATTTTTCGATGTGTAGTTCTAATAAACGGTTAATTGCCATGCATTCATTTTAGTAAGTTTGATGTATTCACATAGAAAGTGTTTTTACAAGTTATCATCTATTAGTCGATTACGATAAATTTAAGCAATGTATTACTTTAGTATAGTATTGTTTTATCACTGTGCTGAAAATAAGTGATTCTTTTTCCGTTAATTTTCACATGAATTTTCTAATCAAGTAGTAAAAAATTACAACAGCATGATAAACACCAGATAACATCGAGCCTTACCTATCAAATACCATCATATTATCAGATCACTTTATAAACCAATCCTATTATTTTTTAAAAAACAGTAGCGCCTCTTAGAATTTAACAGATTTTGTGAATCAGTAGAATTTTTTCCCACTGTTTATTTTTTTTTTATATCATATGACGATATTAAGCGCTGTTCTTTAAGTGAGTGCTGTACAAGAAATTTCTTACTTCATGAATATGGAATCGGATTTACCCAGTCAAGAGGTGCAAGTTTCGAATAGTGAAAGGTCACCCTCTTCATCAACCCAACCATCCTTTTCTTGTAATCAATGTAAAAAATGCTTCTCTAGAAAGATTGCGTTAACCAGACATCAAAGATCCCACTTGGATAAAAAGCCTTTTAAATGTGAAACTTTCATTCAAAGTACTGATTTAAAACGACATAGTGTTACTCATTCCAAGACACCCACTTTATATAAATGTGATCAATGTGCAATAGAATTTTATAGAAAGTATTCGTTAAGAATTCACAAGAGATTTCATAAGACATATAAATGCGATGAATGTTCAATAAAACTCTCTAAAAAATATTTGTTAAAAATTCACAAGAGATCTCATAGGAAGTTTCATGTTTGAGAAAAATGTTCTAACTCGTTTCTATCAAAGTCTGCTTTAACTAATCATAAAAAAATTCATCGTCAAAAGGAATGTAAATGTAAACATTGTGGTGTTATATTTTACTCTGATATCGATTTTTTATTTCACAAAAAAGTTCCTTACAGGAATTTCGAATGCAAACACTGTAACAAAACATTTAATGTTGACACCAAGTTTATTCAACATTTGATTAAAATGCATAAGTGAAAAAATGCAAACTTTGTCAATCATGTGAACTGGTTGGTTTTCTATACAGTTTATAATTTTTTTGTATTTTTATCATTATCGAGAATGATGAATAAATAATGTGTAAATGAAAAAAGCTTTTGTCTTGTATTTTTGTTATAACAATTCATGAATTTTAATAATTATTTCACGATATTCTAAAAAATTTACTTAAATTTTAACATTTAGAAAAAAGGTTCCTATCAATTAAAATACTGAATTTGTATTTATATTGAATTAATTTTAAAATACTTTTAATATATTAGAATTATTTACCAAGTTTAATTTAACATTTATATTAGCAATTGTTATTCACATAATCATGATGGATATTACCTAGTGTTGCCACAAAAATTTTCAAAAAGAACGAAACTGTTAACAATAAGTATTATTCATTACTTAGATTAAAACTTGTACCTAGTGTTGCCACAAAAATTTTCAAAAAGAACGAAACTGATAACATTATTTATCATATACTTACTTAAATTAAAACCTTATGTTGCCACAAAGTTCTTCAAAAATAGTAAAACCACTAACATAATATATAAACTACCATTTATGTACAAAGACTGTTTTTTTTAGTTTATTAAAAAATGGTTGACTAAAACTTATGGCATTACTAATTTTTCAATGTTTAACTGTAACCGACGCGGATTTTTTAACATATGTTAGGATATGTGTTGTTTTTAAGCATTCAGTTTGCAACTGATTTCTGTTTGAACTTCATCAGCGGCTATCCTTATTTTTTGAAAATGGATTCTGTAGTAAATTTGTTAAAAAGACCTCTCAACGATGTAGTTCCTTCGTCAAAGTATCAACTTTTAGAAGACTGTAATGAACCTACTTATGTGAATGAATTAAACTTGCCGAGATTAGAAGTTCCCAATGCATTGAACACTAACAATGAGACAATATCATGTGATTATCCACTGAATGTGAAATCTGAGATTAATACGAATTTTTTTAACTTAATTTCCCAAGACGAATATTTTCAAGAACCCACTACTAGATGCGAAGAGACTGTGTTCCAAGCAATCAACCTTTCCCAAGCAAGTGATGAAAGCCAATCCACCACTCCACAAACTAAAAGGGGTAAATCCTGTAATCGTGTTATATTTCGAGAAGAACTCAGTGATTGTATCTTCTTAATTTTAAAACTGTATAACAGACAATTTTATATACATATTCAAGAGTTTCAACGCAGTGGGCTTACTAATGAAGAAATTGTAACGAAAAATGCAATTTTTATTTATGTTAACAGTTGGTACGAATTTTGATTTAATTTGAAGTATAAAAGTTCCTCGTTTGTTGCTAATAATATGATATTAGTGTTAAATTTTAATAATTCTATCATGCGAATTAAACATTTAAAGAATTATTCTCACATTGACTTGAACGATTATCAGTTAGAAAAGTTAAAAATAAAAGCCTTTGAACTGAATAAAGAACTTCTTCAGCATATATATGTAAAGCATTTACCAAACTTAATAAGATGTATCGTTAGTCACACATCTTTAGAAAATGAACGCATGTGCCAACATAAACTTATAACGTGTATTGAAAATTGTATATCGAGTATAATAAAGCGCATTTTTGAATGCAATGGATGTATTTTTAACCACGAATCTGTAATCTTTCGTCCCTGTTTGATATTAAATAATCGACAAAAATTTGAACAAATAGGAGAAATGTTATTAACTCTAATAGAATTCGACTTTGTTATTTCCTCGTTTTTAAACGAAGCAGATTGTATTAGTGAAAACTTCTTATCTAATATTAATGTAGAAACCATTCAAAACGAATTGTTTAAAATAATGAAATAAAATGTTTTACTATTTTCTTTAATATGCGTGTTTAATTATTTTCAAAATGTATGTTTATTTCGTTTAGCTTTTACAAAACATTTATAAATTGTTTCAATTTGTATGTGTATAAAAAAAGAAACACTTCATTATTAATAAAAAATATTAACTATATTAAATAAATAAATAAATAAATAATAATCTTAATATTTTAATTCATTCTTTTCAAAAATTAGAAAGTTAAAAAGTTAATAAAAATGAATAAATTAAAAAAACCTTATAGAAAAAATTATTATTAGTAGAAATTTTTTGTCAAATGTTTAAAATATATTTTGAAAATTTTTAAATGTATTACAACTTATCAAAAATGAGTTTACTGATTTATATGAGTATGTATATTATTTTCATTCTATTATCTTACTGTAACATTACAAGAGATTCATAGTTAAACACATATTAACATTAGGATGTATATAAAAGCAATAGATTATACTCTCTTGTTTTATTAAAAAATGAAATAACTTCATAAAAATGTTAAAAAAATACAAATTTTATGAAAAAGTTTAAAAAATAATTCATTAGATTAAAAAAAAAATTCACAAATTAAAAAAATATATTTCATAAGTTTACAAAAAAAAAAAAAAGTAACATAAAAAGTTTTATCGAAAAAAAAAGTATTATAAAAAGTTTTAACAAAAAAAAAATTATAAAAAATTAAAAAAAAATATTATAAAAAGTTCCAAAAAAAAAAAGTATTATAAAAAGTTTTAACAGAAAAAAAAACTTTACACAAAAAATAATATCAATAGAATTTTTTTTCAAATGTTTAAATTATATTTTACAAAAGTTAAAATGAGTTTTCTGATTTATGTATATTATTTTCACTCTATTATCTAACTGTAACATTGCAATTCATTTGCAATTCATTCATAGTTAAACATATAAACATTAGGATGTGTATAAAAGCAACGCATTAATATACTATCTTGTTATTAAAAGACAAAATAATTTCATAAAAATATTTTCAAAATAAAAAAAAAGTTTCATAAGTTTCCAAAAAATAAAAACTTTATGAAAAAGTTTAAAAAATATTTTATAAATTAAGAAATATATTTCATAAGTTTAAAAAAAAAAATCATAACTTAAAAGTTATTTCAAAAGTTCTAAAAATATTACATAAGTTCAAACGTTTAAAAATACTTTCCAAAATTTAAAAAATATTACAACTTATCAAAAATGAGTTTACCGATTTACTGATTTATGTGTGTATGTTATTTTCATCATATTATCTTACTACCGGCATTAAATAACGTTCGTAGTTAAATATTTATAAACGTTAACAAATATATAAAAGCAATAGATTAATATAGTGTTTTGTTCTATTAAAATTTTAAAAGTTAAAATTAAATCAAAGTTAATTATTTTGTTTTATAAAAATTCAAAAGTTTAATAAGTATTAGAAATATTTTGTAAATTTAAAGAATGAATTTCTTCCAACTTATTAAAAATGTGTTGACCGATTTACCTACTTATATTTTACTTTCATAATATAATTTTTTTATCGACGTAACATTTTATAGTTGTATAAAAACATTGCTTAATATACTCCTTTGTTTTATGAAAATTATAAAACTTTTTTCATAAAGATTAAAAAATGTGTTTCGTAAGTTTAAAAAAAAATAAAATAAAAGTTAAAAAAAATGTTGAAAAAATGATTTACAAGTTTTTAAAAAATATTACAACTTATCAAAAAATGAGTCTACATATTTATATTATCTTACTACCGTCATTACAGAACGTTCTTAGTTAAACACTTATAAACATTAGCAAATGTATAAAAGCAGTTCATACTTTCCTGTTTTTATTAAAAGTCATACTATCTTTATAAAAATATTTTCAAATAATAATAAAAAAAACTGTTATTAGATACTCCCCTTTAATTACATCTCATTGATAAGTTTTAATCAACCATCCAACCATTCAACTATTATGTGAGTTAGGATCTCATTGATAAGTTTTAATCAACCAACAAACCAACTATTTATTTTCCCTAGCAATCAGCTATTTATTTACCCTAGTAAACAAAAAGCTTTTATCGACACATGAACAAAATTTTAATATGCAAGACTCGTCCTTTTTAATCGAAAAAACAATGACTTATATTATATTTTTTTTTCTTACTTAAATGAAAACTTCGCATGTGCATGGTAAAACTTGGAAAAATTCATTTAATACACAAATTTAAAGAAAACAGACAAGGTCTTCACACTTCTTTTAGTATTGTACTAACATTTTACCAAATATCTTTAGAACTCAACAAGGTTTTAAATAATTATTTTAATAAAAATTGTCATTTGTAAGTAACATTATTGAACGAACTTGGAAAGATTAACTTGGCAAAACAGGTTTTCGCTGTTCCAACTTAGTAATATTCATAAGTTTATATGTTAATCAACCTGTTTGGTTATGTCTCAGCATGGTTTTATAAAATATATTTAAAAAAAACCTTTAATATTAATGTTTAAAAATATGCAGTTAGTCTTTTATAGATAACTATTTTCACTTCTTTTATTTAAAAACATTTTTAAATAACATTAATACAGTTGCCAATTTATCTGTGTGTTATGAAATGTGCATGCAAAACTTTTAATTATAATTTTCACATTTTTAGTATTTCAAATTATTGTTTTCAAGGTGTACTAAAATTTGGAAAAATATTTAATTTTCATGCATAATTAAAATACCTAATGCTAGATATCTTAAAATACAGGATATGAAAATTCACTGGTTTAAAATAAATGCTGATTGTAACTAATATCTGTGATATCATGTTTTGTTAAACATTTTAACAAAGAATTAATTAAACTAATTAATTAATTAATTAATAATTATTAGAATGATTAAATTATTTAATAAATGAATGTTTATAAGAACCAATCTAGAAAACAACGCACTAGTCACGTGGTATACATCACGTGATCAGTTGATGATACATGTTCTTTGACGTCACAGATCTTTTGATATAGTTAACCGATAACATTTTCTGATAAGGACTTTGAATTTTTCATTTCTTCCCAAACATTTGACTGCGTTGGACGTGCTTTTGCGATGGTGAGTATAGAATGTTAAATGTGTCTTTATTATTAAACTATTTTATTTTAATTATTCAAGAAAATTAAATATTTTTCCAAATTTTAGTACACCTTGAAAACAATAATTTGAAATACTAAAAATGTGAAAATTATAATTAAAAGTTTTGCATGCACATTTCATAACACACAGATAAATTGAAAACTGTATTAATGTTATTTAAAAATGTTTTTAAATAAAAGAAGTGAAAATAATTATCTATAAAAGACTAACTGCATATTTTTAAACAATAATATTAAAGGTTTTTTTTAAATATATTTTATAAAGCCATGCTGGGACATAACCAAACAGGTTGATTAACATATAAACTTATGAATATTACTAAGTTGGAACAGCGAAAACCTGTTTTGCCAAGTTAATTTTTCCAAGTTCGTTCAATAATGTTACTTACAAATGACAATTTTTATTAAAATAATTATTTAAAACCTTGTTGAGTTCTAAAGATATTTGGTAAAATGTTAGTACAATACTAAAAGAAGTGTGAAGACCTTGTCTGTTTTCTTTAAATTTGTGTATTAAATGAATTTTTCCAAGTTTTACCATGCACATGCGAAGGTTTCATTTAAGTAAGAAAAAAAAAATATAATATAAGTCATTGTTTTTTCGATTAAAAAGGACGAGTCTTGCATCTTAAAATTTTGTTCATGTGTCGATAAAAGATTTTTGTTTACTAGGGCGAATAAATAGCTGATTGCTAGGGAAAATAAATAGTTGGTTTGTTGGTTGATTAAAACTTATCAATGAGATCCTAACTCACATAATAGTTGAATGGTTGGATGGTTATTAAAACTTATCAATGAGATGTAATTAAAGGGGAGTATCTAATAACAGTTTTTTTATTATTATTTGAAAACATTTTTATAAAGTTAGTATGACTTTTAATAAAAACAGGAAAGTATCAACTGCTTTTATACATTTGCTGATGTTTATAAGTGTTTAACTAAGAATGTTCTGTAATGACGGTAGTAAGATAATATAAATATGTAGACTCATTTTTTGATAAGTTGTAATATTTTTTAAAAACTTGTAAATCATTTTTTCAACATTTTTTTTTTTAACTTTTAATTTTTTTTTTTTTAACTTACGAAACACATTTTTTAATCTTTATGAAAAAAGTTTTATAATTTTCATAAAACAAAAGAGTATATTAATCAATGTTTTTATACAACTATAAAATGTTACGTCGATAAAAAAATTATATTATGAAAGTAAAATATAAGTAGGTAAATCGGTCAACACATTTTTAATAAGTTGGAAGAAATTCATTCTTTAAATTTACAAAATATTTCTAATGCTTATTAAATTTTTATAAAACAAAAGAATTAACTTTGATTTAATTTTAACTTTTAAAATTTTAATAGAACAAAACACTATATTAATCTATTACTTTTATACATTTGTTAACGTTTATAAATGTTTAACTACGAGCGTTATTTAATGCCGGTAGTAAGATAATATGATGAAAATAACATACACACATAATCAGTAAATCGGTAAACACATTTTTGATAAGTTGTAATATTTTTTAAATTTTGGAAAGTATTTTTTAAACGTTTGAACTTATGTAATATTTTTAGAACTTTTGAAATAACTTTTAAGTTATGATTTTTTTTTTTTTTTTTGGAAACTTATGAAATATATTTCTTAATTTATAAAATATTTTTTAAACTTTTTCATAAAGTTTTTATTTTTTGTAAACTTATGAAACTTTTTTTTTATTTTGAAAATATTTTTATGAAATTATTTTGTCTTTTAATAACAAGATAGTATATTAATGCATTGCTTTTATACACATCCTAATGTTTATATGTTTAACTATGAATGAATTGCAAATGAATTGCAATGTTGCAGTAAGATAATAGAGTAAAAATAATACACATAAATCAGAAAACCCATTTTAACTTTTGTAAAATATAATTTAAACATTTGAAAAAAAATTCTATTGATATTATTTTTTGTGTAAAGTTTTTTTTTCTGTTAAAACTTTTTATAATACTTTTTTTTTTTGGAACTTTTTATAATATTTTTTTAAATTTTTTATAATTCTTTTTTTTTTTTTTTTTTTTTTGTTAAAACTTTTTATAATACTTTTTTTTTCCGATAAAACTTTTTATGTTACTTTTTTTTTTTTTTTTTGTAAACTTATGAAATATATTTTTTAATTTGTGAATTTTTTTTTTTTAATCTAATGAATTATTTTTTAAACTTTTTCATAAAATTTGTATTTTTTTAACATTTTTATGAAGTTATTTTATTTTTTAATAAAACAAGAGATTATAATCTATTGCTTTTATATACATCCTAATGTTAATACGTGTTTAACTATGAATCTCTTGTAATGTTACATTAAGATAATAGAGTGAAAATAATATACATACTCATATAAATCAGTAAACTCATTTTTGATAAGTTGTAATACATTTTAAAATTTTCAAAATATATTTTAAACATTTGACAAAAAATTTCTACTAATAATAATTTTTTCTATAAAGTTTTTTTAATTTATTCATTTTTATTAACTTTTTAACTTTCTAATTTTTGAAAAGAATGAATTAAAATATTAAGATTATTATTTATTTATTTATTTATTTAATATAGTTAATATATTTTTTATTAATAATGAAGTGTTTCTTTTTTTATACACATACAAATTGAAACAATTTATAAATGTTTTGAAAAAGCTAAACGAAATAAACATACATTTTGAAAATAATTAAACACACATATTAAAGAGAATAGTAAAATATTTTATTTCATTATTTTAAACAATTCGTTTTGAATGGTTTCTACATTAATATTAGATAAGAAGTTTTCACTAATACAATCTGCTTCGTTTAAAAACGAGGAAATAACAAAGTCGAAATCTATTAGAGTTAATAACATTTCTCCTATTTGTTCAAACTTTTGTCGATTATTTAATATCAAACAGGGATGAAAGATTACAGATTCGTGGTTAAAAATACATCCATTGCATTCAAAAATGCGCTTTAGTATACTCGATATACTATTTTCAATACACGTTATAAGTATATGTTGGCACATGCGTTTATTTTCTAAAGATGTGTGACTAACGATACATTTCTGTCTTATTAAGTTTGGTAAATGCTTTACATATATATGCTGAAGAAGTTCTTTATTCAGTTCAAAGGCTTTTATTTTTAACTTTTCTAACTGATACTCGTTCAAGTCAATGTGAGAATAATTCTTTAAATGTTTAATTCGCATGATAGAACTATTAAAATTTAACACTAATATCATATTATTAGCAACAAACGAGGAACTTTTATACTTCAAATTAAATGGAAAAATTTTATTACAAAATTCGTACCAACTGTTAACATCCATAAAAATTGCATTTTTCGTTACAATTTCTTCATTAGTAAGCCCACTGCGTTTAAACTCTTGAATATGTATATAAAATTGTCTGTTATACAGTTTTAAAATTAAGAAGATACAATCACTGAGTTCTTCTCGAAATATAACACGATTACAGGATTTACCCCTTTTAGTTTGTGGAGTGGTGGATTGGCTTTCATCACTTGCTTGGGAAAGGTTGATTGCTTGGAACACAGTCTCTTCGCATCTAGTAGTGGGTTCTTGAAAATATTCGTCTTGGGAAATTAAGTTAAAAAAAAAATCGTATTAATCTCAGATTTCACATTCAGTGGATAATCACATGATATTGTCTCATTGTTAGTGTTCAATGCATTGGGAACTTCTAATCTCGGCAAGTTTAATTCATTCACATAAGTAGGTTCATTACAGTCTTCTAAACGTTGATACTTTGACGAAGGAACTACATCGTTGAGAGGTCTTTTTAACAAATTTACTACAGAATCCATTTTCAAAAAATAAGGATAGCCGCTGATGAAGTTCAAACGGAAATCAGTTGCAAACTGAATGCTTAAAAACAACACATATCCTAATATATGTTAAAAAATCAGCGTCGGTTACAGTTAAACATTGAAAAATTAGTAATGCCATAAGTTTTAGTCAACCATTTTTTAATAAACTAAAAAAAACAGTCTTTGTACATAAATGGTAGTTTATATATTATGTTAGTGGTTTTACTATTTTTGAAGAACTTTGTGGCAACATAAGGTTTTAATTTAAGTAAGTATATGATAAATAATGTTATCAGTTTCGTTCTTATTGAAAATTTTTGTGGCAACACTAGGTACAAGTTTTAATCTAAGTAATGAATAATACTTATTGTTAACAGTTTCGTTCTTTTTGAAAATTTTTGTGGCAACACTAGGTAATATCCATCATGATTATGTGAATAACAATTGCTAATATAAATGTTAAATTAAACTTGGTAAATAATTCTAATATATTAAAAGTATTTTAAAATTAATTCAATATAAATACAAATTCAGTATTTTAATTGATAGGAACCTTTTTTCTAAATGTTAAAATTTAAGTAAATTTTTTAGAATATCGTGAAATAATTATTAAAATTCATGAATTGTTATAACAAAAATACAAGACAAAAGCTTTTTTCATTTACACATTATTTATTCATCATTCTCGATAATGATAAAAATACAAAAAAATTATAAATTGTATAGAAAACCAACCAGTTCACATGATTTGACAAAGTTTGCATTTTTTCACTTATGCATTTTAATCAAATGTTGAATAAACTTGGTGTCAACATTAAATGTTTTGTTACAGTGTTTGCATTCGAAATTCCTGTAACGAACTTTTTTGTGAAATAAAAAATCGATATCAGAGTAAAATATAACACCACAATGTTTACATTTATATTCCTTTTGACGATGAATTTTTTATGGTTATTTAAAGCAGACTTTGATAGAAACGAGTTAGAACATTTTTCTCAAACATGAAACTTCCTATGAGATCTCTTGTGAATTTTTAACAAATATTTTTTAGAGAGTTTTATTGAACATTCATCGCATTTATATGTCTTATGAAATCTCTTGTGAATTCTTAACGAATACTTTCTATAAAATTCTATTGCACATTGATCACATTTATATAAAGTGGGTGTCTTGGAATGCGTAACACTATGTCGTTTTAAATCAGTACTTTAAATGAAAGTTTCACATTTAAAAGGCTTTTTATCCAAGTGGGATCTTTGATGTCTGGTTAACGCAATCTTTCTAGAGAAGCATTTTTGACATTGATTACAAGAAAAGGATGGTTGGGTTGATGAAGAGGATGACCTTTCACTATTCGAAACTTGCACCTCTTGACTGGGTAAATGCGATTCCATATTCATGAAGTAAGAAATTTCTTGTACAGCACTCACGTAAAGAACAGCGCTTAATATCTTCATATGATAAAAAAAAAATAAACAGTGTGAAAAATTTCTACTGATTCACAAAATCTGTTAAATTCTAGGAGGCGCTACTGTTTTTTAAAAAATAATAGGATTGGTTTATAAAGTGATCTGATAATATGATGGTATTTGATAGGTAAGGCTCGATGTTATCTGGTGTTTATCATGCTGTTGTAATTTTTTACTAATTGATTAGAAAATTCATGTGAAAATTAACGGAAAAAGAATCACTTATTTTCAGCACAGTGATAAAACAATACTATACTAAAGTAATACATTGCTTAAATTTATCGTAATCGACTAATAGATGATAACTTGTAAAAACACTTTTTATGTGAATACATCAAACTTACTAAAATGAATGCATGGCAATTAACCGATTATTAGAACTACACATCGAAAAATAATTAACAATGAAGTAGTTTATATATTTTGAATGGTGTAAAAATCAATGTGTATGAATAATCAAGGTTTAGGTAAACTAAAGTTAAAAATGTAAAATTAATACTTTTCAATATTACTGTTAAAAAATATTTTCATTGTTGCTCTAACGTTAATGTAAATTGAATAAAATAAGTTTTTGGGAACCTCCAAAAAAACATATGTAATGGTTTAATGAAATTAAATTGTCGTTTTAAAAAGCTTACTTGAAACATCAAACAAAGTTCTCTTTCTTGTCATTTGTAAATAAGTGAAATCTAATCTTAGTTGATATTTTTCTTATATCTGCTAGTTCCTGTTAAAATTGTTTGGTTATCGGATGTTTGAACAATGCAGTGAATACGTGTTGATAACATACTATTTTAAGTTAGAGATGATTCGATTGTAATATAAGACATTATGCGGCCACAGGCGGGATGAGCAATGGGCAATTGTGATTAATGTTTAATTAAGCAGACTCACCTTCCTCCTTATCGCAATACTCAATTATCTCACAGGCGTGATGAGCAATGCTTAATTGATCAGACTCAATTTTTTTTTAATTATTAATTTCCAACGAAAATTCGATTCACAACCAACAGAGGGCAGCATCAAAATAAAAATCTTCCGGGGGGGGGTGAAGTTTGGAAAATGAGAAGATTACCCCTTTGTCTATAGTATGATATTACAAGCTTCAGATCCGAAATAAAAAAATTAAGCCTCTTAAAAATTAAGCCCCTCTAAAAATTAAGCCCTCCCCCCCCTTCCTAAAATCTCATCTTACTATAACATATTTTACGATATGTTCAAATTTCCTTCCTACTCTAAGTTGATTCTAATCTTAAAGAAAAAAAAATACTTTTAAGCCCCTCCTAAAAATAAGCCCCCTAAAAATTAAGCCCTCCCCCCTTTCCTAAAATCTCATCTTACTATAACATATTTTACGATATGTTCAAATTTCCTTCCTACTCTAAGTTGATTCCAATCTTTAAAAAAAAATACATTTAAGCCTTTCAGAAAAATAAGCCCCCCTAAAAATTAAGCCCTCACCCCTTTCCTAAAAATCACATCATACTGTAACAGTGTCAAAACATCCTTCACCCATTTTCAAATATCTTTCCTACTCTAAGTTGATTTCAATCTCTACTTTAATTTAAACTCCCTAAAAAAATTTTAAGCCCCCCTCAATTCTAAGCCCCTCCTAAAAAATAAGCCCTCCCCCCTCTCTCTCTCTCTCTCTAAAAATCCCATCGTACTGTAACAGACTCAAACCATCCATCCCTCTGCTATAGTATGATCTAAGAAGTTTTAAACCCTAAAAATTTAAGCCCCCCTCAATTTTAAGCCCTCCTCATCATCCTACTATAGTATGATAACTCTCCATCAGATAAGCTTCTCTTTCAGGTGGTGGTGGTCCCCCTTCTCTCTGTGAGGAGGTGGTGGTTCCACTTCCTCCTCCTCCTCCCACCACCCACCACCTTATCAATCGAACTGTCCTTCTTACACTACTGTAACAGCAAAAATTCAAGTTTTAGAATCGGTTACATGGGTTTTTCTTGTTACCGTTACATGAAAAGTTCTTGGAATCCCAGTTTCCTAAAAAATGTTTAGTACCTTTACAGATTTTTTTTTACAGTGCAGGATATGTGAACTCCAATACTTTTCTAATAAAGCCCAATTTGTAAATACTCAGTACGTAATGAAAACACTTTAATACTTATTCGATTTGTAGCGTGAAAAGAAAAATGACATTAATAAAATATTGAAAAATTATTTTGACCTATATATACATGGATTTGTTTTTTATTAGAAGACTAATCTAAAATACATAAATATATCAATGTTAATGAAATAGAATAATTTTCAATTCCTGATAAAGTTAATTTTACGATTTTCTTTTTTCTTTTCTCTCTCTCTCTCTTTTTTTTTTTTTTTTTTTTTTTTTTTTTTTTTTTTTTTTTAGCATATCTGTATCATTTTTATTTCAAATTTCAGCCACATTTAATTTGTTTGAAAATGAAATCACAGATATTTACTTTTAACCAGGATCATTACATGTTTAGGTTGAGTACGGAAAACATAAAATTTATTTAACCTTTTTTTTTTCCTTCTTTTATTTTCTCAATACCAAGTGTTAAAAGCCATTATCTAGTAATTCAGACAGAAAGCTGTTATTTCGATAGTTAAATATTCAAAATTTTCAGAATCTCCAATAGTTAAAGCATAGTGTTATTTCAAAAAAGAGCAAAAGTTGAATAAAATAAAATTACCATAAAAGAGTATCAGTAAAGAAATATCATATCATATTTACAAAAACTTGGAACAGAAAAAGAAATGGAGTCTCGTAATATTTTTAAGCCCCCCCCCCCCCCAAAAAAAAAAAAAAGTTTTTTTCCAAATTTTTCCCCTATTAGAAAATAAAACATCACATTTCTCTTTCGGAAGGAGCAAAAAAAAAGGATGTTCCGTTTTATCATAGGGAAAAAACATAGAAAGAGGAAAGAGAAATGGGATTTTTGATTTTCTGATAGGGAAGAAGTGTGATCACCGACATTGTTTGTTTGATTTTTTTTTAATTAAAATATTAAAAGACCCCACTTCTTTTTCTTTTCTATGTTTTTATACATATGTTTACTTACTACATGAAATATTTTGTTTTATGTAACTGTGACGCTTTTTGGATATGAGTATTTAAAATGATAGCATTTTAACAGCATTTATTGAAATATTTTCAATCTTTATCAAAAAACTGGCAAATACATCACATTATAATGTTTCTAAATAAGAGAACCTGCTAATTGGAAGCGTTTAAGAGCTAAATGAATTTAAAAATGAATCAGAATACAAGCAGATTGGATTTGATTGCACCCTTAATACGATTTTTCTTTCAACTCGTATTTTTGTTTAATTTGTTTTTTATAAGTATTTCTCCTATCAAAATATTGTAAGTATAATAGTTTTAGACATTATTGAGAAGATGTATAGTAAATTTAATTGGATTTGATATCTTAAAAATTGACGAAGTTGTGGATTTTTTTCTTCTTCCACCCCAATTTTTGTTTTCGTTTTTATTCTTATTTGTTTAATTTTTTTTTTTTTTTTTTGTGATAAAAGTTGCGTCTATCAAAAACTTGTAAATGCAAAAGTTTTGGATAGTATTAAGAAAATTTATAATAATTTTAATTGGATTTGATATCTTAAGAATTGCGAAGTTATGAATTTTTTTCCCATCAAAACCCTATTTTCTTTGCCCCTCGATTCCATTTTTGAATTTATCAAAAATTTCTTATGCATAAACTTTTGGCCCATTTTTTAGAAGTAATATAAACTTTAAACTGATTCGATATCTAATTTAATGAAGTTATGTTTATTTTTTTCTGTTATTTATTTATTTATTTTTTTCACAAAAACCCTCCCTATCTCCACCCTTTTGGTCGAATTTTGCCCAATAACGAACTTGACCGAGATTTTCTTCCATTTTATTTTATGTATCAGTTTGGAAGATATTTGAGCAAAATTATAGAAGTTATCATATCTATAAGAAAGTGATATATATATATAGAGAGAGATAAATATATAGATAGATAAAGTTTTTTACTGATGGTAATTTTGCCGACTATGGGTCATGATCGGTGTACATCTGCAAAAATGTTTTAGAAATTCCAACATTGGAGAGACCACAATAGGTAGTATTTCATACGAAATCTATCTAAAAATCAAGGGGGTAAATGTGATCGGAGATCACACAAAGGATTTCGCTTATTATTTCTTTCAAAATAACTTATTCTTTAATTAATATTTCCAAATTGTTAATTTATAATTGTTAAATTCTGACACAGTGGCAGTATAAAAAAATTAATTTTAGAATAATTATAAAAGCAATTTATTTACTTTAATCAAATTGAAAATATTTAAATCAAATTATCTAAATAAAATCCAAAATTCCAATTTTTTGAAAATCCGTATTAAAAAAAATTAGCGGAGATATTAATAAATTTTAAATTTCTAAAAATGAAAAAAAAAAATTTAAATGAAATTTAAAATGCTGAATCATTAATAAATCACACTAGTTTTTAAAATAGAAAGGAAATTGAATTCCAAAAAATATTATAAATGTTTGTGAACAAAACCCTGATAATATAACCCCTTAAATTAGCAAAAAATTAGAAATTTCTTATAATTATATTCAGCTTAATATTATTAAAAGATGTAGATATTTATATTGTACTAAAATTCTCTCTCTCTGTGTGTGTGTGTGTGTGTGTGTGAGTGTGTAAGGTGTATTTATGTATATGTGTGTGAGAAAGCGAAAAAAATAGAGAGGATGTGTATTAAAAGTATACTAAAATTATATTTAAAGACTAATCTCAAGACAATCTCTGATAAATTAATAATCCATTGAATTATTATTATAAAAGTTATTTGAATCAATTTTTTTCCTTTAATACACCATTTGTTACCATGGTAGTCTAAGATTTAAAAAAAAAAAGCATTGTAAAATAAGATCATGGGCGATTTTGCGTAAACTCATAAAACAAAAGAACTTGTTTAGACAACTAAAAATCCTCGCGTTAAGTCAACATAAAAAAAACTATATTTTTGAGTTTAGGGAAAACATTCTTTTTTTTAATTTCCCCGCTTCATCCTGCATGTTTGACTTCAACTGTCCCCTTTTCACTAACATACCTGGCTTCATTTTTTTCTTCGTCGATCTGGCATCGAAAATCCATGCTCTCAACGTAAAGCAAACTATACGCAATGTTTCGGCCTCCATTGATGTGACAGATTTTATTTTATTTCTTAATTAATGATGCTGATCTACCTCTTTCCCCCCTCTGGGAAGTGTCTTTCTCCCCATATGCTTTCACACTTCACTGCTTTTCAGGTTCGTATAACAAATGTATAGCAGTAATACATATGAGTAACATAAACATCACGTTGTAAGGGATTATCTTCACATTGCAGTTACGTTGAGTGAGGCAGGGCGAAAAAAGGTTAACGGTAGGTAACAGGAAAAAGGGGTTTCGATTGAGAAAAGGTGGTGGGTGGTGAGAGGATGAAGGAGTAATCCACCACTTTTCGGTGGAAAAGTAGGGTCACCACCTCCTGTAGGGGTAAATAGGATGGGGGGGGGTGAGTGCTTTGTCCTGTTTATAATATGAGGGCGGCTTTACAAGAGGGGACTAAATTTTTTGAGGGTCTTAATTTTTCTGAATTTTTTTACCATTTTGGATTTTCAAAGACACACAAGGAATCTAAAAAATTAAAAAATAATGATTAAAAAATGTAAATTTATTTGTGGTCATTAGCTGAGAGCTTTAAATTATGTCAAGTCTGAATGATGAAAGTCAAATCGACAAAATTCATAGTCCTTATTGCCCTTGCTGAACCACAATGAGGTTGACCACTTTCAGTACACATGCTCATTCATACGCATTCACGCACACATTTTTAAAATTTTCTTTAAAATTTTTAGCAAATATGTCTTTGTGACCATACGCTAGACATGAAATTCCGCCCGACAACAAAAATCTTTTGTAGTCGAATGGAGAAAGACATTCCGTCACCGTAAACTACATCACCGACATCAACACCGAAAGACATCACCGTAAACTACGTAAACTGCCATCATAAATTTCGCAATTAATTATAGTGTGCATTTAATAAAAAATAACTTTCAAAATGGCGCACCGTTGCTTTGTGTTTATTTAGAAGCTAATGGGTGCTGGATACATACACTGAGTTCCACAGTAATACGGAGGGCTAACTGCCTTTCCGACACATTAAATTCAGCGGTCCGCCCAGCATGAATACAATGCCAAAGATTTTCCGAGGAAAAATTTTTGGAAAAACATAGATTTCTTCCCATAGAATAGTATGGGGTAGATATTTTCATATTGGATTTTATTTTAAAATTATGTCAAAGTTGCTGCAATTTTCACTGATGTATATTTTTTTATTAAAAAAAGTATTGATTTTATTTAAATTCATCCTAAATTTTTTATTTGATATTAGTTAAAATGAAATTTTAGTTAAATCCAACAAAAAATAGTGAAACATTTGTTAAGCATTGTTCATAAAAATATCTAAAAGGTGTAAAAATAATCAAAAATAATAAAAGGTTTGCAGAAAAGTGTTAAAAGTGCTGTAAGGAGATGCTCAAATTTTATATTTGAAATATGTTCCTTAAGACGTGACTGGAATTTCTGCGTATTCATGCCAATATAATCTGACTTTTTTTAATCATCATTTGCGGTTACTAGTATTAAGTAAAACTTTTCATTTTTCATTCATTATGCAATAACGTATTAAACTATTTGACGTGAGCCTGTAAAGAAAAATCCATACACAATACGATCATCCCTTTTAATTTAAAACCTTCTTTATTGATTTACTGTGTAAAAGTTGGATTCAAATTCGTTTAGTAATTCTTGAGAAAAATGAAGATTACATACATGCATATGCGCATACGTGCATTTACACGCATACATAATTTACAAAGATAGAAGCTTTTGTTTTAAAGACGACTTATAATCTTCCGCCAGATATTGTTGAAGAATATGGATTTATTTATGAATAGGTTAATTAAAAAAAAATATTTGAAGAAAAGGAATCCTTCAAGTTATTCAAAAATATGCTTATTTTTATAGGTATAAATCTACTTAAAAATTAGGCAACTCTATAAATTCTATTAGGGCTATCAGTATCTAATTATAACTTGGCAATGTACGACCCCTTTACGCATAGGTATCATGACTCCAGCTGCTGCTCCACCGTGGCTGCTCAATTAGCATGGAGTTCATTCAGAGCAAGAGGTAATTACCTAGCATTGGGGGAAAAGAACTTATAGTTGTATGCCGTCCCCTTCAATTTCGATGGGACGTAACTAAACCGCCCCACTAGAGTGTGGTAATTAGTTCGCGAATACCTCCGGTACTTCACACTGAATGAACTGACATGAAGATCACTCTGGTGTTTGATGAATTTTTAGCTGAGATAAAAACGATGTAAATAATATAAATATGAATCTGGTATGTGATATTTTCAATTGTATTGTGTATTTTTAGCTTTCTCTAAGCAGAAAAAGACGAACTGTTTTTACCTTCTGATAAATAGTATTATTTATTCCTTAGAAGAAAATTAGGTAAACGTACAAATAAATTATGGCCAGCTATAGCAAATATGAATAAGTCTGCAGCGAGTTTTTCTTTCATCTGTGGCTGTGGTTAAATAATAACAATGATAGTAATTAGAACATTCAGTGGGGATTGATGCCTCAAGATTTTTTCTAATACTAAGTAAAGGAAATCTCATTCGTCATTGAATAGAATAAATTATGAAATAAACAATTAGATTTTCTGAATCCCAGTTTTCTCCCCTTACAATTCTTTTTGATGGATATATTCTGCAATAAAAAATATGCTACGAAGGTTGAAGTTATTGCCAAAAATGGGGTTAGGTTAGGAATAAATAACGAATATTTTTTTTAAATAAATAAATAAACAAAAGATGCTTTACAGGCATTATAATTTTCTTAAAACTTTCTTCAATCTTCCACCCACAAAAATTACATTTTGAATTTGAAATCAAATTCTACAACATTGCTTTATTTAAGGCTTCTTTATTCAAATTGTTATTATGCTGCACTTTTTATTCTACTTCGAGTTTATTTTACATACAACACGTATGAAATACGCCATAAGTATATAAGGTCATTATGACTAAATGCGATAACCCCCTAAACATAATAATTTTATTTTACATAAAATCTAAACGCAAGAATAATAAATAAAACTGTATAAAGAGACAGTTGATCTTAAAGAACAAAACCCGAAACATATTTCTGCATTTAAAATGTTTTCTTCAAAGGATATTTTAAATCAAATACACGTCGTCTATTTTGCATCGCCCCATGTCTCGTATGCGATAAAAATTCCCGAAAGTAGCTCACGGTTTTTCTTTTTTAACTATCAAGATGAAATAGTCATGAAATCCAAGAATTACATTGTCTGTTTCATTTAACCGACCTATAAACTTTTAAAACGACGCCCAATTTTCGGATTAGAATTAAAAATATACCATGCATTTTGGAAGGTTTGTTTCCTACAAGTGCCTAATACTGACATAGCGATTACAGTAAATGCGTAGACACATTTAGGAGATTAACATGATGGTAAGTTTATGTGGTATCTTTCATATATCGTACTAAAATTATGTTTAAAGGAAATATTAACTTTATTTAAGCTGTGTTGAGTGAGCATAATCATCAATTAATGTTTTTCATTAACCAGGTCCTTAAATATGTGTTTAAGATGATCAAAATCGCAAAATACACTTATTTAAAATTTTTAATAGAAAAAGGTCTAAGAAATCAGTGTAAATTCCAGTAACATAATAGAGACACGTGACTACGGAACTTGCGATTATTTTATATGATGGAAATTCTGTAAAATCTGGTGTGGAATGAAAACATTTACCTTATGTTTATTTTAATGCAATTAAGTTATTTTTACCAACATTATACCATTCAGTAACTTAAATACTGGCACTGATAAAAAACATGATGCAACTGAATTATGCCTTGATTTAAGAGTCAATAGATTTTTGTTAGCACTTTTTCTAAATCTGATATTTTAATGATGTTTTACTTTTTACTCATTCTAATCGACATTTTATATTTTTGAATTAAGGAAAGATTTTTTTTATTTAAATTACTATTAAATTTTTTTTAGTAGTTCAATAATAAATTATTTATCTTTCAATTTTATGCATTATTTCAATTCTTTATTATTCCTTAGCTGCTGTTTGCAGTTTCACAGACCACAACATGTGTCGATTTTTAAACACGTAATTTGCAGTAATAGCTATGAATACCAGTGAAATTTTGTTTCACTTGGAGCCTTAGAAATACTGCTACCTATTCTCAATATGTGATATTTAATTATAATTGTCCAGTACTTAAAGTTTTGTACAGAAATAGTAGCCTGTGAATTAATAGAACCTTTCATTCATTTCTTAATCAAGCGGTCTTGAAGACCGTTCACAGTAGTTACACGAATATTCCTGTCTTAGCAGTAAAGGATTAAGTAGTTAAAAAATGATTGCAACTATCCTTTAACTGTTGTTAATGCTGCTCTTTTTAAATTTCACAATTTAACTTGCAATTTCCATCTTAACTATCGATACCTTGAAATTTTGCTCCATTTTGATTACTAGTACTATAGTTTGAAATGCTTGAAAAAGCGAAATTTTTTAGAAAGAGTACCGTGATAATAGTTTAGTGAAAAACGGTACTTTGTGAATTAATTTCGACTTTTATTCAATTTTTAATCAAATGGTTTCGCAAACCACTCACAGTTGTTATGTGACATTTTTGGTCACAGCAGTTAAAGTTTAAATTACCTTTTTCAGATGGATTGTCATGTATAAAATGCATCATCACATTTAGGACTATGGACGTCGCATTTAGGTTTTAGCTGCAGTAAATGCGACAAAAATTATTTAAATGTGACAATCGATTATAACAATTTTATATTACAGATATTCTAAAATACATACAAAACAAGTTAATTTTAAACTAAAGGTACTGTATTCAATCATTTGTTGCTTAATAAAATATATATTTATTTAATAAAAGGCCAAATATACCCTAAATGCGACAAAAATTATTTAAATGTGACAATCGATTATAACAATTTTATATTACAGATATTCTAAAATACATACAAAACAAGTTAATTTTAAACTAAAGGTACTGTATTCAATCATTTGTTGCTTAATAAAATATATATTTATTTAATAAAAGGCCAAATATACCCTAAATGCGACAAAACTATGGGGAATCGCGTCTAATTTAAGTACAATGACCTTAAATGTTTATTAACTTTTTTTTTTTTTTTTTTTACCCTTTAATGAAGTTTTAAAAGTATAATAAGGAAGAAAAAAAAGTAACCAAACATAATAAAACGTCTATATATTAGCATAATGATTCTCAAAAATCTGTCTTCAAGGAAATCATATTATCTGTGGATATCATATTTGATTTTGTTGCAAATTACAGAAAAAGTACACTTTGCAGATCTACGAAAGGCCTATTAACATGGCTTTATTCTCATCCCCTTTTGCTTTTCGTTTTTTCCTTCCCCGATTCCATTTAACTCTGCACATATAAGGATTGGGATAGTCTCGTTTAGGAATGCCGTCTGTTTCGTTCTGCTATAGATTATCTGTAAGCTTGGACACCGCTTTTTTCATTACAAAATTCTATACAATTTTTCCAATACCAGCTTCGGCAGCTTTGATTGAATAGATCGTCGAATTTATTAATATTTCTAATGCGTTTGACATTACATGAAATAAGACTCAAAATCGATAATATTAATCAATTCTATAAATGTAATGTATTTCATGTCATTTCATTTACAATTAAGTAGATAAAAACATAGGGTATTTATTCTACGTAAAAGACTAAAGAAAAAAGAAAAAAAAAAGAGCAATGTGATGAAAACTTAACGTGGATAAATATTAAGAGGGTTGCTCATTAATGTATATTATTTAAAAATTTACTTTTCTAAGTGGAATAAAGGACTTGTTTCTATATGGATAACCAACAATATTACTTTTATGTTCTTTTGATTATGTATTTATATTTACAAATACACATGAATGGAAGTTAATCATTATTTTTAAGGTTTTTATAAGCGCGTATTAAAAACAGAATTTAATTGAAATAAATATCTTATTCTTTTTTTACTACCCTTTTCAAAAAGCTTGCGCTTTTTTTTTTTTTTTTTTTATACAAACCATAATTATGTATTAATCTTTAAACAAATTTAAAACGAATTTAAAAATAAAAGTTTTGATTTTTAACTTTCGAAAATTCCTTTCTTTTATTTAGTAATCTGCAAATAATCCCATAAATAGGAAATAACTGCTGCTTCAACAATACACGAAAATGCAATCTTTATCTTTACACAGTGGTGATGTGTAAGAATAATCACTATATGGTCCTGTTATTATTATGTTTATTCACACTCGGACTGATTAAAAAAATAAATTACAATAGTTTACCTACTTTTACAAAAATGTACAATTTCTTATAAGGAAAAATGCTGATTTCTTCTCAGTTTTAGATGAAAAATCCTGTTTCTGAGTAAATCTCTGCAATAAATCTTTATATTATTTAATGAACGTTGGTAACTGAATTGTTGAATTAGTATGGACAATTTTTTTCTGCTTTTAGAACTGTGAATTTTATTCCAAAAAATGTATAATGTATGTTAGAAACGCTTAAAACATAATTTCATTACCGTGGTAGAATTTTTTATGGAGCATTATTTCTTTATATTTTCCGATTATTGTTCCCGTCACAAAAATGCTGGTATTGCATGACAGATTAGCTTAAAATACAATTCCATTATCAGAATCATTAGGTCGTCAAGAATAAAAATTGCAGTTAATAATATTGTCAACTGTAACAGCTAAGTATATGACATTTGCTTAATATTTTACAGCTTTTTTTTTATGTTACACATCTTGCCTGTTTAATCATTGTAAGCACTAAATATTATTTAAAACCTCATTTTTCTCTTTTATTTTTATTTTTATTTTCTTTATTCTCTCTCTCTCTCTCTCTTTTGACAAAGGTACTATCAGAAATTCACACTATTATGAAGTGTGAGTTCTTACTTGGAACTACCGTTCTACCTACACTTATGAATTTATCTGGTGCTGTGTACTACATACCTATAGATTTACCCTGATATCGCATACCGCATGAAACATTAGTTGGCTCTATTATTATAGTGTATTTGGCTCTAGCATTACTACCAAGCAGACTGTGCCAAATTGGTTCACCAAATTTCGTGCAGGTACTTTGACCTCACAAATGAGCCACGTGGTCTCCCAGAATGAAATGTCAATAATGACGAAATAAAGGTCGAAGTTGAGTCGGCCCATCTCAGATTGACTATGAGTTATCCTTGGAATTTGGATAAACTAATTCCTTAAGTTTGAATAAAATAATTCCTTATATTTGAAAGTTACTACTAACTTTGCCTTTTTTCGACGAATTTCATCTTTGGCAACATTAGTATAAACTTTATTTTATTTTATTTTATTTGTTTTTTATTTATTTTTTTTTAATGAATGTGTATTAAATTCCAAAACTGTCTGCATTATATGAGCGCTATTCTGGATGATTTAAAAAAGGTATAATAGTACAGGAATTTTGAAAATCTACGGTAAAATTTTAAAACTAAAACTTCAAATTACTAATTTGGGTTTACATTCTCATCTTAAAAATCTAATTCACCAGTAAATCAACACGATTTGTAGATAAATGAATTTTTATTTTTATATTATATTTTAAAATATGTATTTATTGTACCAAAAGGTGATTTTTTTTAATTCATAGAATTCATTTTTTAATTAACACGCTTTTAAAACAATATTTTAAGTTACAAAATAAACTGGTTGTAAAAATGTAAAAAGAAAAAAAAATCCCTTAAGCATATCATATAAATGAAAATTCAAAAATATTGGTTATTGCAATCATAAATAATCACCCATTTCAATTCAAAAATGCCAAAAAAAAAAAAAAAAAAAAAAAAAAAATCCAATGTCATTTTTTCTATCCCGTTGCACCTTTAACGGCAGATTAAAAAGCAATACATTGAACTAAGTGTTATCTGTTGTAAAGAACATAAACCTAAATAATGAAAAACTAACAGTTTTACACACACATGAAGGGAAGTTTTAAATTTCCCCCAAGCAGAGTCAAATCAGTTTTGATGTTCATAAAACAGCACGCGGCGGTTTGATCTGACAATGGACATCCAACAGTGAATCGTTTAACTCTGCACACATCTATCAGCTGTTAGATGTTTTCCCTCTCCCATCATGAAGCACGGTAGCGGTAAAGGAGAGAAAAAAGGTGTCAGAGAAGGGGCTTTTTTTCCCCCCTCAAATACTGGAGAGTAATGTCTTTTCAAGCGAAAAAAAAAACGTTTTTTAACAAAATAGGGAATTATTAAAAGACAGCAATATATATATATATATATATATATGTTTAATATATTTTTAAATAACATAGAAGAAAATAGCATTAAAAAATATGATAAGACTTTTTTTTTTTTTCTTTTTTCTGAAAATGGATAATCCGTGTGTTTCAAATACGAATTCTGCGTTATGATAAAGAATTTGTGATTAATAAAAATTATAATTATTATTATTTTCAGATGTACTACATTTCGACAGAAAGTATTAGAACTAACATAATTTATTTATTTTTTTAATCTAATGTCATTTCATCTTAATTCAGGAAAAATAAAAATATTATCGCGTAAAATTATTATTCTGAATATATATTATGCGTATGGTATCTTTTAAATTTATTAATCAGATTTGAAACATCGAATGGATATTTCAACGTATTTCAATCGATAGAGAAATTTTAAGTTTATGAAAAATAAGTTTTATTTTGGAATTTATTTTTCAATAAAAATTGGGACGAGTTTTCTATCCAGTGCTGTTATTTCTAAGTAGCTTATAGCTTTCACGTACTTATGATCTTCCAGAAACATGCAGCACATTTCAAAATTAGTATGCTAATTTACGATTTACCCTTTGTGATTAAGATAATTGAAAATGAAAATGATCGCTTCAGTGTATGCTTGTTTGTCTGCCACAAACATTTTACTCGTGAAAAATAGAACATGGAAAGTTCAAAGTGGCTGAAATAATAAATGCTATTACCCTCACATTTATGGATTATTAATTGCATTAACGAATGTATTTAGGAAAAATATAAGGGGCTAATTAAGTTACTCGGAATTTTTTTTTCTCTGTATATCATGTGGGATGTAGTGTGAAACCTTTCGTAACACCGATCTCAAAAATACATTTCTTTATATTTCTAATATTGTATTTTCAAAAATTTTGTTGAAAATGTAATAGGTCAGTCCATTCCAAATCCTTTGCATTTTAGAGTCATATCGAGATCGATTAAAACGTTATTAGGTAAAAATGTTATTTTACGTTTAAAAACTTCTGAAATACATTGAAATAAAATATAAGGTACCCTGGGGTAATAACGCCAGACGGGGTAATAACGCCAAGTGCTAATATTTTGCATAATTATGAAATAATCTGGTAAATGACACTCATGTGTTCTGCGCAGGAGTTTTTTGAGTCATATAAATTGCAAAAAACAGCTTCAAGTTAATTTCTTTCATTTTTAGGTCTTATTGTTTTTACAAGCAGCTAAAATTAACGCTTGATCTAAAATTTGCGAGATACGTTTTGTGATGTGAAGACAATTCTTTTTATCCGGAAATACTTTGCTAATTACATAAATTTGTAGTACATTTCACGGCCTTTCAAAATGTTGTTGAAGATTTTGGATATCTTCTCGAGATAATTTGTAATTTAAAATGCACAGCGCAATAGCTATAACGGGGTAATAACGCCAATCCTTGCAATTTTTACCCCGGATGATTCCCTACAGTGGCCGAGCTACAACTTAAATACTGATTCAAATAAACACAGTTAAAACTGTGCAATGTTTCTAATAATTCTATTTAAGCGGTTCTTTTTAAGCAAAAAGAAGCTCATGGTCTGATATTCTTTTGCCTCATTCCCCCCCTCCCCACACCACACCTTTATTTTTCTTACACTTTCACAAAAAATGAGCATTTTCAATAGCTTAGGATGCGATTTGTCAATTTCTAGAGTTGAGAGTTTGTATTTTTAGAATTGGGCAATCTACATGCAATTACTCCAACTTATTTCATAGTTTTGTTTGCATGGCGTTATTACCCATATAGGTGGGTAATAACGCCAAATAGCATTGGTCAAGAAATCACGCCATTACATTTTATGTACTCATATCTGTTAAATTATTTTTTTTATATAGATAGTCAATGAGTTGCTGTATCAAATCATATATTTGTTTGAAAAATATAAACTAAAACTGAGCCGTGAAAATTGCCAGAACCTTAACGTGGCGTTATTACCCCAGGGTACCTTATTTTAATATATACTCACATTGAACAATTAGAAAAAAAACTTATGATGCTTTTGAAAATAGCTTTTAAGTTTCTTCAACAATAATTCATTCTAGAACCTCCTTAAAATTTCTTTGAAATAAAGTTAAAAATCGTGAAAAAATTATATAAAACACTGCTTCAAAATTATACTAACCCTGCTAAATATACTTTTATTTGAGTATCATATTTAATAATTTACTCTCCTGAAAATGATATTTTCGCATGTTTAATTCTTATGTCGAATGTTTTTTCACACCTCCTACCAAAAATGTTTTTTTTTTTTTTTTTTTTTTTTTTTTTTTGAACCAATTAATAATTTAAAATTACATTCAACTATCAAAATTTATCTATTTTACTCATTGAATCTTAAGATTTTTCATTTAGAACGTTCCTTACGATATTCAGGATTACTGAACATTTAATTTTTATGTATGGAACCCTAAAAAAGAAGAAAAAGACTTATTTTAGTCAAGCTACTCGCAAGGCATCATCAATACAAATATTCATTGCATAACAAACAGCGGAACAAATCAAGAACAGTTACAGTTAGTTATTTTTTAGACTGTTTACAGCTGTTACAATTATTTACAATTATTACAACTTATTAAATTTCTGGCATTTTAAGAACAATCAATGTTGGTGTTTCTTTTAAACCAAATAATAAAGTTAGTTAATAAGCATGAATTTCAATGCGATAAATCTAAATTACCCTGTGTTGCCTATGTCATTCCCCGTGGAGATTGTGAAATTGTATAATTGGTGAAACTAGGAGACCTTTCGAAATTCGCCTGAAGGACCATACCGGTGCTCTGAGAAGTAATAATTTAAATTCTAAGTTGTCCAGCATTGTCTTCAAACTAAACACATCACGAAGTTTGCGAACGCTAGTATTTTAAAATCGGATTGTAACAGTTATCATTTTAGATTACTCCTCGAAGGCTGGTTCACATATTTGCGATCGCCGATTCTGAATTAAGCTCGTTCTATCCCTAGTGAATATTATCTATTTCTAAAAAATAATTAACTGTACCTGTTCTTGATTTTTTCGTTGTTTGTTATTCAATGAATATTTGTACTTATGATGCCTTGCAAGTAGCTTGGCGAAACGTTTACCTTTTGTATTTTTACTTTTTTTTTTAATTTAAATTTAAATTTTTAAGTTCATTTTCTCTGCTTCTAGACCCACACTTTCAATTACGAAAATTCATAAAGAAAGGTGAAATTTTTGATAAGATAAGTTGCAACTCCATGCCGATCTATTTGAAAAAAATATATGAAAATTAAATTTTTATACGGCCCTCGTAGGATAAAAATTTCAATTGGGAAAATTTTCCTTATCCAGTCCTGAATTAGAGCCAAAAAGTGGATTTTCACATCTTCAAAACTCGCAGAGTTATAGTCATTTAAATCGTTCATCAGGTTTAAAGGGATTAGACAAAAATTCAAATGCGCGCAATTCAAGAAACAATGTTACTTTAACAGTTCCAGGAAACATGTAAAAAAATCTACCTTTTGAATTAGATTTTTTTTTTTTTTTTTTTTTTTTTTTTTTTTTTTTTTGTGATGGTCAGCCATATAATTTAATAAGAAAATCACACTCTAAACTTTCTCATAAAATTTATAAAAATTTCAAATGATTAGTACTGTTTTAAATGAGATAAAATTAAAATCGTTATAACTCGAAACATTAATTATCGGATTTAAATTTCTTTCCATTTAATTAAAGATGAAAATCTGATTTTAGTTTTGTTCCAGGGTTTTGTTTTTTAATATTATTTTTTAAAACTGTTAAAAATACTTATTTAATAAATATAGTTTAAAAAAACCAAAAAACAAACGCTTTTTAAGTATATCAAACTAAAAAGTGAAAAATAATTCGTACTATAAGTTGAAAACGAAAATAGATGAAAAATGCTATTTTACTATAAAATCATTGTTATTATAGATATCAATTAATAAGCCATAAATAAAATTTTCGTGGAAAAAAAGCGTGGGGTGCTTCTTGAGAACTGATAAATGGAGCACGGTAGATGGAGCACCCCACGCTTTTTTTCCACGATAATTTTATTTATTGCTTATTAATTGATATCTACAGGGTGTTTCGCTACCAGACCGACAAACTTTGAGGGGTGATAGTAGACATAAAGACAAACATTATTAAACAGGAAACCATGGGGCGCAAACGTCTTTTGTAGGAGCTTGGAGCCATTAAAGTTTAGGGTCCAAAAATTCAAACTCTCATAAAAATTAGAAAAAAGGGTCGATTTGTTTGCGGTTTTCTCTAAAATCATTCTTTATATTACGATTTTTATTTCTTTTAATTTTAAAGATAAAGTTCAAAAATTGTCGATAGAGGGCGCTTTAGATTTTAGAGTAACGAACAAATACTTTTTGCCGTTCTTTTGTGCATAGG
This sequence comes from Maratus speculifer, assembly GCA_964019185.1. Taxonomy (NCBI): domain Eukaryota; kingdom Metazoa; phylum Arthropoda; class Arachnida; order Araneae; family Salticidae; genus Maratus; species Maratus speculifer. The sequence goes on along the minus strand of OZ025293.1, from coordinate 190,563,734 downwards.
GTTGAAATTATTCTAAAGTTTAGACTTTAACTTAAATTTTACGTCCAAAATCGGAAACATGGTTATCGGTTAACTAGCGAAAATTTAACTGTGAACCAAAGGGGAGATTTTAAACGCTCATAAACATTGGACAAACTAATCGATTTTGTTGCGGTTTGCGTGTAGGTCATTCCCTTGGTAATTATTTTATTCAAAATGACGTACAGCTTTCATGTCCTCATTTTTTGATAGAGGGCGCTTCCGAGACATATCCGACATTTCAATGGTATTACTCCTGGGTGTTTCACTACCAGACCACCATACTTCCAGGAAGTGTAAGGGATGAACAGATGACCGAAATCACACAGGAATGTAACGTTGAAAATTGCTTTTATGCATATTACGTTTAAAAAACAGCAGATAAAATAACAACAGAAACAAACAGAGAAACAGCAACATGTTAAAGTGACAGAACAAAGTTTATTTCAAGGTTTTACTGCAAAAAGTGTTCGAAATTACAACCAGGAAAAGTCCGGCAAGCTTGACAGCGACAGTAGATGGCGCTGCGATTTTCTTGCGGTAGATGGAGCTGAACGGTAACGCGCGTGAAAGTTTCTCTCTCGTTGCGCAGTTCTATGTGGTTCCAGCATGATCGGGCTCCCATTTTACCAATGATGTTCACCAATACCTCAACGTAACATATGGACAGCGGTGGATAGGTCGTGGTGACCCGGTTTATTGGCCTGCCAAATCACCGGACCTATCAAGTATGAGCTTCTTCTACTGGGGTCACATGAAAAGTTGGGTATATGAGAATCCCGTACCATCAATTAAAGACTTAGCAGCTCGTATTTCTGTAGCTTCCGGAAATCAATCAAAGATTCCAGGAATCTTTCAAAGCGTGAGGAGTTACATGCGATGCTGCTGTCAAGCATGTCGAATTACTTCGGCTCTTAATTTGGAACATCTTTTCTAGTAAAACCTTTAAACAAACTGTTTTATGTCATATTAACGTGTTTCTGTTTCTCTGCTTGTTTCTGTTGTTTTTTTCTCTGCTTCCTTTAACCATAACTCGCAAAAAAGACATTTTCAACGTTACATTCCTATGTGATTCCGAGTCGCTTTTCCATCCCTAACACTTCCTGGAAATATCATAGTATGGTAGTAAAACACCCAGTAGTAATGCCATTGAAATATCGGATTTATGTCGGAAGCGCCCTCTATGAAAAAATGAGGACACCACAGCTGTGCGTCATTTTGAATAAAATATTTACCAAGGGAATGACCTACACGCAAACCGCAACAAAATCGATTAGTTTTTCCAAAGTTTATGAGCGTTTAAAATCTCTCTCTCGGTTCACAGTTAAATTTTCGCTAGTTAACCGATCCCCATGTTTCCGATTTTGGGCTTAAAATTTAAGTTAAAGTCTAAACTTTAGAATAATTTCAACCTCATGCACAAAAGAACGGCAAAAAGTATTTGTTCTTTACTCTAAAGTCTAAAGCGCCCTCTACCGACAATTTTCGAACTTAACCTTTAAAATTAAAAAAATAAAAAATCGTGATATAAAGAATGATTTTAGAGAAAACCGCAAACAAATCGACCCTTTTTTCTAATTTTTATCAGCGTTTGAATTTTTGGACCTTAAACTTTCATGGCCCCTAGCTCCTACAGAAGATGTTTGCGCCCCATGGTTTCCTATTTAATAATATTTGTCGTTATGTGTATTATCACCCCTAGAAGTTTGTCGGTCTGGTAGCGAAACACCCTGTATAATAACAATGATTTTATAGTAAAATAGCATTTTTTATCTATTTTCGTTTTCAACTTATAGTACGAATTATTTTTCACTTTTTAGTTTGATATACTTAAAAAGCGTGTTTTTTGGCTTTTTTAAACTATATTTATTAATGCTGCACACTATTAATAAATACAATGTTTAAAGCCGATGTCTTTTTAATTTCTTTCATCTTTGATTTCATTGAGCTTAAAAATTGTAAGTTTAAAAAAATCGCATAAAACTGTGTTGATGGCATAGTACATTTTACTCCTTTAAAGATATCTAAATCTTCGGGGAAACGCGTAAGGGAGAAGAAAGATTTGTGCTACTAGGCAATTAAAAAACATTACACATCAAATCTTCCAGGGGAAATTTCATTGTTTTCGGGAATGGCCAGGTGGAAGAGAGGGGGGGGGTGTCATCCCTTGAATTCATCAGTAATAGAAACGGGGTTTTATTTATTTATTTTGTATATTTACTCCCCCCCCCAAAAAAAAAATATATATATATATTTTTTTTGGGGGGGGGGGGGGTATATATATATTTTTTTGGGGAGTTTCGAAGTTCAAGATGTACTTTTAAGCTAATTATTTTTTATTTACAAGCTTACAAACTATCATAAACATCGGCTTTATTTTAGCAAAAAAATACCTTGTTAAGATCAAACCTCACCGACTGCATGATGGGGGATATGCGAACAAAAGGATTCCCGAGGAAGTTTGATGTATTTGCACCACCATTGTAGTTTTGCACAAATGAGACATCAATACATGGGCTTACCTTGGGGTCAGACGCCTTCCATTTGGCATTGTAGCCAGGTGCGTCATGATTTATTCCCTTTCTCCGATGTTCCGTCGTCATGACAACGCCAAATATTAACCATGAGAGATAAACAACACTTACGGAACTGTCCAGATCATGGCGCCTTGCATTTGATACATGTCAAACGAACTTCTCCGGATAGTTTTAGTCCATTATATATTTGACGTGTATGAGGAGTTTTCAGTTAAAATTTATTTAATAATTATTATTTCACTATTGTTATATCGAATTCTCAGCTCTGTTTAAGCATTTCTACAGTAAAAAAAAATAGTATAAATATAAATATGACGTATTAGAGAAACTGAAAATACGTAATTAATCGTTGTGTAAGTTCATACACAATAAAATATTAAGTATTTCAGTTGAGTATAATTTTGCCTGCTGTCTTAAGGGCTCCAAATACTCTGATCATCAGTATTAAAAAATAATTTCATCCGACTTATCTAGTGGCAAAAATATCTGCCATTAAAGATTGCAAAATAAACTGTAATAATTATGTAACTGTAGTTTTATCCAGAGAATTTGGGGGAGAGGGGATCTCGATGGACACCTCGCTATATTTATTGCATAGTACAATCAAATATAATTCATTAATGGTGCAAACATAAACATTTGTTAAATATTTTTTACACGTGAAAGCATGTAAAAAACAAAATCAATGAAAATAGGAAATTTTATTGAATGCAGAGCCAGTATATATTTTTTTTCGATTTTTTGCCAATATTTCGAATTTACCACTTTAGATAAGGAAAAGGGCATTGTACGGCAATTGTATAGTTAAATATTTTTTAAGGAACCACATGCAAAGTTAATCTCAGTACATCCGAACCAAAAATGTAACAAATGATAAAATACTGAAACTCTCAAGATGAGTGATTGTGTTAATACATTTGGAATACCGCATTAATTCCAAACAGTATGCATATTAGCCTTATTTAAAGATAAAAATATATAATTAAATAATATAAAATTTGCTATTTGTAAATAGTGGTATTCACAGTACCAGAACTCAATCGCATGAATGTATATCCTATCTTTTTAAAAAAATTTTTGGTTTCTTATTTTTCGCCGGTGTCTAGCCAACGATTTTAATAATACTGTGAACTTAATATATTTTTAAAAATTTGCAATAATATAATCTTATAAAGTTTCAGTGTACAAAATGCAAATCTTCTCACTTGCATAATTTTAAAGCGAATTATGAATAAATGTTTCTTATAAAAATAATCTTCAATAGGGGGAACTGGGGCACATTGATACAGATTTTTTCTAAGAATTTTTTTGATGTCCAGAAAGCAGAAATTTGAAGTTATTTTTTCATGTGGTGTCAGAAAAACTTGTGTAGTGTGTTATAAAAATGTACAATCGTTGTTTTATGTATTATTTTTGCATGTAATTTTAAAAAAATCAAAAAAAGTCATTTGTATCATTGTGCCCCATCCCCGGGGTAGATTGATACGCCTCATGAGACACTTTGATACGTTTGGAAAAATGGAACCAAAATAACACCAATGCCTATTTTTCATAGAAAAATAGTTAGCAAACCATTTTATGTTTATAAATAGAAATTCAAAGCGCACACAATTTATTTGTAAGCAATATTAAATCAATCAAAATTAAATGTATAATGACCTGATATTCTGGCTGTCCCTTGTCTGATTGTTGGCTGTGGTAACTTTGTCATATCTAGCACTTTAAACCTAGCATTATCTTCTTTCTTAAAAAAGGTGAAAAAATTACCAGATTTTCTGTTTTTAAACAGAAAATAAAGGATAATTATATTAAAAATTATGTTTATAATATAATTATCCTGCGCTGTTCTGCAGCTTGTTTCTCTTAGTTAACATTTCTCATGTCGAAAATACTTTTTTCTCTGGAGAATCGATATAAATTTCAGATTTTCCAGGCTGCCGTCCTTTTCTTTTGTTAATTCTACTAGTACTAAATGTTGGGTAAGTTCGTACGTCTTCTGTTTACCAAAATACTATAAAATGTTCCAATATAAAGAAATTAGAGCTATTTCACTTCAATAAAAATTAATAATAGAATTTTTTGGCGAAAATGGTTGGATTAAGTAATGTATGGTAAAAAAAAAAAAAAAAAAAAAAAAAAAAAAAAATATATATATATATATATATATATATATATAATAACAGATAATGAAAAAATGAATTAGAAAAGGATTTAGATTGTATCAATGTGCCCCATACTGCCATTTTGATTAAAATGAGTCTTAAATCCAACACTTCATAATTTATCTAACAATAAATAATGAGGAGCTGATAAAGAGTATCTTTACTTGCCAGGGAGAGTATTCTTTTCGGATGAAAAATACTGGAACAGTTGTATAATATCATTTCAATTGTACAACTCACATTTATTTTTGACCTACAAAAACAATTAATCGTCCGTCCCATTTCATCAAACTACTGGATCATTCCAAAACTTTCTGTATGTTAGTTGAGTGCACTAGTATGACCTTTTGGAGCTGTTGTGAAACTTCCTGTAGTGACCCTGTGTGCAGTGTATCAATGTGCCCCATGTATCAATGTGCCCCAGTTCCCCCTACTTATTAAAAAAACATTTCCCTCTAAAAAACTGTGATTCAGAATATAATAGTGTTCCTTGTGTATGTGTGTAACTTATATTAGAACAAATTATGGAATCTGCAATTCTGGAAGAAATGGACAAATACCCTCCCCTTTAATGTTGTTTCTAGAACTTTAAAAACATGTACCAACCAATTAGAAGTAACATTTTACTGTTAAATGGCATATGCTTGGATTAAGTTTTAAGGTTAATCTATAAAACTACTCTATAAATATTCAACAACAAAAGCATTTTTTAAACAAATATTTGCGATATATATTATATTTCAGTGTAGATACAAAATTTCAAACCATCTCAACCAAAAATTTAGTGTTCAAAATTTGCAAAGTTTCGGCCACCCAATATTTAATCATCTTCACATAGTTTACTTTATATTTCGTCTAATCTCATCATGATAAATGTTTACCTTAATATCTTTACTTTTATTATTATAAATTGCCATAATATCTTATTTTTATATTATTCATAATTATATGGAATAGAAATTACGAAAATAAAATAAAATATATATTTGAATTGTAACCGATAATAGTTTTGCAACAGCAAATTCATAAATGGTTCTTATATGAACACAATTTTAACTTTTACAAATGAGCAATGGGGTACACAGGATTTAATTTCGGTGTATGTATAAGGGAGGGGTTGGGAGACTTGAATTTCCATAATCTTCTCAGCCTTGCAAAAAGCATTGGATTGTGCTGTAAACAGAAATCCCGTTTCCTATAGAGTCGCATCGGGAGGAAAGGGGAAGGCACGGGCTGAATCCGTGCACAATCGCATACCAAAATAGATTGAAACGTGTTTATTGATCTCTTCATTTATTTTAATTTAAGAGAAAGAATTATTGCTAAAAATCTGTAAAGTTATTTCTCCCATCTCCGATTCGGAAAATAAATTCTGATTACGGTCATTTTTGGGGGGAAAATAATATTACTTGGGAAATCTCAAATTTAAAAACAAATTGAAATGCATAATTTTATACATTAAAAACAAATCATTAAAATACGTCTAATTCAGTATCAATTCACTTTATATTCATTCATACTTTTTACGCGGCACGCGGAGCACTTTCTTTAGGCTTACAGACAGTGCCTGATTTACGGTGGAGCATTCAGGGCCAGGGACGTAGCTTTAGGGGGGGGGGGGGTAGGGGGGAGCCTCCCCTCCCAATATGTTCATGTAGTAGGGCGCCAAAAGAGGTTTAAGGACGCCGTCAAGCGCCCTGAGAAAAGACTTTGTTCGTAGTAACAAGTAATTAAAAAATAACTTAATTTTAAATGTAAAATTAAAAAGTAAATTATTATTATTTATTACAGAACATGAAAAAGGCACTTAATTTTAGACTTATTGCTACCTCAATTCCCCCACTCCTATCCCGAAGAAAATTTATGTATCCAAAATAAAAAAATTGAAAAACAGACTTGCAATGAATTCCAGGATAGATGTAGAATTATTTCCTTCTTATAGTAGTTGGTTGTCACCCTTAAAAACTGACAGAAAGGGAAAAAAAGTGTGGAAACGACTATAGTGCGTTTGAATGGTTCTATAATATGTTTTAGTAGTAGGGCGCCACAGAAGGTTTAGAGGTGCAGTCAGACACCTAAAAAAGAGGGTTTCAAAAAGGGCGCCATGGAAGGTTTAAAGGCGCCGCCAGGCACCTAAAATTTTTATTATTAATGTGGCATTCTTAAATTATTTTTTACACACACACACACACACACACAAAAGGAAAAAAAAAAATAATAATGAAATAACAGTAACGTGATTTGGAATTAATATTATTGTAAATTTATAAGAAAATAAATTATGGTTTCAAAAAAATATAGGAGATCCATTACATTTGAAACATTTTAAGATTACTACCAGGCGCTATATCCAGTGCGAAAACAAGAAAACATTCCGGAAATGGACATTGTTCGATCACTACATGTAATTTGATCTTTCGGAGAAAAGTTCTCTCCTTATTCCAATCCAAGGTTGGTGGTCCTCGACAGGGTCATCGGACCTTAACTATTTTAACTCTCCTCTTATGTCCTTCCTTGTGTGAGGCTAGATAATTTCCGGGAGTCTCCTACATACATCTTTGTTGTCCAGTATCTAGTGTTGTCAGCTTGTACTGAAGCTAACAACACGACTTTTAAAAACTAGCGAATTCTTTCGTTCAATTTTTAAAATAATAAATATAGTTTAAAAAAACCAAAAAACACGCTTTTTAAGAATATCAAACTAAAAAGTGAAAAATAATTCGTACTATAAGTTGAAAACGAAAATAGATGAAAAATGCTATTTTAAGATAAAATCATTGTTATTATAGATATCAATTAATAAGCAATAAATAAAATTATCGTGGAAAAAAAGCGTGGGGTGCTACATCTACCATGCTCCATCTATCAGTTCTCAAGAAGCACCCCACGCTTTTTTTCCACGAAAATTTTATTTATTGCTTATTAATTGATATCTATAATAACAATGATTTTATAGTAAAATAGCATTTTTCATCTATTTTCGTTTTCAACTTATAGTACGAATTATTTTTCACTTTTTAGTTTGATATACTTAAAAAGCGTGTTTTTTGGTTTTTTTAAACTATATTTATTTTTCACTTTTTAGTTTGATTACTTTAAAAGCGTGGTTTTAATTTTTTTTAAACTATATTTATTTCATCTATTTTTGTTTTCAGCTTACAGTACGAATTATTTTTCACTTTTTAGTTTGATATACTTAAAAAGCGTGTTTTTTAGTTTTTTTAAACTATATTTATTTAAACTATATTTATTTTAAAATTTACAACGAAAGGACATCGATCCAAATCACTTTTTTGGTCGACTCTGGTTAATTTAACCATGCATCTCGAATCCTATTAAGGCCCTACATCAGTAACTCTCCGAGATAGAACGGCTAATGTTATTTCAATGGAAGAAATTTATCGCTTTCATTCCTTTGCATTTTGCTCAAATTTAATAATTTTTGTTGTTTTGAAAACCTGTAGGTTTAAACTATGCACGTCATTCTGAAATTTTATTTCTTTTTTTTAATTTTAAGGCGATACAAGTGCGTTATTTTATAGTCTTTAAAATTCACTTTTAATGTCTTATTACGAAAAATCTGTTTGACATTTTAAAATTTGGTAAAACAGCATGCAGAGTTTAATTATTTAGCTTTCAGAAAATGTTTTTTATTTTGATTTTTACAAAAATTTAATCTATGCTATTTGTATAAAAAGTTGAAATACTTTGATTTAAAATAGTAGAAAATGGTGTTTAACTCCGCCTTTAAAAGGGAGACGCCTTAAAAGTAATTAGGGTGAAAGACGATATGGGTTTACCTCCAGGGAGTCTTACAGGGACGAAGGTGTAAAATCTTGCCTGTGGCTATTAGTAAAATGTTGTTTGCTGGTTTAGGATAAAAAAATAAAAACATCCTTTCCTGAATGCATGATAGTTCGATCAGAAATGAATTTCAGAAATGATGTAAATACATGTTGATTTCAAAAAGTTTGTTTAACTAGGCATTCAATCTCAAATGTACTTTAAAAGCATTATTGATTTCGAATAAAAACACATTTAACATTTTTATTATTTTTCTTCCATATATTTAAAGTTTAATTTCTAAAAAAGATTCTTTAATTGCGGACAACATCAAAATGAAATATTCGTTAATTTATAAAAAATAATAGAATTAACTTTTTGTCATCTGCAGACGACAAAGGGAAAAGAAGAAAGGGCAGAAAGAAAATAACAATGGTTCTGACATTAAAAATGAATAGATATATTCGCGAATAAATACATTTGTATTAAATTTTTCTTATCATTCTTTTAGACAATTCTTAATGAATTAGTTTAAATGTTCCTTTTCATAAATATTTCATAAATATTTCTATTTTAATCAATAAAAGTTTGCAGTATACCCACTCTAAAATATAAAGTAATTATTATGCAATTCATGATTAAATTGGATAACACTAATTTAAAAGATAGAAATATATTTATTTTGACACTTCTATCGAAAATTATGACTAATTTACAATACTTTAGAAAATATATTCTGTTGCGGTAAAATTCACATCCGTAAATGATATATTTATGCTTAATTGTATATAAATTGTCTTTCCTTTGTTTTTCCCTTTCAGAAAGATAAACGAATGATTTTTAAAGTTCTTATACTATTTTAACTAAATAATACGCATATATTCAAAAGCCTCTCATAGTCTAACTGATCTAAGTTTTAGAATAGCGGTTTTTTCAGTCACGCAAAAAGACAAACTCAATTATACTAAACCTATGGAAGATTTTTTAAAAGATACCATATTTTCATTCCAATTTTTAATTATTTTTTTTTCTGCATAGTATAGCTGACGATGGTTTGTATAGAGGCCGCTTTTTACTTTTTTCGATACTGACTGTAGATTTTACATATGAGGATAATATCACTTTTGAAAACGGTTCCGAAAATAAAACTATCTTGTAAAGAAAATTAAAAAAGTAGAAAAAGGCCTTTGAAGAGATCGCTCTGAGCTATTAAAGGGGAAAAATATTAAAATGCAGACGAGACCTATTTATAAATTTCGACCGTTGGATTATCGTCGAAAGAATTATCATAAGCTAGTAAATTGTTTCGTTTAATTAAAGTTTTTATATATATATATATATATATATATACCCGTAAAATAAATCGAAAAAATAGAAAATGGCCTGCAGACGATAAACTTTTATAAATTTCTTTCATAGCATTAGTTTTAAAGCGAAGGCATTGTTTCGTTTAACAGCAGTAGCCTCTTTAAAATAAAAGCTATTCAATGTAAGAGAAAAAAAAAATAATATTTTTTTTTTTTTTTTTTTTTTTTTTTTTAATGTAGGCGAGATATCTTTATAAATTTCTACAATGGGATTTCGTTTGACTGAAGTAAGTCACTTTAAAATACCTGTAACGAAATCAAAAATTGTAATACCGCCTTTGTACAGAAAGATCTCAGCTGTTCAATATAAAAAAGATTATTAAAATATAGACGAGATATTTCTATAAATTTCTGTGATAGGATTTCGCTTCATTGAAGTAAGCCCCTTTAAAATACCCGTAAAAAATCGAAAAAAATATAAAGCGGTATTTGTACAGAAATATCTCAGAAATTCAATGCTAAAAAAATCATTTAAAAAATTAAAATGTTGACGAGATATCTTTATAAATTTTTATAATGGGACTTTTCTCTATTCAAGTAAGCCACTTTAAAATACCCGTAAAAAATCGAAAAAATGTAAAAAGGTGTTTGTACAGAGAAATCTCCGCTATCTAATGCCCCCCCTCCCAACGAAAAAAAAAGTTTAAAGACAATTAAAAATACAAACGAGATATCTTTAAAAATTTCTAAAATGCGATTTAGATCTATTGAAGTAAGTCACTTTAAAATACCCGTAAAAAAATCGAAAAGATATAAAACGTTCTTTGTAAAGAAAGATATCAGTTATATGATGGAAAAAAATTACAAATATTAAAATGATCTTTACAAATGACTTTTAAATGATCTTAAAAATATCTTTATAAATTTCTACCATGGGATTTTCCTTGATTGGGGTAATCATCAGTTTATATTTACTTGTAGACGAGATATCTTTATAAATTTCTAACATTCAATGCTAAAAAAATCATTTAAATATATTAAAATGTAGAAGAGAAAAATCTATATGAACTTCAAAACTTCATAGGATTTCGCTTGATTGAAGTAAGCCCCTTTAAAACTCCCATAACAAAATCAAAAAAATATAAAACGGTCTTTGTACCGAAAGATCTCAGATATCCAATGCCAAAAAAACATTTAAAAATATTTAAATGTAGAAAAGATATATTTATAAATTTCTACTAAAGGACTTCGCTTGACTGAAGTAGCCTCTTTGAACACCTGTAAACAAAACCAAAAAAGTACAAAACGGTCTTAACACCGAAAAATCTCAGCTATCCAATGACAAAAAAATCATTTAAAAATATTAAAAAGTAGAAGAGATATTTTTATAAATTTCTACCAATGGATTTCACTTGACTGAAGTAGCCTCTTTAAAACACCTGTAAACAAAGTCGAAAAAGTACAAAACGGTCTTTGTACCAAAAGATCTGAGATATCGAATGCCAAAAAATAATTTAAAAATATTCAAATGTAGAAGAGATATTTTTATAAATTTCTACCATTGGATTTCACTTGACAGAAGTAGCCTCACTAAAACACCTGTAAACAAAATCAAAAAAGTACAAAACGGTCTTTGTACCGAAAGATCTTAGCTATCTAATGACAAAAAAATCATTTAAAAATATTAAAATGTAGAAGAGATATTTTTATAAATTTCTACCAATGGATTTCACTTGACTGAAGTAGCCCCTTTAAAACACCTGTAAACATATTAAAAAAAGTACAAAACGGTCTTTGTACCGAATGATCTCAGCTATCCAATGGCAAAAAAATCACTTAAAAATATTAAAATGTAGAAGAGATATTTTTATAAATTTCTACCAATGGATTTCACTTGACTGAAGTAGCCTCTTTAAAACACTTGTAAACATAGTCGAAAAAGTTCAAAACGGTCTTTGTACCGAAAGATCTTAGCTATCCCATAACAACAGAATCATTTAAAAATATTAAAATGTAGACGAGATATTTTTATAAATTTCTACCATTGGAATTCACTTGACTGAAGTAGCTTTTTTAAAATTCCCCTAAACAAAGTCGTAAAAGTACAAAACAGTCTTTGTACCGAAAGATATTAGCTATCCAATGACAAAAAAATCATTTAAAAATATTAAAATGTAGTAGAGATATTTTTATAAATTTCTACCATTAGATTTCACTTGACTGAAGTAGCTTTTTAAAAATTCCCCTAAACAAAGTCGTAAAAGTACAAAACGGTCTTTGTACCGAAAGATCGTAGCTATCCAATGACAAAAAAACATTTAAAAATATTAAAAATGTAGAAGAGATATTTTTATAAATTTCTACCATTGGAATTCACTTGACTGAAGTAGCCTCACTAAAACACCTGTAAACAAAATCAAAAAAGTACAAAACGGTCTTTGCACCGAAAGATCTCAGCTATCCAATGACAAAAAAATCAATAAAAAAAAATTTAATTGTAGAAGAGATATTTTTATAAATTTCTACCAATGGATTTCACTTGACTGAAGTAGCCTCTTTAAAACACCTGTAAACAAAGTCGAAAAAGTACAAAACGGTCTTTGTACCGAAAGATCTTAGCTATCCCATAACAACAGAATCATTTAAAAAGATTAAAATGTAGAAGAGATATTTTTATAAAGTTCTTCCATTGGATTTCACTTGACTGAAGTAGCTTTTTTAAAATTCCCTTAAACAAAGTCGAAAAAGTACAAAACAGTCTTTGTGCCGAAAGATCTGAAATATCCAATGCCCCCCCCCCCAAAAAAAAAAAAACATTTAAAAACATTAAAATGTAGAAGATATTTTTTTTTTTACTACCATTTGATCTCAGCTATCCAATGACAAAAAAATCACTTAAAAATATTAAAATGTAGAAGAGATATTTTTATAAATTTCTACCAATGGATTTAACTTGACTGAAGTAGCTTTTTTAAAATTATCCAAAACAAAGTCGAAAAAGTACAAAACGGTATTTTTAGCGAAAGATCTGAGATATCGAATGCCAAAAAATCATTTAAAAATCTTTAAAAATAAAAAGATATATTTATAAAATTCCACTATAGGATTTTGCTTGAATGAAGTAGCTTCTTTAAAACACCTCTAAACAAAATCGAAAAAGTACAAAACAGTCTTTGTACCGAAAGATCGCAGCTATGAAATGCCAAAAAAATCATTTAAAAATATTAAAATATAGAAGAGATATTTTTATAAATTTCTACCATTGGATTTCACTTGACTGAAACAGCTTTCATAAAATTCCCTTAAACAGAGTCGTAAAAGTACAAAACGGTCTTTGCACCGAAAGATCTCAGCCATCCCATGACAAAAAAATCATATAAAAATATTAAAATGTAGAAGAGATATGTTTATAAATTCCTACTATTGCATTTCACTTGACTTAAGTAACTTTTTTTAAAATTCCCCTAAACAAAGTCGAAAAAGTACAAAACGGTCTTTGTAGAAAAAGATCTAAGCTATCCAGTGACAAAAAAATCAATTAACTGAGCTATCGAATGCCAAATAATAATTAAAAGATATTAAAATGTAGAAGAGATATTTTTCTAAATTTTTACCATTGGATTTCACTTCACTGAAGTAGCTTTTTTAAAATTCCCCTAAACAAAGTCAAAAAAGTACAAAACGGTCTTTGTAACAAAAGATCTGAGATATTGAATGCCAAATAATAATTTACAAATATTAAAATGTAGAAGAGATATTTTTATAAATTTCTACCAATGGATTTCACTTGACTGAAGTAGCCTCTTTAAAACACCTGTAAACAAAGTCGAGAAAGTACAAAACGGTCTTTGTACCGAAAGATCTTAGCTATCCCATAACAACAGAATCATTTAAAAATATTAAAATGTAGACGAGATATTTTTATAAATTTCCACAATTGGATTTCATTTGACTGAAGTAAGCTTTTTAAAAATTCCCCTAAACAAAGTCGAAAAAGTACAAAACGGTCTTTGTACCGAAAGATCTAAGCTATCCAATGACAAAAAAAAAAAAAAAAAAAAAAAAACATTTAAAAATATTAAAATGTAGAAAAGATATTTTTATAAATTTCTTCCATTGGATTTCACTTGACTGAAGTAGCTTTTTTAAAATTCCCCTAGAGAAAGTCGAAAATGTAAAAAACGGTCTTTGTATAGAAAGATCTCAGCCATCCCATGACATAAAAATAATTTAAAAATATTAAAATGTAGAAGACTTATTTTTATAAATTCCTACCATTGGATTTCACTTGACTGAAGTAGCTTTTTTAAAATTCCCCTAAACAAAGTCGAAAATGTACAAAACGGTCTTTGTAGAGAAAGATCTATGCTATCCAATGACAAAAAAATCATTTAAAAATATTAAAATGTAGAAGAAATATTTTTATAAATTTCTACCATTGGATTTCACTTGACTGAAATAGCTTTTTTAAAATTCCCCTTAACAAAGTCGAAAAAGTACAAAACGGTGTTTGTACCGAAAGATCTGAGATATCGAATGACAAAAAATAATTTAAAAATATTAAAATGTAGAAGAGATATTTTTATAAATTCCTACCACTGGATTTCACTTGACTGAAGTAGCTTTTTTAAAATTCCCCTAAACAAAGTCGAAAATGTACAAAACGGTCTTTGTACCGAAAGATCTCAGCTATCCAATGACAAAAATTCATTCAAAAATATTAAAATGTAGAAGAGATATTTTTATAAATTTCTTCCATTGGATTTCATTTGACTGAAGTAGCTTTTTTAAAATTCCCTTAAACAAAGTCGAAAATGTACAAAACGGTCTTTGTACCGAAAGATCTCAGCTATCCAATGACAAAAAAATCATTTAAAAATATTAAAATGTAGAAGAGATATTTTTATAAATTTCTACAATGGGATTTCACTTGACTGAAATACCTTTTTAAATAAACAAGGTCGAAAAAGTACAAAACGGTGTTTGTACCGAAATATCTGAGATATCGAATGCCAAAAAATAATTTAAAAATATAAAAATGTAGAAGAGATATTTTTATAAATTTCTTCCATTGGATTTCACTTGACTGAAGTAGCCTCTTTAAAACACCTGTAAACAAAATAAAAAAAGTACAAAACGGTCTTTATACCGAAAAATCTCAGCTGTTCAATGCTAAAGAAATCATTTAAAAATATTAAAATACAAACGAGATATCTTAAAAATTCCTATCTTGGGATTTCGCTCTATTGATGTAAGCCACTATAAAATACTCGTAACAAAATCGAAAAAATATAAAACGGTCTTTGTACAGTTCAATGATCTCAGCTATTCAATACTAAAAAAATCATTTAAAAATATTAAAATGTAGAGGAGATTCTTTGGAAAATGTTTAATGTGCAATCTCTGACATAATAATCACGATCTGTATGTTGTCTTTTAAAATTGCATATAAATTTCACTTGAAACTATCTAACAAAAAAGGTCAATGTCGACTTGTTTTAAAACGGATCCGACTGTTTTGGTCAGAAATGATCTCGAAGAAACTATCCAAATGCACATATCCCTCCTCGGGCTATCAGTATTGAAAAGGTGCGAGAGTTTTTAGCATTTGCTAATGACTTTTTTCTTCCTGGGGTATCTTATCCCCTTTTTATCGCCTGGAGGTAAAGGGTGGCGTGAGATGACCATTTTCTTATTAATTACAAGCTTGGAAAATATTATTGGTCTTTTAAAGTGTCAATCTTTGGGTTCGGGATACGCCTTCCTGGTGGCAACACGCATAGGTTTGTGATAGGATTTTGCGTTTCGGTTTGACTGATGCAGGCTCTTAAGAATGTATAAAAAAAATTCTTCACATTATGAAAGACAACGTTTTTTGCCAAATATAGCCAAATTTGGAGACATTCTTTCATTTGGCACCAAATACGTGTTGTGACTTTCGTAATCTTAATAGTCAATTTTTCGGCCAAATGTCGCCAATATTTTGTGAAATATTGCCAACTTATTGGTTGCTGCCATTTTCTCATGACCCTGACCCGTATTAAACAAAATGACCCACTAATCAAATTTGATCAAACATGTGACTTAGCTCAAAGGTCTCCAGGTAATCAAAAACAGTAGAATATAAAGTTGAATCAAAATCGTTTAAGCCATTTCTTAGATAAAATTAGCTTGACAGTATTCATCAATAAAGCGAAATGGCCCACTAACATAATTTTGTTTAACTTGCGACTCTGCCCAATAGTCTTCTCGTGACAAAAGACGTTTCGTTACAAAATTTAGGTAAAATTGATTGAATCGTTGTTATATATAATTAGAATAACCCTAACCCAAAATGACCCAAAATGACCCATTAATCGAATTTTCGAGAGCATGTGTCCTGGTCCAATGGTTTTCTCTTGCCCGAGAATATCATAATACAAAATATAGTCAAAATGGTGAGAGACATTTTCTACATAAAATTAGCATGACCCATCAATGACCCACAAATGACCCTTATATTCAAAATCTCTCGAACATGTGATTTAGCCCATTGGTTTCCTCGTGTCTAAAAATTGTTACATACAAAATTTCGTTAAAAACGATCCAGCCGTTCTTTAAATATAAATAGCTTGACCCAGACCCTTTATGACCCATTAATCGAAATTTCTCGAAAGTGTGACCTAGCCCAATAATTTTCTTGTGCCAAAAAAATGTTATATACAAAATTTCGTTAAAATCGATCCACCTGTTCTTTAGATGTAACTTGACATGATCCATTATGGCCCATCATGACCCACAAATGATCATTATAGTCAAAATCTCTCAAACATGTGATTTAGCGAATTAGTTTCCTCGTGTCAAAAAACTGTTCTTACAAAATTTCGTTATAATCGATCACACTGTTCTTTAAATATAAATAGCTTGACCCAGACTCTTAATGACCCAATATGACCCATTAAAATTTTTTCTCGAACTTGTAACCTAGCCCAATATTTTTCTCGTGCCCGAAAACCATAGAATGCAATTTTTAGTCAAAACTGCGTGAGAAAATCTTTAGATAAAAATAGCATGACCCGCAATGACCCCAAAAATGACCCACTAACCGAATTTTCTTGAACATGTTACCTAACCCAATGGTCTTCTTGTAATCCAAAAGGATAAAATATAAAATTTGGTCAAAATCGTTAGAGCCGTTTTTTAGATAAAAATGGCTTGACCCATAATGACCCAAAAATGACCCACTAATCGAAATTTTTCGAACATGTGACCCAGCCCGATAGTTTTCTCGTGACAAAAAACTGTTACATACAAAATTTCGTTATAATCGATCACGCCGTTCTTAAAATAAAAATAGCTTGACCCAGACCCTTAATGACCCAATATGACCCATTAAAATTTTTTCTCAAACATGTAGTCTAGCCCAATATTTTTCGCGTGCGCGAAAACCATAGAATGCAATTTTTAGTCAAAACTGCGTGAGAAAATCTTTAGATAAAAATAGCATGACCCACAATGACCCCAAAAATGACCCACTAACCGAATTTTCTTGAACATGTTACCTAACCCAATGGTCTTCTTGTAATCCAAAACGATAAAATATAAAATTTGGTCAAAATCGTTACAGCCGTTTTTTAGATAAAAAAGGCTTGACCCATAATGACCCAAAAATGACCCACTAATCGAAATTTTTCGAACATGTGACCCAGCCCGAAATTTTTCTCGTGCCAAAAAACTGTTACATACAAAATTTCGTTATAATCGATCACGCCGTTCTTTAAATATAAATAGCTTGACCAAGACCCTTAATGACCCAATATGACCCATTAAAATTTTTTCTCAAACATGTAACCTAGTCCAATGATTTTCTCGTGCCCGAAAAACATAGAATGCAATTTTTAGTCAAAATTGCTTGAGAAAATCTTTAGATAATAAGGAAAATCTTTAGATAATAAGGAGAGTTACAAACCCACAAACTCACATACAGGTGAAAGTAATAAAAGCGTGTTAAAAAATGATATAACTTAAAAAAATCATATTTTCAAAAGTAAATATTTTTTCAAATCTGCCTAAAGAAAACTAATGTGAAATAATCAAAAATGACATATTTCAAGTTTGCACTTTTTTCTTTAACAGTTCTTGACTTTTAATAATTTAAAGACGAGAAATGGTGGGGAAAAATCTCATCATGCAAAAAAAAAAAAAAAAAAAAAAAAAAAAAAAAAAAAAAAACGGATTTAAAATTTTAAATAAAGATTGGCTCCTAATAAAATGTTTAAATGCTGTTTTAAAAAAATTGAAAGTTGTAAAGTAACTCCCTTCTGTAGCTCAAACTTCCAATTTAGTTTAACTTTTCCAATTTCTATCTCCTTTCTGTAATGTTTAAATGTCCGTCAGTTATTTAAAACAATGCTTTTTCTAAGATGCAGATTAAGTTTTTTTTTATAAATTTAGTTGTTACAACTTCAGTCACTTTATCATCCTGGAGAGGCTGTTAAAAAATCTGTATTCTGGGCCCAAAACGGTCCAGGACCAAGACGTTACTTTTTTCTGAAGACTCACTTGACCGGGCCTAACACATTTTTCATACCGGAGGGGACTGCTTCCTTCTTCCTAGGTCTGAACTGGACGAAATTTTCAATCCCGGGCTCGACACAATACGTATTAAAATCACTGTTTCTGACTGACCTAATACGTATATAAAATAAGTAAAAGTTGGCTCAAATAACATTTTTACAAAAACCACATAGATTTTAAAATCGCCTTTAATTAAAAAAAAATAATAATAAAAATAAAAACCTTTTAAAATTTATTTTTTTAAATAGTATATTCAAAGACTAAAAAATTAAATACAATAAAACCAGTGAAAAAAGTCTGCCTATGACGGAATCCTGTCTTAAACGTAAAATTTGTTGATCCATGCAAAATACATATAATAAAATCTGAGAAAAAAATAAACTCCATTTACACTGTTACACTGTATTTAAGTACACTGTTAAAAAAAAATCTGAAATTCACGGATATATTTTTTCTGAATGTCACAGAAAAAGTCCCTTTTCACAACAAAAGGGCATTTTCCGTAAAAAATCAGAAACTTAACAATATTTCATCAAAATAACAATACAGATGGAAATAGAAACAAAAAACGAAGACACTCCATTCTCTGGGGGTCTCCGTGGCCAAAAGGTCAAGGCACAACGCCTACGAGCGTAGATTGTGGGTTCAAGTCCCTCTGATGCCATGACATAATGAAAGCATAAAAAACCTTTTTTAATTACATTTGTTTTGTTTTTTTTCTCTTATTTCTTATTAAAAAAATCTTTTAACTAATTAATCCCCCCTCCCCCCCCCAAAAAAAAAAAATGTGAGCGACAATTTCAAAAAATTGTCTGTAACATTATTTTTGTAAAAAATGAATAAAATTATTCTTTCATTCTTTCATTCATTCATTCATTCAAAAAAAAAAAAAAAAAGAGAGACTTTAACCAGTGATTTTTTAAAATTTAAACTAGTTAAAAAATTAATTTTGATTTTACAAATTATAAGTATTATGCATAGGTCTAAAATAAAATAAAATAAACCGTTTACGAATATTCTAACGAATATATTTGAAAGGAAATCTTTGAAAAGCACAACAGTTTTTCCCACTAACTCATAAAAGACATACTTTGTACAAACTGGCATCATCATCTTTGACATAGTTAGTAAGGACTTATTATGCTGCCAAAAAATCTTGAGTTCGGTCTTCAAGTCTGCTTGTAACAAATTATACAAAAAAAAAAAAAAAAAAAAAAAAAAAAAAAAAAAAGTATATATATATTTAAACTAAATTAAATAATATAGCATCTCAAAATCACTCGGAAAGTTCGAATTCTTTGACAATTGATCGGTTCATTAATTTTAAAAGTTAAATTAAATTATTATCATTAATAATCAATTCTTGTAACAAAAAGTTACTGCTTTTTCAAACGGAGTTTTCCTTTCTTTTATTTCCCAAAACGGAAAATCTACTAACGGAACGGTAAATGTCTGGCAACTTTGCTGCCAGTAGTTTACCATGAATTCACAGATTTCTTTTTAACAGTGTAGGGCAGTTGTCTATAGCGTATTTTTTCTTTCAAGTGTGATTCCGTCTTAAAAGGATTTACTGAATAACATTTTTCAAAATGTCCAATGCATTGAATATGAATTAACGATATTAAAATATAAGTGAAACATTTATATATTAGTTGGGATTCAATGCTAAAATAATTATATCACAGGCTTCTTTGATAATAAAAAATATAAATACGAAAAATGAAAAATGAAAAGATATAATAAGTATTTTTGGTCAGGACTCCTTCATACTAAACAATTTTTAACCATACTGAAATAAAAAACTATGTAGAAATTTACGGCTGAGCCGGGCTATGATTTAAGCTTTTTTCCATGCTGAGCTGATCCGCGCACTGTTAAAAATAAATCTGTGAATTCACGGTGAAACTACCGGCAGCAAAGTAGCTAAACTTTTACCGTTCCGTTAGTAGATTTTCCGTTGTGGGAAATACAAGAAGGGAAAACTCCGTTTGAAAAATCAGTAATTTTCCGTTACAAAGTTTGATTTTTAATAATAATAATTTAACATATTTTTTTTAAATTAATGAATCTATTAAGCGTCAAAGAATTCGAAATTACCGAGTGATTTTAAGCTGCTATGTTATTTTACTTAATGATTATTTCGCATAATTTAGCTCACGCCGTCCTGTAGATCGAACTCGGGACCTTTAGATTGCGGATCAAATCCTTACAAACTGAGCCAAAGCTGCTGATGCTGGATTGTACAAAGTATGTCTTTTATGAGTTAGAGGGAAAATCTGTTGTGCTTTTTAAAGATTTCCTTTCAAATATATTTCTTAGAATATTTGTAAACTGTTTCTTTTATTTTATATTAGACTGATGCATAATACTTATTATTTTTTAAACTCAATTTTATTTTTTAAAATAGTTTAAATTAAAAAAAAATCACTGTTTAAAACCACTGTTTTTTAATGAATAAAAAAAAATTTATTAACAATTTTTTTTTACAAAAAAAATATAGACAATTTTTTGAAATTGTCGTACACTATTTGTTTATTTATTTATTTATTTATTTATTTATTTTGGCTAATAAATTAAAAGATTTTTTAATAAGAAGTAAGAGGAAAATAAATAGAAAAAATGTAATTTAAAAGAGATTTTTAATGTTTTCATTATTCCATGATGCCAGAGGGACCCGAATCAGAATCTGCGCTCGCAGCGATTAGCGGTGTGGTGCATTAACCACTCGGACATGGAGCCCCCCAGACAGCGCAGTGTCTCCGTTTTTTGTTTTTATTTCCATCCATTTCGTTATTTTCAGGAAATATGGTGGAATTTTGTGATTTGTAACGGAAAATGCCCTTTTGTTGTGAAAAGGGACCTTTTCTGTGATATTCAGGAAAAAAATTTCGTGAATTTCAGAATTTTTTTAACAGTGTGTTACGATTTTAACATTTTTTAGGCCGGGCCGAACTTTTTTTCCTTCTGGGTTCGTTTGGCACCGGACCGAGATACTTCGACCAATGCAGGCCTCTAGTGCAGACTGCCAGCATATTTTGTTAACAAGTTTAGCTAAATCAAAACGCTGCTTTTTTATGTCCAAATAAGAGGCACTCTCTTAAATCGACATTTAATAACAGACAATTTGTGGTTGATCCCTCACTTGCTTTTAAAATGAGTCAAAAACTCTTCGTTTACAGGCATGGTAAAATGGTCTAAGTCACGAATTTTGGATTTTAATATCTGTGAGATTTTTAGATATGGGGATGATTTTTTTTTTTTTTTTTTGTTAAATTTAGGAATGGATAAGGAGTAATTTCCTAATTGGGAATTTTCTCCTATGGGGTGTATTATAAAAAATTTATTTTCGTATTTTTTCCAAAGAGACCCCCCCCCTTCCATTAGATTTGCAATTTATTTTATGATAAAAAAAAATTTACTTTTTTTTATGAATTTTTGCAATTGGAAGTATGGGTCTAGGGGCAATATTTAAGGAGATAGCCTATTGTTTCGCTATTTATGTCTCATCCTGTATAACTTAAGAGAAAAAACATAAAAAGTGCCATTTTCAATGCTGAATATATCCGTTATTAATAATATCTATAGATATTATTAGTAACGGATATGTATAATAAGGTAAAAAGGCTATTAATGTAGGTTTGCGCTTAATAAGCGAACATTACAATGTGACTTCTATTTGTTTAAGCAAGTTGCTTTTAATAACTTGTAATATTTATTTATTTTAGGCTTTAAATGGGTTCCTCATGATTTTAACATGTGATGGTGAAGTATTTTATACGTCTCATACTGTTGAAACATACCTTGGATTTCACCAGGTGAGTAATACTGTTTCAATAAGAAATACCTATCTTTTTTTTTTCTTTTTTTTAAGTGAAAACTTTTTTAGGCCCGTTGGGCATTTTTTGAGATTGAAAAAACCATTAAATTCACGCCACCGTAATACGTGTTACCGACACCTCTGAAATTGGTAGAAAAAGTGAGTTTCCGTACAGTTCTTCTTTAGCGGGGAAAGAAACCAGTGAAAGACAAAATGATTGGCTTATTTCGCACTAATTTGCAAAGAAATCTTTAAAAGAGACAAATGATCTTCTAGTTTATTAATAGTATTTTTTGCATTTATTTCTTACTAGAAGAAGGCTGTTTATTGTCCGAGATGTCTTTCTGGTTCAAATTTATAAAAAAAAATTCAAAAAATATTCTTTTCCTTTCTTAAATGCGAACATTCCTTCAAAATTTGACTGGCACCTTTAGGCGAGTCAGATACAGCTGCGAAAAATTCTCCAATATGCAACGCCTATGTTCTGAAATTTAACATCCTGCAAGATTAATTGTATAAGGATCTGACGTATTCTCATATATAATTGTTCCTCCTTCCACTCCATTCATGACAGGAGTAAAAAAAAAAAAAAATCGAAAAAAGTTTTCTTTGCAAGTCCGTGGATTCAACATTCTGCAAAATTTTTTCTCTAAGATGCTTATAAATTCTGAGATATGTTTTTGCCTTCTATGGGAGAGGAGAGTGGAGAGGTTTGAATTTTAAATAATAATAATAATAATAATGTCTCCCTATAATATAGCTATGTTTTGAAATTCATCACCATGCAAATTACTTGTAATGTTGCAATATTTTTAGAGCTGTAATTTTTCCCATTCCGATGGGCAGCAGTGAAATCAGAGTACTAAAATGTATATTTTAATTTTTGCCGATTCCTTGCCTATTCCTGCAGCAATTTTTCTTCTGTTTTGATTCAAATGATTTCGTAATCTGGTAGGAAGTTGATGATGATGATGATAATGATGATGATGATAATAATAATAATAATAATAATAATAATAATAATAATAATAATAATAATAATAATAACAGTAAAATTCAGATAAAAAATGAATAAAGCTTTGAGTTATTTAAAAAGAATTTGTTCCAAATCTGTCAGTTATGTGCCTCAGTGGTCGTCACACAATCGCGTAATAGATGAATAATTTGTCACATTATACATTATTTTAATTCTACTCTTTCATTTCATTATTTAAACATAATGTAAGTCTAACAATATTTTTATTGTATATACTGTATTATTTATGTTTGATGTATAAGTAGATTATTATTTTAATTAGTTTCAAGTTAGATTAAGCTATCAACTCAATATTAAACAGTCACTTTAGAATAGCCATTTAGTTAGTTAAAATGTTTTTTTTTTTTTTTTTTTTTTTTTTTTTTTTTTTTTTTTTTTTTATTAGCAGACTATTAATAAAGAAACATTAAATTTTCTATTTCTGCTTAAAAAAAAAAAAAAAAAAAAAAAAAAAATCATGTTTAATATATTTATGAAAACGTTGGTTTAAGGTGTTTTAAGAGAATTCCCTTCTGTCCTTTTGTTTGTTTGTTTGAGACACATTTTTATTATGAGCGGTCATCTCTTTCTCTAAATCATTCGTGCTCTTTTGTCGAGCTCTCCAGATTTGTTTCTTCTATAAATAAACTGCGCCTTTCAATGAAAAAGGTATTTCCTTTTAACTCTGTTATTTTTTTATGTTCCGATAAGTGGTTGCTATTTTATGTTAGAGTTAAGATTCTTAACAAGACACTTACTCTTGTTATCAGAGCTTTGGCTTCAGAGCATTTTCTCCCACTTCTTATTTGAATCGAAGTGTCCATCATCTAAATGTGCTTTCACTAATAAGGTTTCGTGGGTAAATCCCTTTCGTAAAGAAATAAATATTGTCAGAGGAGATTGTTCGTGGTCAAAACCTCGAGACACACTGTTTGAACCACACGTGATCGTGCTGCCGACCTTAAGTGTCACTTAAAACTAAGCAGATAATAAAGTTTTAGTTATGCTTAGATTTTTATACATGCGTATAATTTTATTTTAAGCATAAATAAATAAAACTAGTTCCAAAAAATGTTATATAAACATAATTAATAAAATAAATAATGTATTTCATATTGTGTTACTTTCATATGTAACATTTATACTTGCTCAAATTTCGCAATTTTCCATCGGAGTTAGTTCGCTTAACTAGCAGATTAATTTGATTTTTTTTGAAAATCCCATCATATAAAAAAAAACTTTATAAAATATGCAGTAAACAAAAGAAATATTATTCTAAAGCATGAATATTTATATGATTGTTTATAACACATGGGCTTTCAAAAATATACGTACATACTATATAAGGGAATCACAGAGTAAAAAAAATATATCCGAGTAAAATAACGAGCAAAGACCGGCTGTCGGGATAAAAAAATAACCAAATTTTAAAGGAAAACCAACAAAGAAAATCTTTTTCAGATACGGGTAATAACCATTATTTAGAGGCTTTGCCTGGTATCTTTGGTGCTAGATTTTGATATTATTTAACATGGATTTGTTTTACAGCGTAGAGTACACTACAAAAACACTTTTCTATTGAAAAATAGGCACACAGTTAATTTATTCATTCAAATATATAGCACGTCTCTCTCCAATCAGAACACGGATTTTTGTTATTAACTTAAAAAAGAAAACAGGAGAGAGAGAGAGAGAGAGAAAAAGGACATTTCTTCAAAATAACACGTTATATTGAGCAGAATATAATATCAAAAGCAATGTTAGGCGATGTCAATCACATCCAATGATTGTCAAATAAAATCATTTTTTTTAGAACTTGATGACGTATATAGAGTCACTGAATTTCTGAATTCTTAGATATTTTATAATGCCAGAAAGATTTTTCAAACTGCTGATTTTTTTTTTTTTTTTTTTTTTTTTTTTTTTTTTTTTTTTAGTGCAAGTTTAATATTAGAATAGATGAATAGAAAAAATGATTTTCCTTTTTTGAATAAAATTAGTTTTGAAACTCGCGGCCGGTCACGCACACCCGCGTCACAAATATAAGAACAAGTTAGCAGAATTCTAAAGATGAACAAAAAATGTTCAGTGGCAACCAGAAATGTGTAGTGAAACTATGAATAACCTACAGAATCTTGAGAGGAGCTTGCAGGTTTAATTTATAGTGAAAATATGTTTATTTCATCCAATTTTATCGGCATTAGGCCTAATATGAGAAACTTTAGCTCCTTATAAACTTATCAAAACCTTCAAAAACAAACCTAATATTAATATATAGAGATCTCCAAATGATTTATACGTGCTTTAATTTTTAATTGTTGGAAAAAATTAAACAACATTTAAATTGCAAAAGTTCGAAATGAGGTAGGATTTGAGATGTGATTATGGGTAAATAGCTTTGTCAACAATTTTCAAAAAGCTATATTTTAAAAAAATTACATGGACCATGGATTATTGAAATTAAAAACGAAAACTTTTCCTTATTCCCTGCCAAGTAAAAATGTGAGAATTCCATAATTCTATGATCAAAACTTACGTAGCTATAATACTTGTAATTTTTTGAAATTCCGGAACTTTTCGGCATAAAAAATCGTGTTTTCTTTTTTTAGTGTCGGTAAATTCTGAAATATCATAAAATTTCTGAATCATAGCTTTGTGTATTTTACTCATAGAAGAATGTAATTTTTACTATTTTACTTATCTTAGAGTGGAGGAATGGTTTCTAAGTATAACTTAATATAGGAAGGATCCAGAGACCATATAAAAAATTTGCAAAATGCAAATTTTTGAAAATTAATGGCAGGATAATTTCATCAACTAATTTTAACCCCTACCTGATTTTGAACACTTTAGAAATTTATGTTGCTACATCTTTCCAACTGAAAAATTAAAGAACGTTTCACTTCCTTTGTGTCACTCTGCAAACATATAGAATTGAAATCACAAGTGAAAAAATAAAATAGGGAAAAAAATAAATAGGATAAACAAAAATGCAAAAGCCTTAAAACTATGAGTAGCAAACAGATTGTGCAGAGTTGCTATGCGTGCTAATTCATAGAAAAGATATGTTATTTCGTCGAATATTATCAGCAATATGTTTAAAAAGACTAAATTTAACGAATTATAACATATTGGGATAGCCAAAATAGTTCAAAGAAACAATTTCATATATTGGATAAAGTTAATAATTACACACAAGAATTGCAGAAAAGAGAAATGAAATAAGCACATAAGTTAATGTAAAAAATGAAATGAAAGAGAAAAAATCGCAAGGCATAAAACTAACCAGAAAAATAAGCATGACATCCCGCACAAGTTAACAATGTGTCAGCAAAATTAAAATATACGAATCGAATATTTCCAACTGAGCGAAAAATTGACCAGGCTAGGAATCGAACTTGGGTTCGATTCCCAGCCTGGTGAATTTTTCGCTTAGTTGGAAATATTCAATTCGTATGATTACTTTACCAATCAGTTAGATTGTGTTGAAAATAATAGTATATCTACGTACCCATCGTCATATGGAGTTCCTTTACCTGCGGTCAATTCTGTTGAGCTGTCTAAATGACAGACCAGATATTATGACCAATAAGGTTATCTGAGCGAAAAATCCCAGCTGGCTATCGCCCATGTAGCTTAACAGGTAAAGCATTGGCCTTGTAAGCCAAGTATCTGGGTTCGATTCCCAGCCTGGTCACTTTTTCGCTCAGTTCTGAAAATATTCGATTCGTATGATTACTTTACCAATCAGTTAGATTGTGTTGAAAATAATAGTATAAAATTAAAATAAACCAAAAACGATGAATACGAGATTGCAGTGCTGTCTTCTGTCAGAAGAGACTAAAATGTAAATTTGCCATTTAAAACATAGAATACGAAGTTTTAGTGGCGCCAGCTATGCTATATTTGAAGACTTAGGGAATATGCATAAAAACAGTTAACATAAAATTAATATCAAGGATTTGTTGAAATATGGAATGATAAAAGTATGTAATACCTTAAGAAAATCAAGCTGTAATTAAGAAAGAAAATGAAAATAAATGAAAGGGTGGGGGACAAGTTATATATAAAAAAATAAATAAATCCAATAGAGAACACCACAGCCATGCACAAGGTAACAAAAAGCGAAAAATATGATGATAAATACATATATAAAATGCAGAAACCATTTTTTAATGCAGAATTATATATATACTTATGTGAAAAATATTTAGTAAATGTTTTAATACTTATTTCATCTATTTTCCACCCAAACCTTTATAAGTGTTTTCGATTTGATAATTTATATATATATTTTTGTAAATGATATTTTTTACGTATATATATTTTTAAATATTTTATAATTTTTGTCTATATTCCATATACCTAATCTAAAACATTTAATGTTTGATCCAGGATAAAATAAATGCAAGGGGATAATTGCAAGACATTGCTATTTGTTTTAATTTCGAAAGGTTTAGCCTTATCATTAAACGTTTATGTTCCTTCAAAATAGGGTTAACATAAACATTTAATAGAAAGGCAGTGATTTAGAAAAATGTTTCTATAAACATAAATATGCTAGGAGTTAAAATTAATAAAGTTAGTTACATTAAAAGAAAAAGAATTTCATTTATCATAAATAATAAATGTTAGAGAGAATTTTCTTGGTTCTCAGAAAACAGACATTTTAGTTATTTTTCTTGTGGTGTCAGCAAAACTAGTGCAGTGTGTTATTGAAAGGCTTAACCGTTGTTTTATGTAGTATTTCTACTTTAATAAAAATTAATCTACAAAAGTCATTTTTATCAATGTGCCCTATTTCCGGAGTAGATTGATGCATCCCGTGGGACACTTAGCTACCTTTACGAAAAGTGGAGAAATAAAAACAGCTACTACATATTTACTATAGAAAATGAATTAGCAAACTATTTTATATTTGTTTAAAGAAATACAAATTACCCATATTTATTTATTAGGAATGTTACAGTGATCAAAATCTAAATTAAATATATTACTACTTCATGCTCCGGCTGTTCTTTGTCCGATTGTTGGCTGTGGCAGATTTGTCATATTTGACACTTCAACTCTCCCTCTTCCATTATCTTCTTTCTCAGGAAAGGTGAAAATGTTACCATGTTTTCTGTTCATAAACCAGTCGATGTGGTCACCATCATCAGTTTTTCCTTTAACTTGGTCTATAAAGTGGACAACCAATCTCTTTTTGCAAATTGCACAATAAAAAAATCATCATCAACAATATTTTGGTCAGAAGTATCCTCTTTTTCCCTTTTATCATCTTCCAAAGTATCTTCTTCTTCACATATCAAGCAACTTAGATTCAAATCGTCTGATGTAGAGTCATACAACTATTTTAAGGATGTTTGATATTCATTTGATGTATATAATTCTCTCAGTTTTTTCTCTTCGTCTCTCGCTTCAAAGATGCACCATCTTCTATCCCCAGCAATATTTTTGCGAGTCTGAGATCAGAGGGACAATTTACAGGAAGAGATATAAATTTATTATCAGTAAGAGAAAAAATAACCATGTCATCCATTTATCTAAAGAATAAAATATTATTGTTAAAAATTTTTCTTCACTAGAAATAGAGATATAAATCCTAAATTATGCTGGAAGCGGATGCTTTCTGTGATATACCCTGTATTTGTTTAAAAATAGCATTATTAGTAAAAATATAATTATGATAGAGTAGAAAATTAGTCAAAGATATGAAGTAGTCAATATCTATATTGTTAAGTAAATTTAATGACGATAAATATTCTATAAATAAAGCGTTAATAGTAGATGTAAATGGAATGCAAATAATCTAAAATTATATTATTGAATAAATCTTTGAAATATAAAGTGATAATATTCAGTGACATAAGATGGACTCTGTAAATTATCTGCCAACGCAAAACTACTTTTAATGCAGTGAGTGTTGTCTTCGTTAATAAATTATAAATTTGAAAAAGAATACTTTTAAAAGCATGTTAGCACGTGTATTATAAGTATTACATCCTACAGTTATTGTACGGAATTTTAATTGATTTTGTGAAACTTTGGAATCATAATAATATAAAGGTAATTTAAGTTGTTATTTTTTATCTAATAATTTATAATAGCTTAGAATGTGAGTGTTATTTTCATCTAATGGAACATGATGAATTTCAAACATATTGTTAGATGTAAATGCATGAGATAGAAGGTGATGATAGTAATATTTACAAATTATAGCATAGTTATTAACTGCTCTATGAACATGTGTAATGGTGAAGTTTCTTTAAAAATCTCTGAATATGTCGTTTAAGAGTGGAGAAAGATACTGAATTTTTAGCAGTATTTAATTTGAGTGATTGTTGTTCGGAAAGAGAAATAGCATGATACTTCGAATGTACAAAATATTCAAAATTTTTTTGTAAATTACAGAAGTTTTGTATATAACGAAATCTAAATCATATTTGAGTTGTTTAAGAATGGAATGTAGGTATGGTTTTGATGGAGTATGATACTTAGTGCCAAAGCTCATTAAAGATCTTAAATGATTATTATCAACAATTTCTAAATTACCAGTGAGGATGCAGCCATGATTGGCATTGATATATTTAAATCAGTGCATTTACATGCATATTTATCAGTGTTTTTTTTTTTTTTTTTTTTTTTTTTTTTTTTTTTTTTTTTTTTTTTGAAAATTTATTGTAGTTGAAAATTTTACGCCCTAAACAAGGGTATTTGAAAGTACATTTAAGATTAATAATACAACGAGGAAATTTAGGAATTTCATTATTAAATATATCATTGAGTTTTATTTTATAAAAACTGGATAGGTGAAAGTAATCATTAAACGTGAATTACTTTTATTTAAATGCTTAATTGTTTTGTTAGTATTAACATAAAGAGCAGATAGTCTGAGATGAAGTAAATGAGTAAATCAAAATATGTATCACTAAAATGAGTATTGAATGTGTTAAAGGTGAAGACCTTATAATATTTACTTATATTTAAATTCGAAATTTCAAAAATGAATTTTCGAAGAAGCATCCAGTTAAAATTAATTCAAAATGAAAATTGTAATAGTTTTAATGATTTTTTAATTTGAGTATTAGTTAAATTAAAAGATGATTTTTTGACTGTGGTGATTGCCTTCCGACGTAAACAGAGAGAGAGACATATAACGTGTTCACAAGATTTGAAATTAAAAATTTCGATTTTTTATTAAAACAACCTAAAAATTACTAAAAAAAATAAAAATCTACATTTCGTTATTTTTATAATTTAATGCATTTTAATATATGGGTAAATCTCAAAATAGGGGACAATTTATGTCTTTCAGCATACAAAGAAAATTGAGAGGTTTTCTGTCATGTTTTTATACTTAGATATGTTTGTCTTAATATTATTCATTATTTGCACTCAAGAATTACTCACTTTTTATTTAAAAACACCTTAAAATAACAGAATAAATGTTCAAAATGTCATTAGCATGGATGTCCACAGCAGCTGTGCCTTGTATATACTAGCTTTTTCAAGAGTTAATATCATGTTTATAAAATAAAACAAATGTTATTCTTTCTTTAAATTAATCAAGGAGAGGATTTATCCAATAAATTTCTTTTTAAAAATAAAATTATAGTATATAAAAAGAGAATTAAAGTTTGTCCTCCATATTCTATTTTCAAAACAAGGTCATACTATAACAGCTGTTTATTAATCAAAATTTCATTTTCACATATGACAATACTTTGAAAATATAAAGTTTCTCCATGGCAACAAGTAGCCATTTTATTCCAGCTTGAAAATAGAAGCATGTATTGTATTTTAAGAATAGAAGTTAAATATTAGGCGAGTACATCAATTGTATGTCATTAGAATGGATAATAATTTTCATGTTTATTTTATAGTTAAAATTTTTATTTTACTTATTTGCATAGAACTTTTGTGTTTTAAAAAGCCCCAGAAAGGACTATTGCATTGTGATTATATTATGGCTCATAATCTTATTTAAATTAAAATTTGTCATTAGCATGGACAAATATCAGTGTCATTAGCATGGTTTTTCTGTCCATACTAAGGACTCCTATGTGCATAAATGTAACTATAGTACTTATATTGTATCCTTTTTAAAGTTTAATTTTACATATAAATTTAGGTATTACATTTATTATCCCTAAAATATGCATTAAATCTGTCAGAAAATCACTAAGACAGCTTCTTACACTGTTAGTGTCAGAATGTTGTTCATGTAAACAAAGTTTGCTCTTTGGTAATGTTTTTATTCCCCTTATTTGTATATATGTAAAAATGGAAACTATTTGTTGGAAAGGAAGGCTAATAAACGTAGAAAAAAATATTTAAACAAGAAGAAAATAAAAATTTCTTAAAATATTTATTCCATTCAATTAGTTTTGTCATTAGCATGCCTCAAAAAATACTAATTATTTTTTTAAAAGTTAATTTTTAAATATTTAGCTCTGCTGACTACATGAAAAGTATACCTAATACAATATTAACAACACATATTTTTTTCAGAAATTTTGCTAACAGTAATTTTTTTAAGATTTCATTTTTGAAATTGTCCCCTATTTTGAGAATCACCCATATACAATATTTCATATAATTTAAATATATAATGATTCTATGAAACCTTTAAAAATACGTATCGAATAATATGAGGAGCATAATAATTGCTATATGAGTGTAATTGTGGATTTTTGTTAATTTAATTCATAGCAAGATTTTGTTTAATACATGGCTTAATGTTCTTAATAGTGCATCATTTTATTATTTTATTGTCATAAAAACTTTATGCTTGTAAAGTAAATGTATTTTTTAGCTCACAGGCTATCATAGCCTGAGAGCTTATGTGCCCGTCCGTTCTGTATGTACGTGCGTTCGTGCGTAACGCGATAACTCATGATAAAAATATCGGATCCACTTGAAATTTTGTATATAGGTATATCCTGATAAGGCACTTCCCTGATTAGTATTTGGAGTTCATTCATATGTATAAGAGGGGGAACGGGGGGGGGGCGTCACGCCACTCCCCATAATTGATATAAACGAGATTTTCATGCAGAATTAACAGCTTTTGTTGAAAATTTAGATATACGATTATTCTGATGAGGCGATTCCGTGACTGTTATTAGGTGTTCATTGAATAAGTATAAACAGGGGGAACGGGGGCTCATGCCCCTCCCCTTAATTGATAGAAACGGGATTTTCATGCAGAATTAACAGTTTTCGTTCAAAATTTAGATATAGGATCATTCTGATGTGGCGATTCCGTGACTGTTATTAGGTGTTCATTGAATAAGTATAAACAGGGGGAACGGGGGGCTCATGCCCCTCCCCTTAATCGATAGAACGGGATTTTCATGCAGAATTAACAGTTTTTGTTCAAAATTTAGATATAGGATCATTCTGATGAGGCGAGTCCGTGGCTGTTATTAGGTGTTCATTGAATAAATATAAACAGGGGGAACGGGGTTTCTAATGCCCCTCCCCTTAACTTGTATAAATGGATTTTTCAATCAGAATTGCCAGATTTCGTTCAAATATCTGAATAGTTTTGGAAGTTTAATTGTTAAGTATAAAAGAGGGGAATAACTCCTCTTAAATTATATAAATGCTAAATGGGTTTGTATTAAGAATTACCCGATTTCCTCTGACTTTTGGATATAGATTTTTTAATATGATAAAGCATGTACTTGATAGTTTAGGAGGTTCAATGATTAAGTATAAAAAAGGAGAAAGGGGAGAGCTGTTTCCCCTTCTTAATTTTTTTTTCGAACGGAATTAACGAAAATACAAGGCTGTAATGTAGAATTAGTATGCGTAGCCTGTGAGCTCAATGCAATCAGTTTAACTGGGCAATATTCTTTTTATTAATTTTTTTAACCTGTTGGAGAAATTTCAAACTTGTGAGAAACTCAAATTGATAAAATATGTTTACATTTTTATTTTTAAATTCTCATATTTATAAAACATGCTAAATTAATCTGTTTTAATGTTATGTAGCTATAAATCTAAATTTTCCTGGCAGTCTATTAAGTAAAGCACAATTTTTTTCTCAAAAACCTTAATAATTCAGTATAAGTAACATTTTTACACAGATTATTTGGTATCGTGATTTAAAAAATGTTTATTTATTAAATAAAATAAAAGACAAATTTTTTATTGCCTATTTATACAGACAATATTTTGATCAAATCTAATAATATAAACGTGGCAATTAAAAAACATACATACATCTATGTAACACGCTAAGAAATACAATGGATGAGTGCTTCGTGACATCTTCCATGTTGCTATCAGACAGAAAAAAAGAAATATAAAAGCCACTCTAGGCTTAAGTAGCCTAAAGAAAATTCTGCTCGTAAAAGAAAATCAACCGACCGAAAAATAGTAGCCAGGTTTTATGTGTATTGTGTATATCACAACATGACATATTAACTACATTGAAGTTCTAAGTACCACTTGCATAATATGACATAATCAATTGAAATAAATATTCCAGGGTGCGTATGTTTATCTAATAGAGATCAATGTTTGAAGTAATAACTTTCTTTTAATTTGAGATAAAGATGATAATGTAAAAGTGCGAATTTATTTCCATTATCACTACAGAAAGGGTTTTAATAAAGAGATTCATAAAAAAAATAATAAAATACAATTATTATCCACTCGGTGTGCCTAGAAAGAACTCGAGTTTTTATCATTGCCGAACTCCATCGAATATTGCACCAATCTGTGGATACTTTTTCTATTTAGTCTGGATTGATGTGGCAAGCAGATTGTGATATACAGTAAAACCTCGATCTATCGTTCCCGATCCATCGTTTTCCCGGATTCATCGTTTTATTTCTAGGGTCCCTTTTATACTTAAATAATGTTAACGAAACCCGCAAGCATCGTTCTTCAAAAAGTCATTTTCCCGCATTTATCTTTGTAAAATTTTTCTTCTCATCGAAATGAAATTGAAAGTTATGTGAATCCACATGGCATAAAAACTCGAATTACTTCTTTTATCCTAAAATAACTCATTTGTGTGCTGTTTCTGTTGATGATGGTGACAATAAAGCAGCTGAAGAGTGGTTGTATATAGCTTAGGATTCGATTATGTTTCCATTGATCAAGATATTGCGACATATGGTGCCCTAAACAAAGAAGAAATGTATGATAATGCTAAGAATGAAAATTATTGTGAAGAAGCAAAGGATAACATTATTGCCGATGAAGCTGATCGGAGCAGAAACATAAAATGCTATGTTACTTGTGTAATTCGATAAATTTGAGCTAACCCATAGTGCAATAAGTATAGATTTAGTAGAGTTTTAAAAAAATGTGATAACATTTTCTTTAGTAATTCTTGGTTTTTACTCCACATTCTTTATGGAATGTCAAGTCTATCTGCCAAGCAACGGCAGAGCTTGAAATTGTAGGAACTTTTGTATATGCATATGAAATTACAGTAAATGATCCGAAAAATGTTGTATACCTTGAAAATTTATTTTTTTATTTAAAAAAATGAACGAAAAATCAAATAAAATTATTGATTTTTGAAAATAAATATAAATTTTCTATAGCTTCGTCTTATTTCTTTTACAGGCAACAAATTAGTGTTTATTAGTATACTGTACACATTGCATACATTACTAATGAATAAGCATTGGGTTTTTTCGTGTTTTGTAGTTAATCCGCACTCATCGTTTTCTCTCATCTTTTTTTTTTCCCCGCACCAGTTGAAAAACGATGGATCGAGGTTCTACTGTATTTGTAAATTAATTTCACAGCTTCCAAATCTCGTACATTAATTTAACAGTAAATTTTGCGTTGTTTAATCGCAGAATTTCTTTCGTCACATAAGACGAAGATTACTTTTGAAAATAGTGATATGAAACTTGGCAACATGCAACTGATTCACAAAAACATTTGAAAATGCGTGGCACGTTCTTCCAATACATGAGGTTTATTTTGATGATTTTTAATAGTCACTTGAACGGAAGAAATAATATTAATACTATTTTTTCTCTCTTTGTTACATTTCAATTTAATTTTTTTTATCATTTTATGCATGTTTTCTTAAACATTTCTTAAATACACCTTCGATTTTGATGAAATTTGTTTTCTTAAACGTACGTACTTTGAGCCTTACTTTGTAATTTTTTGGTTGGTCTAAATACAAAATTACTACATTAATAATTAAAAAAAAAACTCTTTTTTTTCTATTTTTCTATATTAAAATTTGCGTATAAATGTGAAAAATCTGTATAATTTTAACTAATATATTCTTAAACAATTAGCGTTGGTTTTATTTTTTTAAATTTTATTTTTTATTTTTATTTATTTAATTATTTATTTATTTATTTATTTTTTGAGAGAGAAAAACGTACTTGAAATATAGTAAAGCCCGCGCTTACTTCGCCGATTATCTCAAGGACAATTCCAGGGCAAGGGCAAAAAAAAAAAAAAAAAAAAAAAAAAAAAAAAAAAACTCTATATTGTATATTCATGGTGAGCCTAAAAACTCTATATTGTATATTCATGGTGAGCCTTATTTTTGCACATGTTATTTCAGACTTCGGCCGTCGGGGTCATTCTGCTATATTTATCTAGCTAGACCCTACAATTTTTTTAAGTTCGAATCTTAATTATTCCAATGTATTTATTATTAAAATCATTTATACGTTGTCTAGTTAATTTTAAAGAAGTAAATAGTTTCGATGAAATTTTTAAAATGCATTATTTTCAAAGTAACTGATCGTGCTCTGTCCTCCCTCCCCTTTGATTTACAAGCAAAGCATATATTGAACAGCTCTATGTTGACACCCAGTGTTTAAAAATATATTTAAATGTAAAATACTTAACTGATGAAGCACTATCCAAGTTTCAAATAATAATTTTTGTCGTAAAAAGACCTTTGTTAATTTTAAAAGTTGTTTTACAAATTTCTATTATATTTCTATTAATTAAAAACTTCTAGATGTAAATAGAGGATAAAATTATATTGGACAAGATGAAGAAAATGTAATATTTCTGCAATGAAATTGTTAGGAACGTCCGAAATATCAAACGATATTTTAGGTGACATACTTTCTATATGTACAGATGAATATACTTTTACGGTGCAGAAATTTTAATGAATTTCTTTCTTTAACAATGAACACGGTTACGTTTATGTATATGTATATCAGAAACTATTTAATTCTAATGATAAGTTATTTAAAAACACTGTAAAAAAAAAAATCCGTTAAATTTACGACGCAGCAATGTTGCCAGTAGTTTTTGCCGTAAAAATTGCAGTAAAATTAGATGTAATAAAAAAAATACATTTAGTTTTACTGCAATTTTTACGGCAAAAACAGCTGGCAACATGGCTGTTTTTGCCGTAAAATTAACGGATTTTTTTTTCTTTACAGTACAAAATCATTGTAAACTCAGCATGCTTTAGATGTTTTTCTTTTATTCATTCTTTCTTTCCCTTTTAATTTTTTTCTTTTATTTCTGTTCCCTTGACCTTCTTTTCCTTTTTTTTTCTATTAAATTTATTAAGAAAACTTTTATTACATCTTTTAGACATTTTGATATTGATACGGTAACAGAGGAAGGAATATAATAAGAATTTATAATGCAACATTCGTTCATTTATCATTATTATTATTATTATTATTATTATTATTATTATTATTATTATTATTATTATTATTTGTAATGTGCACAATTCACCCAAAACCTTATTCTACAATTTATTTTCTGTAAAAGCATAATATTCTTAATATATATATATAACTTCAGGTAACACATCTTAATTAAAATGAATCTCAAAAGCAACTTAACTATCAATTTGAGTTATAATCACTTGGTTTTCTTAGTATCCTTTAATTATTTTATAAAACTTACTATTTATTCTAAAATTCTCACAAAAAAAGAAAAAAAAAAAAGAAAAGAAAAGAAAAGAAAAAGAAAATGGAATCTGAATCTGTAGTATCATAAAGATTTTGCCTTCCAATCAAGAATACGGTGAAAAATAGTTATCGTTAGTATGACATTTCTTTGCTAAGATCCTTTGAATTGTGATGATATATTGTTTATACAACTTATTTTTGATGAAAATTGATATCAAAATTTTTCAATAAAAACTTGCGTTTACAATTTGCGTTGAAGAAAAAAATACATATATATTAATTTTTAAATGAAATTGTTCGAAAATTCTGTTGAGTTTTAACATTTTTTGCTCTTGATAATGATGTACGTACTTTATACGTCTCTTTATAAAGAAATAATAAATTTAATTGCTAAATGACTAGCACTATTTGCAGAATTTTAGCTTATATAATAAATTAATAAAATAAATAAAAAGAAACGTATAAATGTTATCAAAATAATGTTCAATTGAATGACAATGCACAGTTTTGGAAAGTTATGACTTCGTCCTCCATAAAAACAAATATAGTTCTAATACGTTAAGATGCATATAGCCTCAGTCGCTACTGTTAAGTTTATATTATAAAACGAACACGTGTCCGTGAACATTGCTAACGTCAAATCAAATGTAGAAATCCAATAAATTTATCTTTTACTGCAATTTTTTTTATCTCTAAACTTAGCGCATTTCAATTTGTACTCCATCAAACAGAGATAACACATGATGTTGAAAACGCAGTTTGTTTGAAAAGTGTATCCCAGTTTACTGATTTTTTCTAATTTTTAAAAAAATTTTCACGCATAATTTTTAAATTCATCTATTTTGCATGCCTCGTAACCCCTATTTCAAATATTCCGTACCAAAATGAAAATTTCATTAGTACATAAATAAAGTAACAAAATGGAATAAATAAAACATAAATTTAACAACTGACTTAATTGAAGGATGCGCTCTATTTATCAGAATAAATAAAGGCTGCTACACTGTAAAAAATCTGCGCAATGTTCTTGATTTTTACTGTGTAACATTCCTGGGTTTTCTCGGATTATTTCTACTCATACAAGAATACCGAGAAATCATGTGTAATACCTTCCACAATCTCGTGTAACTTTTCGGAATAGTTTTGAAAGTGGAAATTACTGATAAACTGTGAAACGTTCCGAATATTTTCTGTGTAACATTCCTTAATTTTAGTAGGCATACTTTTTGAGCTTTTGTGTAACTTTTCGGATTTATTCTAAAATAGAAATTATTGGTAATCTGCGCAAAGTTATATATGTTTTGTGTGTAATATTCCTTATTTTGTGGTTAATATATTAATTACAAAAAATCGTTATTTTGCGTGTCTGTCATTTTATTATCCCAGTTGTGAAAACACTACGGGATTTTGCGCTATAAAAAAATAACACGAAGGTGCGAATACCTTTTTAATTGTGCATCGCAAATCTCTTGTTCAAATTTCTGCCCTGTACAGCTCCTGAGCTATATTTTACATGTAAAAACTGTTTTTTTTTTGTGTGTTTATCATTTTGCTCGATTAGTTATGGATCGAATATAGAAACTAGAGTCACTAATTTTTACCGAAGCTTTAACAACGCATTTAAATGTGATTCACGAATATTTTTTTCCCAGTTTAGACTCTGAAAACTCTTCTTGGTCTTTTTTTCCATATGAATTGCTTTTTTGCGTATGGGTTATTTTGTTGCCTTAGTTGAAGAAAAAGACTATGGTATCTAGAGCAACTAACTTTGGAATGAAAGTGCGTATGCTCATCTTATTGTGCATTCTGAAACCTATGTTTCCAAATTCTACCAATGATCGTTTCTCGAAATTATTTTATCAGTGATTATTTGACGAAATTCTCGATCTTAGTACTGCAAATTTTTCTCCAAATACCTACTATTTCCGATTAGTAATATTCGCCTTATTTAATCAGCAGTCCAGTTTAGAGGATTTTTTTTACGATGTCTATCACTATTTCCGAATAGTAATCTTTCTGCCATTAAATAAAGCGATTATTACTATTCGGAAATAGTTTGATGCTCATATCAAAAACTTAATATCTAGGTATATGCATTCGCGTCATAAGCGATATCTTTTGTCCAAAGAATGAAAACTTTATCTTATATTAAATAGAAAATTTTTACATTTGTAGTAAGAACGGTGTTCTAGTGATGTTGGAACTGGAGTAAATTCGGGTATTAATCGGTATCACGTCTTAAGCGAGTTCGACTGTTCCCCAAAACAATAAATCTAGCATAAAAATTATTATAAACAAAATCAGCGCTTGAGGGGGAAATGGGAGAAGCTCTGGCCAACTATTTTATTTTTCAAAATATTGCGTCTATAATATGAAATTAAAGTGATATCTGTAGAGAAATGTTTAAATTTTGTCCCCCTCCCCCCTCCTT
Source organism: Maratus speculifer (assembly GCA_964019185.1). Taxonomy (NCBI): domain Eukaryota; kingdom Metazoa; phylum Arthropoda; class Arachnida; order Araneae; family Salticidae; genus Maratus; species Maratus speculifer. The sequence goes on along the minus strand of OZ025293.1, from coordinate 190,524,222 downwards.
TCTTTAGTATCTGCAAGCTACATATGTCTATAGAGGATGAAAAGGTACAATTTTAAGTTACTTACTAATGATGCCATACTAGAAAATATTACTAATTTTGTGGCAAGGGTATTGTGCCTAAATGTGATTCATAAGTATGGTAATGTTTTTTTTTTTTTTTTTTTTTTTTTTTTTTTTTTTTTTTTTTTTTTTTTTACTTTAAATCTTAATACAGGAATCCCAAATGCTATATAATAAGGCATTCAATTTTTAACGAAACTGTAAGCATTTTTCTGCATTGATAACATTTTCTTAGAGATTTTCGATCAAATAGACATCGTTGATTTTATAGCGCCCCCATTTTTCTTAAGTTTAGCGTATTTCCCAAAATTGCCTCTCAAATTTTTAACTTTGAAGATCAAATATCATCACTAACGTAAAGAAACTAGGTCTGTTTCATTTAACTGACCAATAAACTGTTAAAAAAGGCGCCCAGTTTGTGGATTAGAATTTAAACAACTACCAGGTAAGTTTGTATGGTATTCTTTATACAGTGTATAAAAATAATTAACCCGGGATACCCAGCGGGATACCGGGCGCGCTTACCCAGGATACGAATGGTTTAACTTCTTCACCAATAAAATCAAATTAAAACAGTCACTTTATTTAGACGGGGATAATTCTTACAAATTTTGCGATAAAATAGATTGAAGAATACTTAAAAAAAAATTAGTCATTGCAATTGTAAAAACCATACGCACTCCGGGTCTTTTAGGCCTTGCGCGTGTCCTACCGGGTTAAAGCAAATTTCATGTTTAATTAAGTTGTCGTAAGTCGCATAATCACCCATTTAAAAATGTTCTTTAACTTAGCATCTAAGTATGTATTTAAACAAGTTAATTTATATGCATAATCAGACTTATATAAAATAAAATATTCTGTCCATATTATCATAAGCTAAAAACTTTCTGAAAATTAAATGAAGGATTAAGTGAAAACTAAACAAAATTTTATAATATCAATTTAAAATCTTAATTTAAGAAATTTTTTTTACATAAATTAAGAATTGCTGGATTTTTATCAGGTTTTTAAGAAAGTCAATATTTCAATTATTATGCTGAATTTTTTAACATTTGTCAGGCATTTTTTTAATGTTATTTTCTTTTTAAAAATTCTGAATAATTGAAACACTTTATGTGTATATGTCTTTATTATACAGATATGTGCATAATTACTTACAACAATTTTTCATTGGTATGTTGGTGCAAAATATCGATAAAAATTAACATTGGCCACTGGCCAGTTACTCAGATTTTTAATTATTGACCATTAACAAAGTTACAAACATTTCATACAAAACCATATGAAGTGTTCGTACAGTTCTAAATATCAACATTGTAGCTTATTAATATTTTTTAATTTTCATTCGGTAGGATTACACTCAACTGAAAACTGAAATTGTATCTAACAGAAAAATATGTAAGTAAGAAGTTACCGTTGTCAAATTAACAATATTTAAAATGAGCTCGGAAATTCTCATTAACGTGGGTGTGCATTGCGGGGGAGAGGGGAATTGACAAACCCCAAATTATATTCTATCTACGTAAACAGGCATCCAAAAGTCTTAGACAATAATATTAAAATAAAAATTTATTAAATAAAAGCTACATTGGAAAAACTGCTCTGAATCCGCGTTAAAAGGCGGCGTAACATCGAGGATCTCTCAAACTTAATTTCTAAATTTGAATACATTATGTACTCAAACTTAAAATACGCATTATGACAATATTGAAAAACAAGAGCTCGGATATCCGCGTTAGCAAGCCTTACAAAGCCCAACTAAAAGCCACGCAAACGGAGCTTCTAAATCTCGCTTAAAAAATAATTTTCAAAATTAAAATTTATCAAATTAATATAAAGCTGCATAAAGAATCGGAAAAGTACTCGAAACCACATTAACAGGGGATGGAGTAACACCGAGGATTTCTGTGATTTGATTTAAAATAATAGAAATTTAATATTATATAATTCAACAAACTTAAATACACATTAACTAGTATATAAGAAACAGGAATACTGGAAATACGCTTCCAAAAGTAATTTTAAAAAATCATACCGAATTATTTGTTACCAAAAGAATTGAGAAAAATCCTGAAAAATAAACTCGTACTTAACATGCATAAGCTTACTTCCATATTTAAAGCGCAAAATATCACTTTGAATTTAAATCTTATTACATCTATTGTTATGATTTGCTGAACATTTTCAGTGTCACTCAGTATATCTTGAATCTGACATTTTTTTATCATCTTTATTTTGACAGGGTTAGCAAATGCATTTTGGAAATTTCACAGCACTACTTTTATAAATCATCGGGACAAATTTTATGAGTGTTTCAAGTGAAGGGGGAGTATGGGGGAAGTTTAAATTTTGCTGCAATTATTATGATAGTTAAAAAAATATAATTAAGTATCCGTGAGATTAATCCATCTTTCTGTTAAATATGTACCCAAAATTTCATACTATTCGAATAATTTTATGGAAGGAAAATGCAATAAAAAAATGAAAGTGGAGGATTCTACCCCCCCCCCTCAAATATTTGATCTATAAAACCCTGTATTAACACGTTAAGTTCCATGTCATTCACATATGACTGACATTGAAATTTCGATTTCAGCCGCGTCAGTTGCCCGTGACCGACAGCGAAAAATTATAATATAAAACTAAATATTATATTGTTTTAAGGAATTGCTGAAAATTTATTTAAAATTTTCTTTTTATTTTATTAAAGGATATAATTAAGTAAGCGGAAAGTTCAGTGTCAGTCATCCGTGACTGACGTGGAATTCAACGTGTTAAAGGTGTAATTTATCCTTCTAATAAAAGGAGACCAAATTTTAAACTAATTGGTTCTCGACAAGGAAAATCTAGATAAAGCTGAATTAATTGGAGAGGAAGGGTTTCTTTTACACATGACCTATGCTTGACCTAATATTGTTGATTTGTTTAATCTCGCCTAATTTTTTAATAAATTGATAACCAAACTTCAAGGAAAATGGATAATTTTAAACAAAAGTTTTTGTTTAAGCCTATTTAAGAGGGGGAGGGGTGCTTACAAGTCACTTTATATTTGATTTAGAACCCACCAAAATCCGAAATAATCAGCTTCACCAAATAAGTGGAATTTATTTAGTAAACTTAAGCGAGTTTGTGCAAGAACATGGGTCTTATATAATTCAGATTCATCCTAATTTCGGGTTTAGCAGTTTTTTAGCAGATTTTGTCAATTGACACACTTTAATTTGCACAGGAGTGAGATTCCTGAATTAAGTATATTAAAAGTAACATTGACTTGGAATTACGTTCCAAAATTAATTTTGTCATAAATGAAATTAATTATATTGTATAATAAGTCGGAGAAAGACATTTTTTAAAATTTCAGGAATAGGCATTAAAGTTACACATTTCTGGATTTTTTTTTATTTCATGGTAAGCTACGACCCCGGTTTTAAATATTTCATACTGTATAATAGCATGCGTAATTAGCTCGGATAAAAAAAGGATCTCTTGGCAATTAACTATCGCCTCCCACCAGCATATGAAACAACCTTTCAATCAAAGAGTTGCCTATTTTCTTCCCTAGTGTTTGGGATAATCGCTAATTTTGACTCCGAAAATTATAAACGAATTTTTCTCCTTTCATCTTTGGTATCGATATATCTTACAACCATCATGTTTTGCGAGTAGTACCCATCAAATTTGCAGACTCAGGACAGTAAAGTTAATCTCTACGTTTTTTAGTGTTACTCGGCGGTGTAAACTGCTAATTTTATGCTATAGTGCACGGAGCTAACAAAAAAATATATGTAAATAAAGAAGCGTAGATGAACTTATATTGTATATCAATATCGAGGAAAGTGGCAAAACTGAGTTCCGCAAAACCATGCGACGTAGGGGGGGAGGGGGGGAAGTAATTGTGAAAAATAAACACCTTAAACGATCATAAATTGTTGATCATTTTAGGATTTTAAGAACGAGTCATTTGTATTGAATGACGAATGTATATTTTGCGTACTCCAAACCTGATCTGCGCGTAAAAAATCATACCCACAAGACGGGTCACGAAACGGGAACCTCGTTTTGTTATGAGAAATAGATATAGATTCTAGGGGGCCTTGTGGAAAATTTCGCAGAAGACTCAAAACTATAGTTACACTACTGATTGAGAGATTTCACAAAATCAATATATAATTGAGAATAAAATGTTTCAACGATGTATAAACCCATTTTTATCTAATAAATTCAAATTTTTCACTTAAAATCCAAAATATTGCAATACATTTTTCAAAATGGAACAAAACCCTGTATATTTCATGGACATTCATTTTTGACCATGCGCAACATGACAACAGTGCATTTGCAAAAACCCCTTGTTTAAAAGATATATATTGAATATTTTGAAACTTTTTTTATTTTTTGGAAAACATACTGGGAATATACAAAAGTAGTTGTAGTACTTTTTGTATTGTTATTAAAGCCTTTTGTAGGACACATATTCAAGTATTCTATATTATCAAGCTAATGCATAATACAAAGTGTTTTTGCAAATGAGAATAACTTCTCCTATAAACATTTTGATTTTTCCAGAAACTGAATAAACAATATTGTATTCAATAATTTATGCATAAAAAATAAAAAATAAAATATGCTTTTTGTTTCTTTGTAGCCACCTTGGATAATAATCAAATCTGAATGTAATGATAGTTCATTAACGGAAACAAATGGAGACTTTGGAACAGCAGAATTAAATTTAAGTATTGAAAACAGCTCTTTGAATATTAGCAGTCCACTTGCATATTAAAGCACCCGTGGCTCGAGGATTTTCAGATTCCTTCACATCATTTTTCTTCTACTCTAACTAAAGCTTTAAATGAAGATTGCTTGCAGTGGACAGAAAAAAGTGAGTTACTGAACCATTTAGCTTTAAGACTTTGCAAATACACAGACAATCCCTCTACAGCTGAGCGAAAGCAAGTAGAAGATAAAATTTTAATTGAAGGTGTGGAATTTGTACAGAGTGTTGTTTCGACATTCTTTTTATAGTATTGTTATAACATAAACTATTCTCTCAAAGGCACTGGAACTTATACTTTCATTGAACTAAAATTGTTGAAATTGAAATATGGTAATGTAGTTCCCCAAAAAGTAGTTACTTTATGTGAAAAATTAAGCAAACTGTGATAAAATTCTAGATTGTAATTTTAAACCATAATATCAATAAAGTTTGTGCATATTATGAAAGTTCTGTGAATTTTTATTTTTGATTATGTTATTTTTTAATTGTATAATATTCTCGATATCTTAAGTCGAAGGGATTCTAAAAAAAGCAATATGCGATAACTAATTGTTCAGATAAAGTCATTTACAGGAATTTGTAATATCAAAGAGAGAAATGTATTTTATTTGAAGTATCAAGAGTACACTGTATTAAGATTTTCAAATTTTTTTCTTTCGGCAGCTAAATATTTTCTTTTCCCCCTTGACATCTGAAATTGAATTTTGTGCTTTAACCAAATGAATGAATCTCTTTAAATACGCTTATGCTTAAATTACAATTTAAAAGTTATTTTTGACTATAATTTTAAAATCTCTTTCAAAAATTTGTGCATATTTTAACTTGCCTTGAAAATTTGTGTAATTAAACCTTAATGGTTTAGATAATCTTTTAAAAGAATTTTGCACTGTATATCACATGCATAAAAAAACCTTTTTTCATTGATTACTGTGATATTATATTAATTATTTAAGGAATAGAATTATCAAAGGTTTGATCAAATTTAAGTGAAGATAGTGGGGGAAGGGGGGGGGAGTTTCAAATAACCACATACTTCCCCAAAAAGAGCAGATATTCAGATACTGTAAAACATTTTAAGAATGCTTTGATAGATTAAATATACCATTTTATGCCAAATGACTAATCTGTTGTATTAGTCAAATAACAAGTTGATAATCTGTTTAAATTATTAAATAATATGTAAAATTATCTAAAGGTTATTTTAAAAATACACAATTGCGTTGTACGAGATTTTGTCAAAAATGTGTACTTTGTGTTACATTATCTCTTAATTTATACCTTCAAATTGGTATATACAAGTGGAAAAATTTAGCATGTCTTTTAGTAAATTACAGCACAATATCACTCATTTAAATATTTTTTTTTTTGTTTTTGAAGTGTATATTTATCATAATTTATCCTTGCATCAATATTCTAATCAATTTATTTTTGTAAAAGTAATCTTAATATATCCATGATTTAAAAATAGATTTTACTCATACATATCCTGTGTTTTTTTAGATTTGTGTTGTCAACTGAAAAATGAAAACAACTAATTAGAAATATTTTCAATACAATGTTTAACTTTCAGCTGTGCAATCATCGTTTAATTTCTCAATAAAGATTACTAATTCATTAATCTGTATCATGTTCAATAGCCAAACTTAACTGTAACTCTAAGGCATCTTAAAACTCTTTGAATAACATGCTGAAAATTAGAATTAAGTTATTGAAAAATCGTCTCAACATACTAGATTATAGATTTCTGAACTTTTCAGATTTGCATAATCTTCCAGACAAATTTTTGGTAAATTTCCTGTGAAAATCTGTGGCAGAATTGCTGCCACTGGATATCCCAGGAACATTTACCGTATTCCGTGAAATGTTTCAGATCTTTTCACAATGGAGAAACTTAACTGAGATTTTATGCTTAAAGTTCCAGGCTATAGGTTTCAGAGTTTTTCAAAATGAAGGAACATAGATGAATTTTCATGAGTAATGTTCCAGGTGATAGGTTTCGGAATATAGGAACCTAACTGAGATCTTATGAGTAACATACCATATTAAATATTTCGGAACTTTTCAGAAAGGTGGAACCTAACTGAGATTTTATGAGTGGTATTCCAGATTATAGGTTTCAGAGCTTTTCAGAATGGAGGAATTTAACTGAGATTTCACGAGTAATGTTTCAGATTGTAGGTTTCAGAATGGTGGAAACCTAACAGAAAATTAATGTGTAACGTTACACATAAAAGGTTTCTAGACTTTTCAGAATGGTGAAACCTAACTGATATTTCATGAGTAACATTCCAGATTATAGATTTCAGGACTTTCCTGGCATATGTAAGTTTCCTGGCATTTTTTGTATTAAATTCCTGGGAAAACTTGTGGCAGAATAGCTGCCACAGGTTTTCTTAGGAACCTTACGCAAAATTTTTTACAGTGTATCAGTAACGAAATATGTCATGATTTTTTCAAGTATTAACTCCTGAAATGTCGCTAATACGAAAATATTTTCATTTTAATAAATTTTAAATCTTTATTTGATTAGATAAATGATATTTTTCTACAAAAATGTTCTTTGTTGTTACTAGTGGGCAATCATAAAAAAATACATAAGGTACCCTGGGGTAATAACGCCACGTTAAGGTTCCACCAATTTTCACGGCTTAGTTTTAGATTGTATATTTCAAACAAATATAGGATCTGATACAACAACTCATTGATTATCTATATAAAATAAAATAATTTAACAGATATGTATTCATAAAATGTAATGGCGTTTTTTCTTGACCAATGCTATTTGGCGTTAATACCCACCTATATGGGTAATAACGCCATGCAAACAAAACTATAAAATAAGATGGAATAATGGCATGTAGATTGCCCAATTCTAAAAATACAAACTCAACAGCTCTAGAAATTGACAAATTGCAATCTAAGCTATTGAAAATGTACAATTTTTTGTGACTCTGAAAGATAAAGAAAGCTGTGGTGGTGGCGGGGGGAGGAGGCAAAAGAATAACAGATTCTAAGCTACGTTTTGCTTAAAAATGACCATTTAAATAGAATTATTAGAAACATTGCACGGATTATTTGAATCAGTATTTATATTCCCATGTATGCATTCTATGCGATAGAAAATATTGACTTTTTTGTGAAAGTGAAATAAAAAGAAGTGAGGGAGAGCTTCAACAGAATATAACACCCTGTGTCTCTCTTTTCTTAAAAAGTCCCGCTTAAATATGATTATAAGAGACATTGCATGGTTTTAACCATTCATAATGCAATATATTAATCATGTGAAGTTTTATAATAACTAGAGTTATATGTAATAAATATTTTTGTTAAAACTTAACTGCTGTTAGCGTCTCACATACCGCTGAGTTTTTCAAGTTTCAGAGTTTAACTTGCAATTTTTAGTATAACTATAGATACCGGGAAAATTTTGTTTCATTTGGAGTCCTATTACTATCTCTAGAAACTTTTGAATAGCTTGATTTTATTTATAATAGTCCTATATATAAGGTTCAATACAAAAATAATATTCTAAAAGTTAATTTAACATTTTATTCATCGTTAGATTAAGCGGTCTGACAGGCCGCTCACAGTAAGTTATGCGACAATTTTTGTCACAGCAGTTAAGGGTTAATACTATTATAATAATCTAGTAAATAGTTTTTAACCCATAATTCCACACTAATGCGGATTCTCCAAACCTACAGTTAAATTGTCGACGTTTTAAAGAGCATGCTTTAATAAATTTTTAATAAATTGAATAAAATTTTTGATTAAAAAATATTATCCCAAAGAGATCTCTTATTCAATTTTATACATAACTCATATGGTTATATATCATTATCCCTATATTAGCAACAAAATTAACCTTTAACTGCTGTTAGCAATCTGACTGAACATTGTACCCCCCCCCCCCCCCCAAAAAAAATAAATAAATAAATAAATAAATAAAAATAGCGTTTAACTTGTATTTTCCATTTTAACTATAGTTACAACTGAAATTCTCTTTCGTTTGGAGTTCTCGTAATATTATTAGAAATATTTGAATAGATTAAATTTAGTTAGAATTAATTCTGTGCAAAAAGTTTAGCGCAGGAACAGTATTCTATGATTTTTAATCATGGAGCGCATTTTAACCTTTAACTAATGTTACCGGTCTCGTAGACCACTATTTTTCTTTTAATGTTTTAGTTTAACTTGTAATTTTCAGTTTAACTGCAAACACTACCGAAATTTTGTTTCATTTGGAATTTTAGTACTATCACCAGAGACTAAATAGGTGAATATTAAGTACAATACTCTTGTATAAAAAGTTTAGTACAAAAACACAATCCTGTGAGTTATTCCCGCCTTTTATTCATTTTTCAATTTTGTGGTCTCACAAACCGCATCACATTCATACGTTACAATTTCTGTCACATCAGTTAAAGGTTAAATTTATGAAGTTTTGAAAAACCGAACGCTGAGAAAGCGCACAGTTAAAATTTCGAACTCAATTGAACAATCCAGTGGAAATTTAATAGAAACCTGATTTTGAAGATGTTTGAATTTGAATCTCGAAAACATTTTGATATAGTTTTATTTACAAGAGTTAAAAATTATTTTTTACATTAGTAAAAAAAAAAAAATAAATAATAGTAATATAATAAAAAATAAAATAGGGAGATTATTTTTAAGTATTGGGCATCTGCCCCCCCCCCCTTAATCTTACCATTTCAACAATGATGATAATGCTGTCCCATATTAATATATAAACCCTCTTCGGATGTAGTTCGGCCACTGTTGGGAATCAACTGGGGTAATAACGCCAATCCCTGGCGTTATTACCCCGGGATACTTATTGCGCAGTAAATCCTAAACTACAAATTATCTCGAGAAGATATCCAAAATCTTCTACAACAATTTGAAAGTACATGAAATACACTACAAATTTATGTAATAAACAAAGTATTTCTGGATAACAAATATAGTCTTCAGATCAAAAACCTTATCTCGCAAATTTTAGATCAAGCGTTAATTTTAGTTGCTTGTAAAAACAATAAGACCTAAAAAGGAAACAAATTAACTTGAAGCTGTTTTTTGCGATTTATATGACTCAAAACACTTCTGCGCAGAGCACATGGGTGTCATTTACCTGATTATTTCATAATCATGCAAAATATAAGCACTTGGCGTTATTACCCCGCCTGGCGTTATTACCCCAGGGTGCCTTATATTAAATATAAAAGGGTTTCAATTTAAAAAAAATATGGTTTTAATCTATGTTCTGTATCCCAGGTAGACCGATGAAATCTCTTGTGTCTATGCTCATGTTACTATATTTTAAATGGGAAAATGCCATTAAACATTATGTATCCCAGATAATGAAAAAATAATAATAATAATTGATGCAATATACCAGTGACAAAAACATAGTTTTTTTTTTTTTTTTTTTTTTTTTTTTTTTTTTACAATGGAATTTTCTGCCATTGATAATAAGGAAAATTTTAAATGTCACACTTAATGAATAACTTGTAGCATTAACCAGATATTTACTTTAATCTAAAATCTCTTTCTTTACATTAGGCTAAAAATTTATAAGTATATTTTTCCAAATAATAATTTAAATCATACAAAACAATCTCAACAACTAACCGTCGTAAAGATTTGAACTGTGACCATATATTTAGATATATATATATATATATATATATATATATAAGCGCATTAGAAAGTTTCTTTTTGATACAGGCTGAGTTACTGAGGAAATAGCACATTGCGTGCAGTACAGAGCTTTTAGACGTTATTATAAGCTTTAAGCTGGCAGCCGTTCGGTTTTCTCGTTGTCATGCCAACAGTAGTATCCAGAAGTAAACAATTGTAAGTCCACGGCGCAGCATCGCACAGTGGGGCAAAATCCGGAAAAGCTGGCCAAAATATGAAAATGTTATTCGAATTGCACGAAAATTCGTATACAGGTGTTTTTGAGGATGCTAAGTAAGAATACAAAATTAAAATTAAAAAAATGACGGATAAAATATGGTGGAGCAAAAACTACAATGTCCCGAAAGTTATTCCATTTGTATGAAATTTCGTAAACTTTTCAGGATGCTAATTAGGATTCAAAAGTTAAACTTTAAAAATAAATAAATAAATAAAATGACAGATTAAAAGTAAAATCAATTTGATTTTAAAAAAAAATTAAAATTTCGAGGCTAAACTTAAAAAGGAATTTTCAAGGAACCAAGAGACATTTAATCGAAATTTAAGTACATTAAAGGAGAGTAAAATACTAGACTATTTATTTTTTTATATTATTAAAATAAAAAGAAAATAAGGTACCCTGGGGTAATAACGCCAGGCGGGGTAATAACGCCAAGTGCTTATATTTTGCATAATTATGAAATAATCAGGTAAATGACACCCATGTGCTCTGCGCAGAAGGGTTTTGTGTCATATAAATCGAAAAAAACAGCTTCAAGTTAATTTGTTTCATTTTTAGGTCTTATTGTTTTTACAAGCAACTAAAATTAACGCTTGATCTAAAATTTGCAAGATAAGGTTTTTGATCTGAAGACTATATTTTTTATCCAGAAATAATTGGTTTATTACATAAATTTGTAGTGTATTTCATGTACTTTCAAATTGTTGTAGAAGATTTTGGATATATTCTCGAGATAATTTGTAGTTTAGGATTTACTGCGCAATAAGTATCCCGGGGTAATAACGCCAGGGATTGGCGTTATTACCCCGGTTGATTCCCAACAGTGGCCGAACTATATCCGAAAAGGGTTTATATATTAATATGGGACAGCATTATCATCATTGTTGAAATGGTAAGATTAAAGGGGGGGGGGTGCCCAATACTTAAAAATAATCTTTCTATTTTATTTTTTATTATATTATTATTATTTTTTTTACTAACGTAAAAAATAATTTTTAACTCTTGTAAATAAAACTATATCAAAATGTTTTCGAGATTCAAATTCGAACATCTTCAAAATCAGGTTTCTATTAAATTTCCACTGGATTGTTCAATTGAGTTCGAAATTTTAACTGTCCGCTTTCTCAGCGTTCGGTTTTTCAAAACTTTATAAATTTAACCTTTTACTGATGTGACAGAAGTTGTAACGTATGAATGTGACACGGTTTGTGAGACCACGAAATTGAAAGATTAATAAAAGGCGGGAATAACTCATAGGATTGTGTTTTTGTACTAAACTTTTTATACAAGTGTATTATACTTAATATTCACCTATTTAGTCTCTGGTGATAGTACTAAAATTCCAAATGAAACAAAATTTCGGTAGTGTTTGCAGTTAAACTGAAAATTACTAGTTAAACTAAAAAATTAAAAGAAAAATAGTGGTCTACGAGACCGGTAACATTAGTTAAAGGTTAAAATGCGATCCATGATTAAAAATCATGGAATACTGTTCCTGCTCTAAACTTTTTGTACAGAATTAATTCTAATTAAATTTAATCTATTCAAATATTTCTAACAATATTACGAGAACTCCAAACGAAAGAGAATTTCAGTTGTAACTATAGTTAAACTGGAAAGTACAAATTAAACGCTATTTTTTTTTTTTTTTGGGGGGGGGGGTACAGTGTTCAATCAGATTGCTAACAGCAGTTAAAGGTTAATTTTGTTGCTAATATAGAGATAATGATATATAACCATATGAATTATGTATAAAATTGAATAAGAGATCTCTTTGGGATAATATTTTTTAATCAAAAATTTTATTCATTTTATTTAAAATTTATTAAATTATGCTCTTTAAAACGTCGACAATGTAACTGTAGGTTTGGAGAATCCGCATTAGTGTGGCGTTATGGGTTAAAAACTATTTACTAGATTACTATAATAGTATTAACCCTTAAATGCTGTGACAAAAATTGTGGCATAACTTACTGTGAGCGGCCTGTCAGACCGCTTAATCTAACGATGAATAAAATGTTAAATTAACTTTTATAATATTACTTTTGTATTGAACCTTATATACAGGACTATTATAAATAAAATTCAGTTGATAGTAATAGGACTCCAAATGAAACAAAATTTTCCCGGTATCTATAGTTAAACTAAAAATTGCAAGTTAAACTCTGAAACTTGAAAAACTCAGAGGTATGTGAGACGCTAACAGCAGTTAAGGTTTAACAAAAATATTTATTACATATAACTCTAGTTATTATAAAACTTCACATGATTAAAATATTACATTATGAATGGTTAAAACCATGCAATGTTTCTTATAATCATATTTAAGCGGGACTTTTTAAGCAAAGAGAGACACAGGGTGTTCTGTTGAAGCTCCCCCTCACTCCTTTTTCTTTCACTTTCACAAAAAAAAAAAAAAAAAAATCAATATTTTCTATCGCATAGAATGCATACATGGGAATATAAATATTGATTCAAATAATCCGTGCAATGTTTCTAATAATTCTATTTAAATGGTCATTTTTTTTGCCTCCTCCCCCCGCCACCACCACAGCTTTCTTTATCTTTCAGAGTCACAAAAAATTGTACATTTTCAATAGCTTAGATTGCAATTTGTCAATTTCTAGAGCTGTAGAGTTTGTATTTTTAGAATTGGGCAATCTACATGCCATTATTCCATCTTATTTTATAGTTTTGTTTGCATGGCGTTATTACCCATATAGGTGGGTATTAACGCCAAATAGCATTCGTCAAGAAAAAACGCCATTACATTTTATGAATACATATCTGTTAAATTATTTTATTTTATATAGATAGTCAATGAGTTGCTGTATCAGATCCTATATTTGTTTGAAAAATACAATCTAAAACTAAGCCGTGAAAATTGGTAGAACCTTAACGTGGCGTTATTACCCCAGGGTACCTTATATTCCAGAAATTCACCTTTAAAATCAATTGTAGTATAATAAAAAGATTCTTCAGACGTCAAGGTGTCGAAATAGTTAGCAGAGCTTGTTCGCAGTATTAGAAGATCCTGTGACTCTTAGGATCAATTATTTTTAATTTCTTCTACAATAATTTACCTAAACTTGAAATGAAATAATCTGATGACATTAAAACACATAAAAATACCTTTCATTTTCTTGCGCTACTGCATGTTTGCGATAAATCTTCTCGATGCCTTTTGATCAGTTTGTTGCATGAATCTTGAGTATCTTATGGCATTTGGCAAATTGGCAGTAATGAAGATAATGTTATTTCTTTGTCATTAATAAATAGTTTGTGCACTGAAGTAGGCATATAGAACCAGGGATGTAGTTTAAATCTACGAGCTGTTTGTTAGGAAAAATCTTCGAAATTGATCAAATAAATGACATGGATACAAGAAATTACTTATGACATAGAATCGTTTCATCAAATTTTCGTATACGCTCGTTATAGAAGCACAAATAGTTGTGTTTTCAAAGAATCGTTGAATTGTATTGCCATCATTTGTGCTTCCAAATCTGAGATTTGGTTTCTTGACAAGAAGTCTTAATTGTAAACGAAATATTTTTTGCATATTTTATTTTGCAATTTCAGTGTTCTTCTTTTCATGCAGAGTACGAGCTTTCCATTTTTTCTATCCAGTTTGTCTGCGAGGTGTAAGCCCTCTCTAATCATCTTAGCATGTAACGTAGATATTCTGAATTCTAAATTATCTCTATCCTTTTCTAATTAAAATGTCATATCGGTAAGAAGCTGTTTTGATGTTGTCTGACATAGGTAGCAACGTCGAGTATTACACTAATTCGTTATTAACGACTATTTCTTCTGTATCAATGATTGTATTAAAAGAAATAAGTTTATTCTCCTGTGTTTAATACAATACCATTCATTGACAGTAGCTCCCGTATTTCTTGAAAAAAAAATGGATCTTGATTGGCCCAATAGTGAAATGAAGATCTCGGAATTTTCAAATTAACGATTCATGAATTATTCGCAACATTTATGTATTCTAGTAGCACGGGAGAAGTGAAAAATATATTAGAACCTCCTACCATCTTCATAGCTAAATATTTGTTTAAATGTACTTAGAATAGATGTGTCATCATATCCTCACTTGTAAACCAAATCCAAATTCCTAATGTAGGCGAAAATCATATTCATAGAGATTTTCACTCGCATTAATGAAATACGCTCAGTAGTTTTTATCAGCAAATATAGCCACTGACAAAATAATTCTTCTAATTATAATAGAACAAACAAAATTACTACCTATAAAGATAAGAAAATGTTATTCTACACTGTAAAAAAAATTCTGTAAAGGTACTAAACTTTTTCTTGGAAACTGGGATTCCAAGAACTTTTCCTGTAACGGTAACAGCAAAAATTGAAGTTTCAGAATCGGTTTCATGGACTTTTTTTGTTACGGTTACATGAAAAGTTCTTGGAATCCTAGTTTCCTAGAAAATGTTTAGTACCTTTACAGAATTTTTTTTACAGTGTACCGGATCAGTAATAGAGAATTATTTTCATTTTTTCATTACTAAGCTTACTTATCAAGTTAATGTAATCTTATGATTATAGTATTTATTTTCAATATAATAGGAAATAAACTATTATAAAATTGAATAATTCAAAAATTTGAAAAATATTTATCAGCTAAATTATATGAAAAGTAGTCAATTTCAAAATTTTTGAGGCGGCCGAAAAAGTCGCATTTTTACTTACGGTTACTAAAATATGCATGAAATGCAGAAAGGCAGTTTTAGGCAGCTGGTTTTTTATGAATCCCTAGACAATAGCCCAAGTTATTAATTCCATTAAATTTCGTTGCAGAACACTGTGAAACATTTAAACTTTTTGATGTTTAAAAGCAAATAAATAAAAAAATTTCTAAAATTTTTTATCAAAAATGACAATGAATTTATTAATTTTTACGTGCTTAATATAAATTTTGTAATACATGCAAATAAAGTACATACTATCATAGTGTGAATCCATTTCAAATCATTAAAATCGGATAATATTATAAAATATAGCACGCGTTTAGAGGAACTGTTGTTTTGCTGTTTTTTTTCGCTCTAAATGATATTCCTTCAAGCATCATTTTTGAAATGATGCTGCTTGTAAGGGCAAAGCAAAAATCTTTTTTTAAATACAGATTCTAACTCTCCAAACATCATTCTAACCAACTGTACAATCGAAATTCCCTAAATCGTAACTTCATTTTTCGACTTTTGGCCAGCTTTTTGGGTTTTTGCCCCACTGTGTATCGTATGGGAAATTGGAAGATGTCAGAAATTTGGATTTATTACGCTAGCCATTAATAAAGTTTTAAGAATTTTCTCTTCCAAATTCTGTTGTATATACAAGATACATCGCGATATATGATTTTACAGCCGTGTTGCTTTTAGTTTGTGTAGCAATTTATTATGCAATTTTTTCATAAATGACTACTGTTCATTTTACGAACCGTATTGTTTAAGAGCACTATAATATTTATTACAATGACTTCGTAATTTAACGCTACTTTTTAAATACACATAGATATGTATGGCACTTTGTTGTTGGCAAAATTTATTAAACGGTTGAAATCTTCCTTCGTTAAATGAAGCTTGATGAGAACCTTCAATATCTCGAAATCTAAAAAAAGAAAAAGAAAACAGAAATCGTTAAACTGGTACCACTTTAAAAAAAAAAAAAAAAAAACTTTTGCCATACAAGAACAATTTTTTAAGGAAATTTAGAAAAAAGAAAGAAAAATGATAATTAAAGAAATTAAAAAATAATCTCGTGTGACATCTCTTCTATCGACTGCTGAAGGTTATATCGCTCACCCATCAAGGAAAGTGTCACATCTCAACAAATATAAATTTCAGAGGAAAGGTAAAAGAAGATTCTTATATTTTTACTATGACATGAAATTACAGCACCCTGCATTCAGGAATATAAACGCATAAAAAAACGTAAAACCCTTATTTTTAACACGTGGGTTGAGGTTTGGAAGTTTGGGTACTTTTACCTATCCACACAATCAACCCTCTTCTGTGGTACAAATGAACATGTAGCGTAATAAAGTGATTTTTCGTATAACTTCATTTATAGAACTTTCAGTGTAGCAAGTCGCACTTATGACAGAACTATTAGTGGAATAAAACGCAAATTTTTTTTTTTTTTTTGAGATAAGTCACTTTTCTTATTCTTTCACGATATGTCTCAGGTAGTGACAGAGTTCAAATAGGGGTGGCTTGGAGGTTCGAAGACACTTTGTATAATTGATCAATGTGAGGTTCTAATGTTACTTCGGATGGCAACATAGATTTTTCATTTTGCATTTAGAAAAATTCAAGGTTAAATAAGTTCGAGTCTCACTCGTCAACTGTATCCAAAACGTTAAAAAAAATACACTAAGAAGATTAAATGTAATGAAAAACACTGTCAGTCTCAATAAGAAAAAAATATGAGTTTTTTACATGTATTAATAGAAAAACATCTGATGTTTTAAGAATACAGAAAGATAAATATGAAAGAATAATGCTGTCCAAACGAAACATTCGATTCCAGAGTGCTAATTAAGCACATTTTATGTCTCATAAAACCTGAAAATTGACATCAGACACTTAGATTATGAACTCGAGATTTATTTAACTATATTGTAACAAAATACTTTCTGTATTAGTTCAGTCTAAATGTTTTAACCATGGCAACATCTTTCTCGGTATTTTGGAACCGATGATTCACTCAAAAAAATCTTTGTTTATAATAAGGCATTGTACATAAGCAAACTTGAAACAATTAATTGTGTCACGTCTTTTACGTTTGTCTAATTTTTTATTTATGTAAGTTCCACAATATTTCATTCACTGTTTATCGCATTCTTTTATACTATTTTTAATAAATTTTAAATCTCATGATCTCAAATGTCTGTTGTTTAAGCTTCAACTCATTATGAAATACAAGAAATAAAAATCCATTTTCAAGCATAGATTATATCACTTTATAGGTATACTTTTCAATCATACCTTCAGTGTTCTATTACAAAACTTTCCCTTTTAATAAGGTAATTAAGGTAAATAATTGATATGGAAAACAATTACAACATTTGAAAACCCAATTTCAGCAATCACCATCTATAGACAGAAAAATATCGATTATTTTCTGCAGCCTTTTATATGATCTACAAATTTATATCTATGCTACAAAGTATGCAAAAAAATATTTGAGTTATGAAGTACACAACACAGTTGAAAAGTTGTTTTGTACATGATCTATGGATTTTACACGCACGCTAAGTAAGATGAAAAATATCATTTCAATTTAAAAACCCTCACACAATTCCAAAAATAATTTCTCATGACAATACTGTAACCGCATAAGTTTCTGTGATCCTGTTAAGGTATCCAACTACATTCGGAGACTTTTTTTTTCAAACTCTACTTTTAACAAATTTTTTGGTATTTTTCAGTATAATCTAACACAGAATAAAGAAAATTATATCACACACACACACACATATATATATAATATCTATGCAACATTTTAAAAATTTGAAGAATTTTGGTCATTTTTTAGAATTTTTTTTATAAAAACGGCTCTGGCTCTAAAAAAAAAAAAAAAAAAAAAAAAAAAACATAAAAAAAAATAATAATAATAACGCATATAACACAAATAGTTTTTCAACATATGCATATTAGACACTCTTAAGTGTAATGAACTGAAAACGAGTCTATACACAGAAATTTAAAAGAGATATAGCTGATTATATACAATTAATAAAAAAATTCAGTAATTTTATGTGAAATTTTTATAAAAATATCAATTTATCAACAAATAATTCATTTAGAGCTAATTTTTTAGCTCATTACATTCTAGACATTATCAAAAAGCTTCACAAAAATTTCACAGTTATAGGATAATAAAATTTTGAGGTAGAGCAATAGTCGTTTACCTTTTTCGATAAAAATCTAATTTTCCAGAAAACTCATTTAAAGTTTTTACTTCGGGTTAAATTACCATCGTCTTCCCCCCCCCCCCCCTTTTTTTATAAAGAAAAAAAGGCTCTAATTTAATTTTTAATAAGCGTAAAGGCAAAATAAAAACAGATATAAAAACAGAAATGTTCATTCTAATAAAAAAACCAAATGAATGAAAATAATGAATTTTCATCTAAATTGACGTTTCAAACGTAAGCGGATACCTTAATGAACTATAAATGCTATGCATACCTTATCATATAGTAAGCATTTTGTAGCGCATCTCAATGACGTATTTACATTTCAGTATGTTTCAAATAGTGTAACGTAAATAAAATGCACAGCAATAAATTTTTATTCCTGTACCGTAGAATAGAAAATGTTTTTGAAATCCACTGTAACCCAACTATAAATGCTACTCTTCATTTTCAATATCCCCAGACAATTGTGAAATTATATATCGTGTATAAACTTCTTGTCAATCCGAGTGTATTTACGCGAGTTAGAGCACGAACAGAGACAGTAAAAACGAATTCAAAACACTTTTAAAATATGTTGGGAAGTGTAAATAAAACGACCTACACAATTCAATTCAAGTGAGATTAATCACTTTGGTAAGCCTATAGTCAATGTTTCACTGAAGTTATAAAATAGAGAAGCGGATCAGGGAAGTAATGACTCCAAAAATTTCATTTGCATATTGTATTAGCTAAATGTATAGAGAAACTTTTATAAAAGTCTCAAAAACATAGCTTGAAAATTCTGAAAATTATCATCATTAGAAGAAGTTCAGTTGTTCTCAAAATGAAGTAAAGAAATGAGGGGCTGTATCCAAATATAGTAGTACGTGCTCTACTGTGCATTCTATATTCATATTAATCAATGGCTATATGGATACAGCCCCTCATATTTTTGCTTCATTTTGGAAGTAACGTATTTTGAGCTTATTTTATTGATAACCACTTTCAGAATTTTCAAGCTATGTTTTTGAGATTTTCACAAAAGTTGCCCTATACATGTAGCAAACACATTATGCAAATTATAAATTTATTGCATAGATGCATGCGCGGTGAAACATTATTTAGAGAATCTGCTCCTTTTTCATACAATTTTTATTATTTTAAAATTCTGATTACAGGGTATTATGTACAATATTGTTTGTCATATTTTCCGAAAAGAGCATATTTTTACAACACGAACTCTAAAAATTAGAAGCAAAAGACTTGGCAAATTCTGGAACTATTTTTGTAGAAATCTTAATTTCTCTACGACTATACATGCTATCAGTATAAAAATGAATACAGTTTGATGACTACATATGAATACATACAATAATGTCAATCAACACATACAATAAGCCACTTAATTAATCTACAGCTAGAACGCTTTTTCTACATTAGTTTTGACAGAGTTATCCAAAAGTTGTTCGTTCTTTTTCAATTTGTTCACGGTCTCCGTAGGGGTTTCGGGAAAAAAATCTTCACGGAAATGTATAACCTATACTATTATGTTTGCACACTTAGAGTTTCATGATAATGCCTCATGTAATTTTCTATATGCTTAACAAAACGTCAAAAATCGCAAGTGGCCAGTCTCCTTTAGCCATATAGTGTATATATATATATAATAAATAAAAGAAAAGAAAAGAAATTTCAAGTTTTATTCTTCAAAACAGAAGGCAAATTGTGTGCCATTAAGTATCACACGACAAAAAATTTCAACTTTTAAAAACAATGTCCATAAGAGGACGAACGTTCACTCGTATATATTCCTGAAATGGAACTGTAGAGATTTCGTATGGCATTTCGCAACGCTTCCTTCGGAATCGCAGGACCTTACATGCACAGTGTGTTAATTTGATGCTCTAGGTGGACAAAATTATTTCGTTGAAGTTTAATTAATTTTTGCTGATTTTTCGAATGTATCCTTAATAAAATACTCATACAGTGATAAATATGTAGTTTATTTAACAATAATTTCTCAAAATAAAAATATAATGAATTATAAAGAATGCGTTAAATATATACGCATTTAGGAAAAACAATTTAATGCACACATGTAAGTTAGCATTCATTTTTTAGTTCTATTTTTAACCGACTTCAAAGAGGAGGTTATGATTTCGACCTGTATGTATTTGTTGTTCACGCATAACTTTTGCAAATATGAACCGATTTTGATAATTCTTTTTTTGTTTGAAAGCGTATGAGGCCCATGTGGTCCCATTCAAATTTCATAAAAATCTGATAATTAGAACTTTTTTAAAAATAAAAACTTTAAATTTCAAATTCATTTTGAAGCAATCGACCAATTAGAAGTGTTCCTTTGGCATGCTTTTATGTTACACTTACATAGACACACGATCTTTTCACTGTTAAAAGTTTGAAATTTTTGCTGCATCGTCACTCCACCGCTTTTATGGAATATCTATATTTTGACCAATGAGAATTCACCATAATACAATGAAGTAATCATTTTCTATAAAAGCGATGGATTAGACGATAAAGTAAAAGTTTCAAGTTTTTAACAGTGTTCAAAATGCAAAATCCTACCTGGACAAGGGCCAGGATTCACATAAATTTTGCGCTGTTTGAGAAACGAGATTTAGTAACAAGAAAATTTATTTAAAACATTGAAAAATTTGCTAAAATTCAGGCTTCTGATTCTTTAATGTGGTTTCGCTAACAGCGCGAATTCTACCTGGATTCCGGACAAGTTCTCTTATGCAAGAAACCGGAAATATAGCATCTAGGAGATATAGTGTGGAAATCGGCTATCTCAGGGCGTGTTCAGAGCAACTTACAAAAGTAACCAATGTTACCGACCGATTGTAGGGCAGTACGAAAGCAAATTGTGGCATCAATGAAAACTATTCTGTTGCATTGTAGCTGACGTCACACTTCGCTTTGATTTTCATTTCGTACTTGTCTACAATCGGTAAGTGGTCGGTAACTAACCGGTAAGTTGTGCTGAACACGCCCTCTGTAACACTTAAAAAAAGCGCTAAAATGTTCTATTCTTTAAATGTGCAACAATGCTGATGAAATTTAAAGATAGAAGCGACATCTGTAGGACATTTTCTAAAAATGCAAGAATTATTGCTAGTCTAGATAATGTATCACGAAAATGCCGCAGATGTCGCTGTGATCGACACTTTGGAATTCAGTAGCATCGTTGCACATTTAAAGGATACAAATTTTTAGCACTGCTTGCATTGTAAAAAATTTAACCCTTTTGCTGCATCGTCACTCCGTCGCTTTTATAGGAAACGATTACTTCGTTCTATTATGGAGCATTCTCATTGGTCAAAATAAAGAAATTATATAAAAACGATGGAGTAACGATGCAGCAAAAGGGTCAAATTTTTTACAGTGTCGAAAGCAGATTTTCACTGCATGTATTCCAGACTCTCTCCTTCGAATAATGAAAAGTTCTCAAAAATGAAGGCTTATGATTGGTCAATCTTGTTTTGCTTAACAGCGAATAATCCTTCTGGATCCTAACAACTGTTGAGGAGATGCTAGTTTTTTTTTTTTTTTTTTTTTTTTTTTTTTTTTTCAAAGTACGAAATCTTAGCTGGAACAATTCTCGTATCCACCAAAGTGAAAGATCCACATCAACCCAGACATGAGAATTCGATATCGAAAAGCTGAAAATTCATCTCTAAAGAGCCTTACACGTTAAAGCAAGAGTGTCTGTGTATAAGGGTGCTTGTTATGCCGGATTCACAAAGTGATTAAAGTACATTGCTATGTGCTAGATTTAGATTTGGACATATAAAAATGACGAAAAATTTTGATAAGCTTACCATTAAAGTTAAGCTAGTTAACTTCTTTCAGCCATAAAAGCTCGTTCAGGTGACTATCGCCAAGTTCTGGAATAAAAATTCTTAAATTTTCTGCACTTTGGAAAATTCCGTTTATCAAAGAGCATTCTTAACTTCAAATATTACTACTTTCATATAGACGCATGTTGAATCATGGTGTGATTTTGATAATATCTTCCTTTTTAGTTTTTATGACTGAAAAGGCTATTTTAATATATACGAACATTTAGAATTACTTTGCTATGCATTGAATTATAGAAGCAACTTGACGCGCTCTGATTGTGTACGCGTACTTTAAACTGTAAAAATTCTGACCCTTTTGCTGCATCGTCACTATCCCGCTTTTATAGAATATCTCACTTTTGATCCATGAGAATGCTCCATAATAGGCTGAAGTAATCGTTTCTATATTAGCGGTGGAGGGATGATGCAGCAAAAGGGTCAATTTTTTTACAGTGAACCCTGTTTAAAATATCTTGAAAAATTACCTCTGTTTTTAAAGACTATCTATTTTCTGACAATGAAAACGCTCCATAGACGGTTTTAGATCGCTCTCATTAGTCAGAAAATAGTTAGTCTTTAAAAACAAAGGTAATTTTTTACAATAATTTTAACGTATACTGATGGATTGTCAGCTTTTAAATGCCCATTTACGAAGTCTGTAGATTTTAATGTGGACCTTAAGGCACTACACTAGTCTCAGAAAAAGACCCGGATGTTAGTGTAAAGACTATGGGTGTGTTCTTTTCAAATATCTCGCTCAAATTTTAATATATTTACATGATTTTTTTTTTGCATAGGATAGCCGAGGATGATCTACAACCGGCCTAGTTTTTACTTCTTCGATTTTGTTTACGTATGTTTTATATAATGATAGTTTCAATTTCAGAACCGTTTAAACCGGTTTTGAAATTTAAAATAATTTTCTAAAAAAAATCTGAAACCAAAATTGAAAAAGTAAAAACTAGGTCGGTTGTGGAATATCCTCGGCTACCCTATGCAAAAAAAAAAAAAAAAAAAAAAAAAAAAAAAAAAAAAAAAAACACGTAAAAATTTAAAAATTTCAGTGAGATATTTGAAAAGAACGCCCCCATAGACTTCACATTATCATCCGGTCTTTTTCTGTGTCATTGTGCGGCCTTAAAGTTTGTTGGATGCGATAAATTTCCGAAATGTTAAAGCTTAAATGAACAAGTTCTCGCATCCACTAAAGCGGTCGATACCAATCGACATCCTTAAGTTGTTGAAAAGATGAAAAACCTTTAGTATATATTTTGCTCCGGAGGAAAAAATTATCTCTACATATCAATGCAAAATAAAATGCATAGATATGTGTAGCAAAATTATCTTTAGATTCAGATTTGGTTACCGGATTAGACACCAGAATGATTTCAGATTTTGTTCATGTAGAATTTCTCGATGTGAATATGACGAGACATGGAGCACAGCATACGATTGATTGAAAAGATTCTGGACAAAAATGAGTCATCAAGGGGGTCCTTGTGGCCGAGTGGTTAAGACACCACGCTGCCAATCTCTTGAGAGCGTAGGAGATTGTGGGTTCGAATCCCACTGTCTCCGTTACACACACTCTTTATGTGTAGCTCCCGGTTGTACTTTTCTTGTGTCGTAATATTTCTTTGTGCTATCTTGTCCTTGTATGTCCACGAATTTGTAAAATAATATGGATTATGTATTTATGTCTGTGTAGAAATAAAGGATCATTCGGCGTACAATCGAATTCTACCAGGAAATCATCATCAAATTTTATAATAGAAAATGCCTAGCATTGCGTTACATTGTTAAAAATTTAACTTTTGCTGCATCGTCACTCCATCCCTTTCATGGAATATCTCATACATACACTGTAAAAAATGTTACCCTTTTGCTGCATCGTCACTCCCCCGCTTTTATAAAATATTTGTCTTTTGACCCATGAGAATGCTCCATAATAGGCTGAAATAATCGTTTTCCATAAAAGCGGTGGAGTGAGTTTCAAATTTTTGACAGTTTAGTTGGGACAAAAAGCGTCCGTGAAAAAAGTATTTGGGCATCAAATGCTGTCACTCTTTTATAGATGCAGCCAAGTACAGGTTATGATTTTCGGATTCCTCGTCGAATAATTTCCGATTCCTTTACTGCATTTATAGGAATTAGATTGTTGTTGTTTATCTATTGAATCATAGAGCGATTTTTGTTAAAATCTTTCTTTTTTGCTTTTTCTGACTAAAGGGGGAGTACTTTTGACTACACTAGAAAAGCATTTTACTATTCATTGATACATGGAGTCATTTTGCTGTTTACTCATATATGGAAGCGCTTTGCCGCGCGCTTATGTGTAAGGACACTTTACTTGAGGCATTGTCACCTTTCGATAACCACTTCCGATGTCCGTACGATTAGATGTTGACTTTAAGATTTCATGAATGCGGTAGCTTTTCGTCGTGCCAGATCTGAAGAAGTTACTACATCCAGAAAACCTAAAGATTCACAATGATACTAACCGATATTGTAAGTGTCTTTTGAAAAATTGACAATCAAACAGTGACAAGTAAAGCGAACCCAGGTCAAAATTCATGCTTGTACCAGCAACAAAAATATGCTAGTTAATGCTAGGTATTGCTATGTCTGCTAGATTTTCATGCTATTATATGCTAGCTAGCATCACATGCTATATCACTAGCTTGCACAACAAAAGCATGGCAAGCTATATGCAAGCATTTCATGCTTATTTCCAGCAAAGCGGGCCAATACACACCATGAATTGCTGGAAAGTCTGCTGGAAGCAGTAAATATGTAATGCTAGTTTATGCTATTTTACTTGTTGGGTTATAGCACTTGGTGCTTGTCTAGCAAACAAATACCAGCATGAATTTCGACCTGGGAATACATCAGAACTCAGCAAAGTGCGTTCATTAGTAAAGCGTTTCAAAGAGCCATCATATGTCAGTACACATAATTATGTATTACGGTATAAATAACTAAAAAGTAGGAAATAAATTTAACTTTTTCAAAAAAATGTATAACCGACTCCAAAAAAAGCGCTAAAAAGAATTAAATAATTCTATAAAATTCTCTAATGACAAATCGTTATCCAATAACCACACATTGACTATCATATACCGGTATAAAACGGTTAAATTTAATATATAGAATTTAATATCCACCAAACATAGGCTTTCCAGAGAATATTTTTTACAAGAGATTAATTTACATATTTTTGATTTAATTTTTGAATATATACATACAAAAAGTAAGGAATTACTTTTTGAAGTTGGTGCCAAACTATCTTAAGTATAGTAAGAATTGTTGATATATTATGTTTAGTACCATAAATAAAATGGGGAAATCATTATCGATTATGATTGTTTGGCACCAACTTCAAAAAGTAATTCCTTACTTTTTATATGTATATATTCAAAAATTAAATCAAAAATATGTAAATTAATCTCTTGTAAAAAATATTCTCTGGAAAGCCTATGTTTGGTGGATATTAAATTCTATATATTAAATTTAACCGTTTTATACCGGTATATGATAGTCAATGTGTGGTTATTGGATAACGATTTGTCATTAGAGAATTTTATAGAATTATTTAATTCTTTTTAGCGCTTTTTTTGGAGTCGGTTATACATTTTTTTGAAAAAGTTAAATTTATTGTTTACTTAGAATTGCTCTAGAAATTAGTTTAGTCTTTCTGAAAAGTAAAAATTTTAAAATAAAACCATAAAAAAAAACCTTACGTTTTGTATTATGATTCTGTAAAAAAATGTAAATGCTACCCAAGTTATTTTCTGTCGAATAAATGCTATTGTATTAATAAATAACCTATATATAAAATTTTATTCAATTTGAAAAAAAAATAATACTGTTTATAGACGGTAATGCATCCGTATATTTTATGTGTGTCTTTTACGTATGTTTTTATGTCCAAAAAATACAGCTGCTACGTACTTTATTTTCAGTAATAAATGCTGCTGTATATCGCAATAACCTATAGCACTTTGTTGAATTTTAATTAAGAGCTCTGATTGTTCGCAACAATCTTTCCGCAATCATTTATGTGGCCTTGTAAAAAAGTGTATAGTTTCTACGTTTATCAAAATATAGTTTAATAGAATTGTTATCGTTGGTTGTATAGGGTTTAATGGTGCAAAATCTCCGAATTATTATTGTTAAAACACATGTAAGCAAAGGTTCAGCACATATCAGACGATTGAAAATGTGGTTTAAAATTGCCTTGCAAGTTTTGAACTAATATTTTTTGTGGCCCTGTAAAAAAGTCTAACTGTTACATTCCATGCATTATAATAATATTGCATTGGCAACGGAATTATATATAAAAATAAAGTTTCAGCTTAAACAGATAAATGTGAAGAGTTTAAAATTAACTTGCAAAATTTAATCTAAACTTTTGTGTAGCATTGTATAAAAAGTATAGCTTCTGCATTGCTCAAATTATAATAATATTTTATTGTCATTATACTATATATATTTTAAGATTCAGCTGAG
Organism: Maratus speculifer; assembly: GCA_964019185.1. NCBI lineage: Eukaryota > Metazoa > Arthropoda > Arachnida > Araneae > Salticidae > Maratus > Maratus speculifer. The sequence continues at coordinate 190,497,175 of OZ025293.1, read as the reverse complement.
TCGGATAGTTAAAAGTGGTTTAAAATTGATCTGCAAGATTTGAACTAAACATGCATACTTAAACTGCAAGTAAATATAAAGTTTTTTCATTAGAAATATCTTAATGATTTGTAGACATTTGCAGGAGATTTTTTATTTTCCAGTATTATAGGAATTGCACTTCAATTTAAAAAAATGCTTATTGCTGAATAATATATAAAAAGTCAAGATGAAATTTGTAAACAACATCATGAATCATCGAGAATAACAACCTTTAAAAAAGTGATTCAGTGGGTTTAATATCTGTTATTTTCAAACAAAAAGGGTTAAATCTGACATTCACATATTGTTGCATATGTTTTCAGCAATATCGCGCTTTCAAATAAAACAGAATAGACACGATATGCTTTCAAACTTAGAGGAAGCTAGTGCAACCGTTAAAACTCCCTCTAACCAACTACACAAATAAACAACAAAATTTAATGGTCATAATTAATCAACACTTCGAATTTTTTCGACAACACTTGCGCGTATCTTGAAAATAGAGACATTCAAATACCAGTATACGCGACTTAGTTAAATTCCGAGATAATTGGAAATTTGGATTTTTCCCATCTATATTATCAAAACGTCCCACTGTGGTTTCCACTTAGATACGAACCTGTCTCCTCAAAATTCTCAACCCATATTTTGAGAGCGGGGCATGACGGAACGCGAGAATAACATATTAAATAATGACGTCGAAATTATCTGCGAGTATCAGACAGATTGTCGCAATTCAAAATGCCCTACACTGGAAACGCACGATGTGAACAAGCCCACTGATCCATAGTTACTAAATAGCAGGCAGTTGTGCACGGAAGGATTTTATGCCCACCTTTCTATGAGACCCTCAAACCTGCCACTGCCACTTTCAAAATTTTCTGTTTCCCTGTGATACTCTGTATTTGGAGCAGTTATTATTCGTGTATATAAATGCGTTTTTCAACTATTAATACATTGTTATGGAAATTTTCAAGCATTCTAGAACACTTTGTAAAAATTCAAATTTTTACAAAAAAAGGTACAAAGATTCAAACTGCCAGTAGAATTTGTGTGAATTTCCCCTTTTTTAATTATAGTGCACCCCATCGTTCTACTGAACCTCGAAAAAAATCCGAAGTCGCTTATGTCGGTGATGTATTAAACACCTCGTCTCTCCCAAATCCAGTCTTATTTATTTATTTATTTATTTATTTATTTATTTTAGTTAGATTCTTATATATAGGGGTATAATCTTCAGTCAATGATCGATGTACTGTCGGTGGTGAATATAGGCTTCCTCATATTACAAGAAATTACATTTGAACATTCTTCAGAAACCAAAGAAAACAGAGGACTCTTAGTATATTATGACTATTAAAATGGAATAAATTATACATTTTTATGGATTAATTTCCAGAATAATATACAAATAAAAATAAGGGAAGAACTCGCTTAGGAACTTGACAGTGAGGACAAATTTAATCCCCTGTGTTTTTTTCTATGCGTTTATAAAGCTGATTAAATATTTTAATACGTTTACAAAGTTTCAATAAATATAAAAATAATATATCTTTTAAAATAGTGAATGACTGTTAATAATTGGCAATTAAATATTGTACAGTAAAACAAACGCATATTCCAGATATCTAGAATTAATTTTCTCCTATTTTGCCATGTTTACAGGGCTAAGTATTCTTAAGAATGGTATAAAATTTTATTCATTAAGAAAAAATGTAGGAAAAGCCTTTCTATTTATTAATTATTGTCTTAGTGGGGCAGAATCACAAGACCACAAGTGTTCCATGCAGACTATTTGAAAAAAAATATATATATATATATATGTATTTAAATACCACATGGTGACATATTAATATAAAAATGTTCAGATCACTCATTCAAACACACGAACTTCGACTCGCACTATATAAAAAATATAATTTAAGAATTTGGTAGAAAATATTTTACATTGTCATTTTTCACCAATAAGATTACAAGACTGTACTTTGCTTCTAAAATTCCTTTACTAAATCAAAAATAAAACCATTGAGTTTTGCGGAAATTTCTGAGTATGAAATAGGTTTGTAAAGTTCCACCTATTGCTGTATGGACAATGTAAGAACAATGAAAAATGATCTCTAAATTTTAAAGGAGTTTTAATTATTCATACGTGCACAGTTTGTCTTGGGATTTAAAAAAAAAAAAAAAAAAAAAAAAAAAAAAAAAAAAAAAAAAAAAAAAAAACTTTTTTTTTGGGGGGGGGGAGGGGGAGATTTTAAATTATGGTTGTATTAGATTTCAAATGTTTTCTTTAATTTATTTTTATTTTACTGTTAAAATACACCAAACAATCGGTACTGTGACTTCACATCAAAAATTGTGGCAACTAAGTTGCCACCAAAGTAGTGTTTGTTTACGCGTGTTAATTACTGGTGCTTTATTACACCAATTTACTGGTGGTCTACCCTTTCACTACTTTTGGTGGCAACGTAGTTGCCATTTTTGGTGTTAAGTGACATCAATATTTTTTACAGTATACAATAAAGCAAAGTTTTTAAAAAAAAATACAAAATATGATACTTATTTTACAATTCTAAGTGAAAAGATGATATATTTGAACGTAAAATGAAGGCTGTTAGTAAAATTTTCAAATTTTAGTCATTTTTTTCCAAGAATAAACTAACCAAGACAAAATTATTTGCTTTTTTTTTATATATTTTACTCGACGTTTTAAAGAAAATGCCCAGATTCATTAAATAAATAAAAAAAATTGTGTTTCATTTTACTATTTTGACTATTTGTGAAGCCTGATAAAATACCCGTTCGAAAGAAGAAAAAAAAAGATATCCATCTTTAACAAAAAATGTAACTCATATAAATGTACAACTCTCAGCCAGTGATCAACTTTGCTCACAATAAGTGGAATGGGATTGCTTTATCATTCTATAAATAATCTGAAAAAAAAAAAAAGAAAAAAAAGAAAGACAAAAAAAATTAAAAAAAAAAACTGCTCGCTAGTCAGAAAATAATTCACTCGCCCAGTCAGAAAATCTACTCAAGCAAGTAGAATGAAGCTATGTTAATTTTACTTTCAATCATTTTTTTATATATTTCTGACAAATTATATTTCTACTAAATTTGTGACTGACCCCTAATTTGAAGCAAAAATATACTCCAACTTTAAACAGTTATTACTCGATAAAGTTTGATCGTAAAATAACGCGACATTTTCCCCCCTTGCTTGTCAGTGCAACAGAAAAACTTTACTAAATTTAAATTATAGGACTGAGGGACCGTATAAAAATTTAAATATCTTAATTTTTAAAGAAATATTTGTCTTGATCCAAATTTCTTTTAAAATATTTCTTTACCTCATTAAAATAGTTTTTATAATTAAAAGTATATGTCTATGACTAATGATTAAGGAATTAGCCATTAGTCACCATTGAGAGGGGACACCCTGTGTTGCATTGCTATACCAGTAATATTATTTTCGCTTTTTTTTTATCCCTTTCATAAATCAGTTGTGGCCCGCCAAAAGTCCGAAATTTATATTTGTGGCCCGCGAGGAGAAAAACGTTGAGTATGATTGATTTATATCATTCATAAAATGTATTCCAAATCATAATACTAGAGAAAAAAGCTGTTGAAATGATAATTGTTTTACTCCAAGACATTTTATTATCTTAAATTTTTTATAATACTTTGTAATATTATAACGTTAAAAAAAAATACCATTACTTCATTTTTAGTTACTGGTTTTTAAGTCTTACTATCTTTCGAAAAGCGAAGACCTTCAGTTGTAAGCTCGTTTCTGATACGTTAAGATCAATTAATCCCTCTTTTACAAAATGTTCAAAATGTTGCAAAACACCCAAACTTCAATCAAAATCTTACTTTTGCCTTAGGCGTTTCCACAGAGCTCGGTCGACAATAGTATCCAAAATTTCACGCCTTTTCATGCCAGGTAACTTAACAGCTCCAGAATCACCAGAATCAAGTGAATCTGGACCGCCATAAATTAGACAGTCTTCGGAATTACACAGCCAGATTCATTAATATTAATCATAGCTGGATTCACTAATAATTCAATCCTCATAAAAAATACTTGATTCATTAAAATCCATAATTAACTCCTACATAGAATCGGTCTTCTTACCCGCGGCCTAGAGATTCTGCTTTCAAAGCTGGAAGAGACACGTGCTGGGTTCGAAATCAATCGCGCCCGTTGGCCTGATAAATCGTAATTCTCGGTGATTTTCTTCTAATCTTTGTTATCTTCCATAAAGATGGGTTAGACTCCCTTAGAAAGACCCCATGGAGGAAACTCGGGCCTTATCTCTAGTGCAGATAATTATTATATTACATATCCAATAAATAATCATCAATAATTTTATGCATATTTATTTGTATTTGAAAAGTATCTTCACTTTAAACTATTTGGAGTAATTAAAGATATTTTCTACAGTAAAAATTTCTAAAGTAAAATGGATATATAATTGATGCACCATTTATCATTAATAACATTTTATATATCCTTTATAAAATGAAGGAATTATATTTTAAGTTATGTATTTTTAGCAACGTTTAATGTTATCCCGTTTGTTAATTTGCCTAAAAAACTAGAGACAAGAAAATCTTATTGTCTCTATATATACTTTTGTAGTGGGGTCATTCCAAAAATAAAGGTCCCTTTTGAGAAATTTTTTTTCAAAAATTTTTTCATTTAAAATGAAATAAAAATATCATTGAGAGTGTTGTATACATATTCAAGAGTAGAAATTGAATATCAGCAGCACACTTTTTTAAAAATATTTATCACTACACTTAGAAAAACAGACAAGTTGGCTGAAAAATGTCCCCTGTGTTACCATATTTTAAATAATCTTCTCATTTTTTCTTATTAAAATAGAGAATTGCTGAACTAATTCATAAGAAAGTTTTTTTTCTTTTGTTCTGATAAAGGAAATGTCAGTAACACAGGGGACAATAATGTAACAAAGGGGACATCCTATTTGAACATAAAAAATTTAACAATCTTAAAAGTATACTTATGTATTAATTAAAAATGTATTTCTGATACAGACTAACAAATGCATTAAAAAACAGGATATTCTATTGCATTTCATTTTTAAACTTGGGTTTTTGTCCCTTAACAACATATCAACCAATATCATGATAACGAGGGGGGCTAGTAACACAGGAGACAAAATGAAATAAATTATCACCTATGTATTACTATTTTCATAGAAACAATGTAAAGTTAAATGGAATTATTTCTTTTAACTAAGACTTACAATTTAAATTCCAATAAACTAGAAAATTAATAATTAATCGAAATAAATCAATAGTAACACAGGGGACACACAAAAAACACACCCACCTTCAAAAATCAATTTTACTTAGATATTCTTCAAAATTTAACAAATGACTAACATGAATGACTACTGTTAACAACATTTAGGTTGCAAATTCTCATTTTAATAGGAAGAAAAAGGTGGCGGTAACACAGGGGACAAAAATTAAGGGACACAGGAATTTTTCTTATAAAATGAAAAAAATATTTACGAAAAATATTTAAAGTATATAGGGATAATATAAAGACCACAAAGACATAAAAAATATCCTGAAAGATAACTTAAACGATACATATAGTAAAAAAAAATAGGGTTTGAAAAGCAAAAATTGTTCTTGGGACATGGCTTTTTACAGGACACAATTATTATGAAAGTTATTTGAATAACAATTAATGGAATTTATCACAAATTTAAAAATTGCATGAAAGAAAAATATCTTTAAATTATATTTTCCAATATTTAAATTTAATTTTGAAACAAAATTTTAGAAAATATAGCAATACAAAGTGTCGGGACACCAAAGGGTGCTTTATTTTTGGAATGACCCAGTAGTTTAGATTATGTCCTTTATTTCAATTCATGCGTAATGTGAGTGCATTAGTAATTTGCATCTATCATATGGCTAAAGCTGTATATTAATTTTCAAAATACTAAATAAATAAATTTTGATGTGTAATGCAAGAAATCTGTTTTTAGCCTTCATTAACTGAACAATGAAATTTCACTTTTCCTAATGTCTGAACATGCATTTAAAGAGATTTTTCCCCCCGAATTTTAAATATTTCTTCCACAACACCTATTCAGTTTAACATAGCTTTTGTATGAATTCCTAAAGGCTTTTATACTGTTACTCCAAAAGGTAGTCAATAAATGAAGATTTTGCTAAAAAAAAAAAAAAAAAAAAAAAAAATGTAAGCACATAAACCGGGTTTCAAATGTTTGTAAACATTTGCCAAAGCTTCATCAATGTACTGGAATGTACTGCGGTTTTTGCAAAACTCATTTTCATTACAAAATGAATTTTAATATTTTCTTCTTCCTCATATTCTGACATTTGTTTCTCATCGGCCTCAAATATGTGCAAAATTCTACGAAGCTCCATGAAGATCGATAAGTATTACTACAAATTATAATTATCTAGCTTAAAATAATAACCTACGAACTACTTTTTTTTCTTAGTATTTTATAATACGTTTTGACCAATCCTGAAAAGGTTTTATGAAGAAAAATAACTTAAACAATGAAAATACAATTCTTATAGTAAGCCTTGAAAATGTTAATTAGAATACTAAGTGGATATATAAAACTTTAAAACCACATATTTCCTATATTTTTGAAATATGTACAAAAGTGAATAAATAAATAATATATAACCATCCCTAATAATTCTGCGACAAATTATTCGATGTGAAAGTTACTGGTATAAAAATATTAGAAGTAAAGTCGACTTTTAAACTATGTACATAAAATTTCCTTAATTGGTGATCAACATATCCAAACAAATCCAAGATTTTTTTTTTCTTTCAATAGTAATATCCCCATATCAAATATATATTTGACACCATAAATACATTTTAAACCCTTAAATTAGCCTAATAACACATTTTAGTGAAATTCGTACGATTAGTTTCAGAGAAATTAAGAATTTTAATATGAGCATATTTTAGGGGGTGTATCCAAATTGAAGTTGGGTACTCGATTGTTGAAATAGTAAAAAATGACTACAAGTTACTTTTATTAATGCATTATTTCTTGCAAATAAGACCATTTCACTCGCTTAATATGTTTCGTCTATTGCCAGCTCAAATATTTCATAAAAATGAGTCTTTTTTTTTTTTTTTTTTTTTTTTTTTTTTTTTTTTTTTTTTTTATTAAGCTTTTCTACACATCATAGCAGGCTTCTTAAACCATAATTTTAACTCTTTTTAATCATAATTTGCGTTCCACGGAGGGTACTCTCCTAGGGACTATATTCCTTGTGTGAATCATTGTGTTTGTTAGAAAAACAAACACAACTTAAACCATCATTTTGACGTTTTTAATCAGAATTCATAAACTACTTGGAAGAAAGTTTTGAAATTCAGAAAGCGCATAAATCAGGATATAATAAAAATAAATATGTATAAAAATTTTTAGATTAGAATCTTAAATTGCAATTGATATATATTTTTTAATTAATTTCAACAATTAAAATTCTTTTCATATATATATTTTTTTTAATAAGAAGTTCAATGTATTTACGTATGGATTTTATAGCATTATAACCATGCAAAAAATTACCACATTAGAATTATAATTTCAGGATACATTATTAAAAATTTGAAAATTAAATTAACATTAGATACTCTAAATTTTAAATGATTATAATTCAAAAACTTATCATCCAAATAGCGCGAAAATTCATTTTTAGGTGTAGTTTCAAATAATGATTTAAAATATGTTGTCAAAATAGGGTATTGTCATTTACTAAAAAAGTTTACCTAGTTTTGATTTGTTTCGATTCATGCCCCCCCTAAGCAAATTTTATATACATATTTTAAAAGTAGACTGTATTTTCAGTAGCTTGGTGCCAATAATTGTCTTAGTGTTAGTAAGAGAGTTTACTCCCCCCCCCCCTCCCCAACATTTTTATCTTACATCTCCTACAGTTTTCAACTTTTAAATTTTTTTTCATACTTTTCTTACAAATGTTCTCTACAAATATAAGAACCAGTTTAAGAAAAATTAAATTAAATGCATGATGTATTAGAAAATATAGTAAATTACTCATTTACTTAATATTTTTATTTAAAAAAATAACTATTTATAAATACTGAAAATTCAAATCTTATTTCTTGAAATGCACCATAAAATTTGTCTTAAAAAAAAAAAAAAAAAAAAAATGGTTGCAATTTAGGAGAGAGGAACTTTTGATCCCACTGATGTACTGAAGAAAGAAAATAATAATAAAGTTAAAAATTGCAACTCCGAATATCTGAATCATGTAAGCGAGAATGGATGAAGTAAGAAGCTCTTTTCGCATATTGTTTGTTGTCGGATAATTACAGATCTTTGTCAGAATATACTATAGAAGGTTAAATTCATTTAAAAAAGGAAAAAAAATTAAAAAATTGATAATTTTGCCCTCTCCAACAAAGTGCAAAGTATCGAGTCCTCATGAATCAATAACACAGAAAACCTTCCACAAAATATTTATCATAAATGTTTTACAGATAATGAAGGTAAAATTATTTGCTTTAAAGTTTTTTCTCAAATTCATAGATATTTTTTAATTAATTTGATCGTAGACAAAAAAGACTTAGCAATATCTAGAATTGAAAAAGCTTGCTTAAGTATTTTTTTTCCGGATTAAATTCTCCTTAGTCCTTTTTTAACTTTTTGTTGAGAATTTATTTCTTTTTGATAGGTTTTCTTCACAAATGTGGCCCCACCAGTGACCGAGAGATTCTGCCTCCGAAACTGACAGACGGCAAGTGCTGGGTTCGAACCCAATCGCGGCCGTCAACCTAGCCGTTCGGATTTTTCCATTGTTTTCTTCGAACCTTGGAAATGCTTGCGTAAATATTGTTAGGTTCCTTAGACAGACCCCCACGGAGGGCATCTCCCTTTAGGGCTCATACCCCAAGTATAGATAATTGGCTGACATAATATACATATATATATATATATATATATATATATATATATATATATATATATATATTTAAACGTGTTTGTCTGCAACAAAAAAATATTACAAATCAATTTTCTCCGGTGCTGCCATCTATTGAGACAAATTAGATACCATAAAGAGCAATTGTGGAACTTTCATTAAACCTTTTAAGAAGCTTTCGCGACTTATCACCTTAAAAATTGTCAAAATGATGTTATGAAGTAATATTTCTCAATTATTTATGTAAACTGTATTATTAAATTTCTGTAATTTATAAAGAAAAACGTATGAAATTAAATTTTAAACTAACAGTTATGAGTTAGATTATTTTATAAAAAAATTATTCTTGTAGAATTGGAAACTGTTTTATGCACAGATAAACCTAAACAAATTTATTATTAAAAAAAATTAAAAATAAAATTGTTCTCAATACAGATAAATAAATAAATGAGATAAAGGCTTATTTAAATATCCAAATATAATCCATATATAAATTGTATTTAGATTGTCGGAAAAAATAGACATTTATTTCAAGTGTTTTTTTTTTTTTTTTTTTTAATCTTTTTTTGTCCTTGCGCAAAGAGACTATTCTATCATTTTGTGCCTGTTTCATTAATATATTTTTTTTACTCTTGTAGAAAGGGATTGATTTAAAGTCATCTTCGTTTCTTCAATTAGTACGAGTATATCGTTATTTGAAGCACATTTTTCAGATATCATATTAAAAAAAAAATGTTGTTTTTATGATGGCCTATTATCAGCACGATGGATATAGGTCCCTATGGGGAGAGGCCTCCGTGAGGGTCCTTTTATGTTAACCTACTCAATTTATGCAGGGATATCGGTGATTCGAAGAAAAGTATGAAAAACTACCCCACGAGTGACTGAGAGGTTGTGCCTTCGAAACTGGTAGGTGACATGGTGCGGGGTTCGGAGTCGTCGCACAGTGTGGTATTTCGCTCAAAAAGCTGGCCAAAAGTCAAAATTTTAAATTTCGCATTTAGTTGATCGTTTTTTGGTTCGTATAAGAGGACAATCCAGTGCATATGATAACGGTTTCATTTCTTTCTGTAGATTATCCAATTGTCTGGTATTTTACTTGAAAATCATGGTTTTTGCATTTCTCATTTTATGCTTCTCTCTCATCTATTCATCATTTTATCGAACGTCTAAAAAACTATTTTAAGTCGAACTTCAGAAACATTTTACAGTTTTTAAAGACGAAGGTACATACTCTCTTGTACATGAATATTTTTGTTAATAAAGTACATGTTCATTATGATTTTCAGGTTTGAAACCATAGATTTTTTTGGGTTAAATATTTTAGATAAAATTATAATTTTAATAGGGAGTTAAACTGAATTCAGCAAGAACTCTTGTGTTTTCTCTAATGTATATACCTTCTAATTAAAATATATGAAATAAAATTTGCCCCGATTTGCCCCCCCCCCCCCCATTTTTTGAATAAGTAAATCATAATTTCAAAATTTTTTTCTGAAGGGCAGTTTTTTTACTTTATTAATCTTTTAAAATCTATTAATTGTTTAAATTTAATATATACTCTAGTTTTTTTTTTTTTAAATTTTTACTGAATACCCTTTGGTGCGCAGATGATAAATCTGCAAACTGAAGGAGAAAAAATCCCTTTTTTTTTAAGTAGTTGGATGTTTCTTTTTTTTTTTTTTTTCTTTAAGTAAAACGTTTTTTGATTGTACATCCATAACGCGGACTAAATGATTTTTTTTTGTAAATAATGTAACATTTTGGTTTTGTACCAAGAGTTTGTAATATGTGAATTATCTCTTATCTGTTTTAATAACATATTTTAAATCAACCATAAGGAATTGCGTTCTTTACTTACGAACGAGGTAAGAAAGTTTTATATTATTAAGAAGAAATTTACTAGATATACATATATTGTTTTTCATTCTATTGAATAAAAAAATCAATAGAAATATGAAAAAAATATATGAGTGATGTAATAAAAGTATTGTGACACATAAAAATTAACGAGTTAGAGTTTCTAAAAGGGAAACTTATCGAAATTGCGAAATGTTTATAAAATTAAATGCATTTGATTACGTCAGAAAATAAAATCTTTCAAACACAGTTATAAACAAAAATGAACTTCTTTGAGATTCAGTGAACAATGTTTTTGTGAAAACAATGAGGAATGACTGAAAGGAACGCTTTATTTTTCTGTAAGGATAGTAGAGAAACTCGGGCACCCAGCAAAATAGTTTTAAAATTTTATTGGCAGAAGTAAGAGATATAAAATGGAGCAATTAAAATCTGAAATTAGCCAAGAACAATTGCAGTTCAACTGAGGAAAAAACCTGCAGGGCATGCAGATGTTTCACAAATTATTAAAGACATTGCCAACAAGGTCAGGCCAACAAGGGGAGCAAAATATCGAAAAAAGTTTAATTCTTTGTCGTAGAGATCAAACCTAAGTACATTGAAGTTATTACTAACTGAGGCTTTGGTCATGTTTGTTGCAGCAGATTTTACATACAATCGTTTTACTATCACACGAACATTTAATAAATATGTATGTCCTGTCTATATACTTCTTCAGAGAGCTAAAGAACAATTTTATCAAAAAGATGACTTCATTACTGAAAACATGGCGGAAGTAAAACTTTAAAATCTTTTAGATCACTTTACTCAAAGACCGTGTTAGTGCATAGAAAATGTTTTCACAACTGCAAGTGAAGCAGAATTGATAAGTTTAGAACTCCTCTGCAAATGGGCTTGTGACAGATCTCTACAACAATTATTTAAAGTCTGAAATTCCCTTTGACTCAAACATGACTTAAACATTTCAATCACACAAACATTTTCGAAAACTCTTTAGCTTCTTTGAGATTAATAAGCAAATAAATGGATTTCAAAAGTATGGTGGCAGAACCCTGTATCTTCATATCCACGCTTTTGCTTTCTCATACTAACAAGATTTTTCATGAAAATAATGATATGATCCAAGAGGAGGTAAAATACATTGAACAACAAGCATAAAATTTAATAAATACAGAGATCCTCACAGCTTATGGTTTATTACAAGTTCAATTCAAATTAGTGGTGACTAGTGTCGATGCTAAAGTTTACAATACTATTACTAGCAATCGACTCATCGATGCGATGCTATATTTGCAAACAATCATAAAAGAAAAGATTTTAATAAGCTAAGAATGATTAAAGACATTGATTCTGATTCTTTGAAATTCGATCTTTCAATATTCCATGTTAGAATCAGATTTTTCGAGTCAATTTTACATCTTGCTTGTAATTAAAAAGTTTCCAATAAAAAAAATGGTTAGCAAGAAGCAAAAATGAGAAAGACTGTCAATAAAAGAAAAAACTAATGCAAGGTATGTTTTAAACTGAGATGCGATATTGGTACACACTGCAAAAGCTAACCTCAAAAAAAGTTTTCTCAGATAGAGAAACATTAGCTTAAATTGCAGGAATTGAGATAAAATTAATGCACTATTTAAAAGCTATTCTAGATGTGCTATCTAGTCATTATAAAATAGATACTAAAAATTTCAAGAAATTACGAATAACACTTCTAACCTTTATGTAAATCTTTACAGTTGGGACCCAGTGTCACACACATTACACAAAATTTTGAATCACGGAGCTGCTATTAAAGAACATGCATACCACCCAATTCGGCAGCTATCAGAGATGGCGACTGAAGCCCGCAACATGCATTTTCGTTCATATAGTCAAAACTTTTCAAGAAAAGACTTGCTCATAGATTGCAATAAAAATCTAAATTATGGCTTACTTTTTTGTTTCGATCTTTATTTAAGAGTTGTTATTGCCAGAATCTAGTTTATGAGCGATTCTGAAGAGGATGATATGGAAGATTATGTTCGAAAGAATGGTGGGTAGTAGGACAATAATTTGTGTAAATTGTTCGAAAAATGATTTGTTTCAATCATAATAATATATTTTACGTTTCCTTAAAGCATTTTATATGCTATAGAATGCACAAAATAATGTAAATAATTTTGGCCAGGTTTTTCAGCAAAATACCACACTGTGCGCGGCTTAATCGTTCGAAATTTTCCGTGGTTTTCTACGAACCTTGGATTTCCGTATGTAAATACGGGTTAGGTTCACTTAGAAAAATAGCCATGGAGGGCACTCTCCCCCCACAGTACCTATATTCCACGAGTTGATAATTTGCCGTCACAAACACAACACACTATGGAAAACTTCGAAAGACTAGGCCGACGGGCACAATGGGGTTCGAACCCACCATCAACCAGATTCGAAAGCATAACCTCTCAGCCACTGGTAGTTTGTGTTTTCCAGCATTTCTTAAATTTGTCTCTCCAACCGGACTAATCTTTTTGAATTGCTTTACCGCTACTTATTGAATAATTTTTTTTAATTATAAAATTAATTTTTTATTTAGGGTAAATATTTTTTTTATTTTGAGGGGCGCAAAAAATAAATTTTCATTTGGGGGTGGGGGGAGGAGCACAACATTTCTTCTTGCCCTGGGCGCCAAAAAATGTAGCTATGCTCCTGCTTAAAACGTAAAAATTGGAAGCCCTAACATAACTGATATTCGTGACGTGTAATCTAGAGCCATCTTAATGATACAAACATTTTCTTAAAAATCGCAGGTTTTCATAGGACTTGATTTCTTATACTGAAATCTGATTTTATAGTTATATAAACTGATAACATGTAGTGTACTTGAGCAATACGATGTAATAAGTATCATATAAAATGCAAAAGTCACCCCATTATATACACTTGAATCTCACCATACAAGTACTTTTCAATATAATAACAAGAATGTATTACAAATTACTACTAATAGAACTGGATATATAAGGTAAATTAAATTTTATCCTTTTTCAAAAGGTATTGCATCTTATTTTTCCATTTCAAAACCGTAAATAATTCTAAACAATATTTTAACTTAGCAGTAGATGGCAGCACTACACATTTTACCGCCCCAAATGCACTTGAATTTTACCCCGAGAAGATTTTTTTTTACTATTATTGCTGTTATTTTCTATGCATCTGAAATGGTCGAAACTACAAAATCAGAAGCTGAATTTCATTTTTTAATTGTGAATATACTGAGAATTTAGGGGAAGGGGACATTTTGTGGTAATTTATTGGTACATTCACTTAGTATAGGTTTCTGAAAAAAAAAAAAGGGCAGGGAAGAGCCGTTGCGTATCATAGAATTTTAAAATTTAATTAATTAAAATTTCCTTGTGATTGTTTGAAAAATAATAAAATTTATTATTGTCTAGTGATTTTAAAATAATTCAACTTTAATAGAAATATAAACAAATGTTTTTTTGTCAGGGAACTATTATTTCCCTGAAATCCAGAAGAAAATAATTTTTAATTTTTTAAAATTATTTTTACTTTCATGCGTTTAAATCTTATTATAACGCGACAGCAGCTAGAAAAATTAGTATGTTTTATAAAAATATTTTACAGTAGAATTATCCAAGTAATTTTGTTTAAAACAATTTAACTTGCCAGAAAAAAAAGTCAAATTAATAAATATTTATATTTAATGTAAAGCAGGTTATAGACTACAGACAAATCTTTTCCAAAATCTTGCCCATTCCCCAGATTTAATCCTGGTGGCGCTTATGTCTAATGTTTATGTATTTTAATTAATAAGTTACCAATTAGGTGGGGAAGGTCGTGGAAATTTTTTCTTTTCCAAATGCGTACACTATTGCATCAAGATTTTCATTTCATTAAATGTGCTTATTGGTATTAACTTTTACTCTTCAAATTTAAATTTTCATATAGCAATCCCGTGTAAATGTTGAATTTTTTTTTACAGAATGCCGTATGAAACAAAGTATGAAATATAACAATACTGTATTAAAATACAGTACCTTAATCTAATACCAGGTGGCAGCACTACGCATTTCACCATTCTTGCATAGACAACATACTGTAATCAAGTAATAGAATATTTTAGCTGATACTTTCAATAGCTGATATTTGTTGGTGCAAAATATTATGTGAGATAATTTGTATTCAGGGGCCGATTTACAAATTTGGGGGCCCTGGGCACAGATGCTTACAGGGGGCCCCCTTGGAAAGTTGCTTACAAAAAGATTGAGATCCCCCCCCCCCCAAATAATAATAATAAAAAAAGTTACATATTAAGATAACCACGATTGATTTCACGATTGAATCACTTTTAAATACCAATTAAAAAATTAAATATGATAATCATTTATTTAGGATTTTAAATAACTATTTCAAAATATGAAATCTAAATAAGTAGAAGTAGTACAATAAAATGTGTATTGATAATTATCTTTTGCTACGCAAGTTTATATGTCTGGAATGATAAAGTATGCAACAACTAATCAGAAAAATTTCGCAATACCAAACTATAGTTATTTAAAATATTGTGGGACTCTGCCACCTATGAACTGCACTCACCAACCCCAAATAATTTGACAAGAACAGGAACATGATTAAATAAAAATTAAAAATACAATGTATTTTTAAAGTGATGAAGATAAAAGAAGATATTCACTGTAATAAAGTGATTAAATACGGATGTTTCAACCAAAATACACAACGTTGTAAAAATAAAATATGAACACAGTAGAATGTAGAATGAAATGTAAAATTCCACTAGATTTTGTAAGCAGTTGTATTGATTTTGGACAATAGTTGAAAACTTTTCAGCAGCATTTGCGGGCCCCTGAAAATTGGGGGCCCTGGGCCTGTGCCCCGAAGGCCCTGCCCTAAATCAGGCACTGTTTGTACTGTTATTATTTTTAAAGAACTTAATAAAATTTTCTTGCGAGTTTACAAGAACTCTCAGTTCTTTTACTTTCAACATTATCATCAAGCGCTATTCTGTACTAGGTTACATATCTCTTAAATTTTTAAACCAGGTACTATGATAGTATTTGATTTTAACTGCTGTAAATTTTCTTTAACCCATTAGTGCCTAGCGTCCCTTTTTAGGGACGCTTCAAAAGGTGCAGTCAGCACTGTTTTTGACACCGGTAAAAAAGAAAAGCAATAATTATTTTATTTAAATGATGCATTTTCGTGATTAATGAACTAAACTTAAATCTTCAAAAAATAGTGGTGCAAACCAAATAAAATTTACGGAATAGATGCTGGGCACGAATGGGTTAAGAATACGGGATTGAAGCTTGTTTATTGTTGCCAAAAATTTACATTAATATAATGTAATATCATAATAATGCAACAGAATATTTGTGCAAAATTCAATTATGATATGATTTTTTTTATTTTTTGGGGCACAGATAATTTAAAAGGACTGTCAAGAACACACCAGTTTGAATTCTAGCATGAACAGTAGTATAAATAATAGTTATGTATAATGCACTTATATTATTATTATTATTATTAATTTTACTGAAAGACGTCTAATGTAGACGTAGTTATGTATTAAATAATGTAAATAATAGTATCATTTCAAATAAGTACTACCCAATCATGCATGTCAGCATTGTTGCCAGCAAAATACTTTTTTTTTATTTATTAATACCACTATATTATATATGTATTCATATTGTATTATTTGATTTAATCGCAAAATTTCAGTAATTAAATAATGCGACTTTTCTCTTTAAAAATAGTGATATTCAAAATAAAATGTTTGTATTCTCTGACAACCATGCATATGAATTAGTTCATATTTATTTTGCATTGCATAGGTCAATCGAGTTTCAGACTTGAAATACGTAGTGCTGCCATCTCTTGCTAAAAACAAATATCTGTAACAAAATAATAATAACTTTTGAGCGGAAAATCAAATATTAAACCTTTTAGCCAGGAGCTCCAGTATTCATGATGGGTAGTGTGCGTAAAATTCTTAGTTTTCCTACCAAAAATTATTGATATTAATTTTCAATTTATTTAATTATACACATCTACTAATTAAATTAGGCAACTATTTCTACTTGAATATACTGGTGCACCGGATTCTCGTCTCAAAGGGGTTGAAAAAGAGGTAAAATACATTGTAGTAGCAATTTATTAGAGTGGAATTAGTATTAGTATTTGTTTACTTTTAAGCTAATTGCTTCTATGCTTAGTCAATCCTCGGAAGTCAGCGACAGTAAGCTAAAGTCATTTATAAATAGTTATTATTATTATTATTATTATTATTATTATTATTATTATTATTATTATTGATATTATTATTATTATTGGTGTTGTTGTTGTTAAAAATGAAATATAATTTCCCTATATGCAACCACTTTCCATAAGTCTTAGTCATCAAGAAAGAAACATGAATCTTTTTGCAGAGCTACTAATCAGCCATTTATTTTGGGTTGTTCTGGACTTAACTGGCTGACTACTTTAGCTTTTATCCTATTTCACTTATTTGAGGCATTTTTGAATGATTCGTTACCTTATATTCTTTTTTGCAGTCAGAAACATTCTGATGTCAGTTTATTCCTTTTTTCCAAATCTTGAGGAAATATCTCAAATTTGTTTTGAAACGTATACACTTATTTTATAAAAACTGTTTTATTAACTGTCACTTGCATTATCTTGTCTTGAAGCAAAACAAATAATAATAAAAAAAACAAGAAAGAACAAATCATGTATCAAACATAGGTTATGAAACACTTTCCAAGACATCCAGAACAGTGTTACAAAACTGCACCGCTTAATAAGTGAAAATATTATATCTAATTCAACAATATGGAAACGTATTTGCTATTACACCAGGATGTAAACTGTAGTAAACCTGAGAAATGTATATCAATTTTATTATATCTAAAATAGTTTAACATAACTAAAATATGCCCCCCCCCCAAACCATTATGCAACGAAATTCTTTTTTGTGACCCTGAAATGAACATTAAATAGTCTTTGTAAAGTATATTCTATAAAATGTACATTTAATGCCCTTCATAAAAGCATGTACATTTCATTATGATTCGATGAGCGTATCATCATTAAAAAACACTTGAAACTATTTTATCTCATCGGACGTAATGTAACAGAGTACTTTTGACTGTCCCTTTATTTAAATTATATATCCATTGATTAAAATTTGACTAAAATTTGAAATGAGTCAATAAAATTCTGCAACAAATGTACATTTAAAATTTGAAAAGATTCGGTTATGTAGTTTTTGCTCTGTACTATACGGACAGACAGACAGACGGATTGATCTGACGACGACTGTAGGTGCTTACGTATTTATAGATTTATGAACGTTTCTAAAAAATAGTTTAATTTAAAAGCGCATGCCTCAATTGAAAAAGGAATTTACATCAATTATTACTCAAAGACAGTACTGTAACCGATTTCTTTTGTGTGTCCGTAAATGAATTAAAAATGCTATGAATGTCCTGTTCTCACGTAATTGTTGTAAAATTCAGTGATTTATATCAGTTTAAATACATTTGCAATAGCGTAATGTCATGAAAATACTCAGAAAACGATTTTCCTCCATAGACAATAATACAATGGAATTCTTTTGGATGCCACAGTAAATGAACTGTTAATCTGAAGTACTTCATATACAATACCAGACATGCGTAGGAGGGACCAATTGCATGAAAATCCGAGTATATTTACGGGGGTTTAGAGCGTGGCCAGACGGACAGACATACCGAAATCATAACCACTTTATAACTTTGTTGAAAAGTGTTAAAAAAATGTGTGTATCTGCGGAAATTTTCAGACAAAAAATATTTGTTTTTAAAGTAGAAATGTCTAATCATTTTAATAAAAATGCTGCAGAATTTAGTGTGACATTATTAAACCAAAAACTAAAATTTCGCCCATCCTATCAACTGTTATGCTTTTTCCAGTAGAACAATTATGTCAAAATAATAAAGATACACTACAAATAATGTGAGGTAAGTTAAGAAATTTCCTTTTTATGAAGTCGATTAAAAATTAAATTGGAGAATGATTTTTGAACTATATTACATTAAATATCAACTTATGTCAGTTTTATTTTAACCCTTTCGGATCTGGTGTACTATTATTAGCACATGTCTTTAAATGGAGAATTATTTTGTTTTAAGAAAAAAGTTTGCTATACATGTAGTAATGTCACTATATGTCTATGCATTTACTATATGACATCCCTTATGTTTAGGCATTTAGTAATTAGTATTATTTGCTTCCTTCTCTTTGGGCCGTTTAGGATTCTTTTATTTGAAACATTAGATTTCACTCTGTAAATTTAAAATAAAAGTTACTTTCCTGAAAGAGTCATATGTAATGAAGTGACAAAAGAATTAGAAAGTTGTGGTATAATTTAAATCTTATTGTAATACAATATTTTCTAAGCATCTCAAAAAATTCTTCCTTAGCCTATTGTCATATGTATATGATTTAAATAGCACGCAAAACAACAACATTCGATATGTTTCAAACAATAAAATATTCGTCAAATGCTACATAATCTATTTAGATATTTAGTGTTAATGTTATTAACATAAAAGTATTTTTTCCCAAAAATTGGAAAAAAAATCGGACCCGAAAGGGTTAATAAAATTCAGTCTATATATTCTTTATGTATAATTGCATGGAAATTGATTGTAATTGCACTAAATGAATATGTTATCATATTTATAAACAATGTAAAATAGTTCTAGCTTTAAGTTCTTCAAAAGTTTCTCTGTTTCGGGCAGATGAAAATAATTTTTTTAATCGAATATAAAAGTTATAATAAGTTTACCTGTTCTTTTTACTTGATGTTTAGTAAACGAGTCATGTGTAGTTACATAATGATTTCAAACTGCACTGGATATTATTAACACCTGCAAGGAATGAAAGCATCTGGAAACATTTAAATTCTATCAATCATGCTTAGATTTTATTAATCATGCATATAATTATCACTTTCTCTCAATTACCTATTTTAAAACATCAATCAAAAAAATGATTCCGTCATTAATTTTAGTGATTAAATAAATGGATATAAGTGGGGGCTATGTTAACGAATAATTAAAATTTTCACTGAATGTCTCAAATAGCTTTTTAAAGTTTTATTGGCATCTGTAAACTGTTATCAAATGCCAATATTTTCGAAAGACAAATGAAGTACGATACCCGAATTTTATTAATTGCTATTAATTATTATTAAGTTACGTTTATTTTATTTTATATTGTGGTTTTATTTGTTATGTTTATTATTCAAACTAACAGATGTTAAAAATTTCATAGTTCTTATTGATTTAATGCTACATCTTCGAGATTATTTTTATTTTTGTTAAATCCCTTGATGCCCGAGTTATATTCAACAGTCTAATCTCTTTTATTATCTCATAAAAATTGTATTACATTAAATATAACTTCTAATGTACTGTGGATTGTTAAGGACAACAAAAATGAAATGCACCATGACGATACACTCAAAAGGGGATTTTGAAAGTTAAATCCTTTCATTATTTTTATTCTTTGTATGATTTTACAGAGATAGTTACAGAGCAAAAATATTATAGTCTCGCCATGATAACTTGGTCGTTGACCTTGAAATATTTCAAAATACTTGGGGGGAGGGGGAAGTTGCTAACATGCACAAATGATATAGGATATGATAACTGCTATGACACAGAAATTTACGTTCAGGCTGCGTCAATCACCGGTGACTGACAGTGTAAAATATGATATTATATACATTATTTCAATAATTACTTTAAAAATATAAATCTTTTAGTTTTATTGCATATTTTAGACTATCGGTCACCTGACACTAACATGCCACTCAACGTGTTAAGCATTGTCTAAATCTGTTCTGCTATAACTGGCAAATTTTTGCTTAATTTTTATTTGAAAGACCATTACAGATTAAATCAATGTAATTATTTTATGCCGTTGATTGTTTAAATTTAAAAAAAAGGTTTTAATAGTTTAGGAGATCTATAACACAATCTTGTTTTTATTTGATTTTTTTTTAGAGTGATATATGCCATCAAAGCGTGTACGAGCTCGTTCATTCCGAAGATAGGGAGGAACTACAGAGGCACCTTATGTGGAATTCTCACTTACCTGCCGAAAGAACAGATCTTACATTACAACAAGCTTTACTTCCTGGTATGTTTAATTTCTTAGGTAATTTATGTCTTCATGTTTTAATGGTATATTACTGTAAAAAAGGTGCAACTTTACACCAAAAGTGATGAAAAGTGGTGTAAGAAAATACTATAAGTAAATTTATGAAATGAAATATCAACAATTAACTGGTGCAAATTAATACCGGATAATATGACAACTGAGTTACTATCAATCGTGGTGTAATAATAAACCCCTTCTGATTTGGCATTTTTTTCAAGCCAAATTGGATGTTTGCTAATTAATTTTAGGATGTGCTTCTAAAAGGTAATTACTTACTTGTCACCTGTCTCCTCCCAACTGGAAGTGTGGGCGCCCATGAGAACTTTAATTACATTTTACAAATTTAATAAATACAGGAATAGTTTTAGTTTTAACTTCTAATAATAATTACTAATAAACTATTTAAGTAGTTAAGATCTGTTGAATGATATATTTTTTAAACAAACTGAAATTTTATGCAATATCGGAGATTTTGATAAGTAGTCGTGTGCAATTCCAATATAACAGCTTGTTATTGACTTTTAGTAAAATCTTACAGCCTATGTCTATTATTTTATATAAATTCATACAAGTATAATATCTACTGCTCAAAATTATTTTTTGGTTACTTTTGGTATTATTGCTCAATACCGGGATTTTGACGTGTAATATTTAGAATTATGTGAGGTATCTCAGATCTTTCGTTACATATTCATCTATATTTTAGTCGATCTGTTATAGTAACAAACTGAGTAGTTAAATAAAACACAATTGATATACCAAAATATACTACGAAATTTAAGGGCCAAGAGCAATATATCTAAGCTTTGCAAATGACAAAAGGTATATTATGTTTATTATAGCACAGATATTTAAGTTAATGTAACACTAGTGGTATTTTGGCTGATAGGGGACAAGGGTAAAGGAAGAAGCGGAAAACTGGGAGTTAAATAAACTTAAAATAAGTCAAAACCTATCTATTCATACCTCACTTTAGCGAATCTAAGTTAAATTGGAGGAGTAAAACAATCTTGCATATTTTAAAAATCGAATCTCCTGAACAGACCTATAAAAATAGTAAAGATTTACCTTTCACCAGAAGCTCCTTCCCCATATTAAAGGAAAAATTAAAACAAATATGTGCGCCTGTCATCTCAGCCTTTCGTTTTGAGAAGATGTCCTTGCAATAATTTAATTTTTACAATTTGGAGGTTTAAATTATCCTTCTGGAATTAGAAAAATGTAGAAAAAGGCACAAAGTTTTCTGTTTATATATTCAATAAGTTTCCTAAAAGCAAACCGAATGTATACACACATGCAAATTTTAATTTTCACGTTATTGCTTTCCTCAAGAACATCATTTTTTGTTTTTCAACATTTTTTAAACGTATTTTTAAATTGAATTGACTTTACAAGAAACATTTTTAATTTCTAGATAATTCACACCTTTTAGAAAGGAACTTTACAGTGAGATTCCGTTGTCTTTTAGACAACACATCAGGCTTCTTGGTAAGTAAATTTCCATTCCTAATTTTTTGTTGAATGATGTACAGTGTCAATAGATTTAAAAAAAAATGATAGCAAAATTAATTTCCTTATTATTAAAATGAATAGGAGCTCCAAACGAATCACTTATGTGCCATGTTGATTTATGATACCTTAAATGACGCAAGGAGAATCATTCTCCGTGGTTGTGATTTTCAGAAAAAATGCTTTCCAAAATTTGTACAAATCTTTGTCAAACTCTTTTAGGCAATTGTTTCAGTGGCAAACGAGGCAAACGAGGCAAACTTCTTCAGAAAATTTATGATGACTAAGTTGGCACTGCCAAAGCAGACCAAGCCTCTTGAACCAGTCTTAAATTGCAAATTGTTAGATTGGGCTATCTGCTAATACCACTTTATCACTTGAATAGCTTCAAAATTAATAAAAATCATTACACAGCCAATATGTGAAATGTCATACAATCTTTGACACTTTTTCATAAAAATGATCAACTCAATTTTCATGAAAATGTTTGATAGTATATTTTAATTTTTAATGGGGTTCGGGACACATTTCAGAATAATTTTTAAAATTTTGAATTGTTAAAATTTTGAATTGTTAAAATTTTGAAATTGTTAAAATTTTTAATTTTTTTGTGCTGGTTAATAATATTATTTTCAAATAAAATCAAATTATAAAAAATTTTAAATAAAATTTATTAAAAAAGTGGGGTAGTTTAAAATTGTTGTAACTCAAAATGTTTTTTGTAGAAATTCAGTTTTTTCCATTTAAATAAATAGAAATATATAAATATTAATTTTACTTCAGCATATTTTAAAAATATTAATTTAAATAAAAATTAATAATATTTAGATAAAAATTTTAAAAAACACAGCTTTTTTTTTTTTAGAAAAATCCTATTTTTAAAAGGAAATATTTTTTTTTCAAATTTGCTGAATCAAAATTAAAGTAAAATAATTGAAAAAGACATGCCCCAAGTTTAAACCATTTATCTTTAATGGTTCTTGACTTATAACAATTTGACTAGGAAAACTGGTGAAAAAACACATCATGAAGATAAATGCATTCGCGCTAGAACTCGTTTCCATAACAACCATTACTTGAAAGCCAGATTTTGAAAACAAACCAAAATGAAAAAAAAAAAAAAAAATTCTGTTCCAATTAAGGGAGAAACATTGTTGAAACACCATTTTAAGCAGTAAAAAACAAAGAAATTTTAAATGTTGTAAATACTTTTTAGAAAATTTGAAGATTTTTGTGTCCCAGATCCCCTTAAAACCTCAAATCATGTATGTTTATTGAACGTCAAAACACAAACTGTTTGAAAATTTACAAGAAAACGTTTTCCTGTGGAACTATATTTCCCTTGTTTAGGGCAATAAAGTTTATTCGATTTATATTTTTCAAAAATTTGAAACTATTAATAAATAATGTAATTTTAAACACGTGTGTATCAATAAGGTGTTTGGAAACGTTATTTTTTTCTTCCAAAATGTACAAATACACAAAGCATTATGAACAGCAACTTAATAATGTGTTGGCCCACCTTTGAACCGCAAAATAGCCGCAAACCACCTTATCATGGACGCCACAAGTTCAAGGTACATGGCCGGAGATAAATAGTATTAGTTGTTCAAACAACTGTCATGAATATCAGGGATATTCAATAATGGTTGTTTTTCAGCTCTGGGGCCATTGAATGACATCTGAAATGTGCTCTGTCGGATTAAGATTCTTTAAGTTCGGTGACGAAGACGTTAACTGAAATTCAGAATTATGTTACCGGAACCAATGGAGCACAATTCGAGTCAACCGACATCGAGTTTTGTCTTGCACGAAGACTCCATTGGAAGAACGATATCATGTAATGATGTAAATGATGCGCAATTATGTTCAGATAGTCCGTAACGTTCATGGTCTGTTCTACAACAACCACAGATCCCCAGGAAAGCCATAACAATGTCTGCCAAAGCTTAATATGGCCACAACCGGCCTATTGTATAAGGGGGGAGGGACTACCGATCGCATAGGACACGGCGTACCCAAACACGGCCATCGACATGTTGAAGGATGAATCGTATTTCATTCGACGAGGGAACTCTCTCAATTCATCCCATAGTCCAGTCATGATGTGCACGGGCCTAGAGTATGAGTATTTGGCGATGATACTTGGTCAACAGGGGCACAAGAGTGGGAGGTCAATCCCGTAGTCTCACATTCAATAGCGTCAGCTGAACTGTATGCTCCAAAAGAATTCCACTTGGACTTGTATCATCTTGGGATGTATACTGAGCCAGTCTCTGGTTCCAGTTTTGCTTTACAATGCGTGGTGGAGGAGGATCTTCGACGCCCTTTTTATTTGAGAACATCTGGGCTAACGAAGATTTCTGATGGTTTCATCGTCATTCATACACTTTGTGCAAGTGCTAACAACGATATATCCCGAACAATACATGAGATGTGCACTTGTTCTGAGTAATATTCTAAGATTTCTGATGGTTTCATCGTCATTCATACACTTTGTGCAAGTGCTAACAACGATATATCCCGAACAATACATGAGATGTGCACTTGTTCTGAGTAATCTTGCGACTGAATTCTGCCCTCTATGATAGTAGTTTATATCTGCAGTTTTACCTCACAAGGAGACATAAGCGTAAAAAATGATTCACGAGACTCCCTAGCAGCATTTAAATGCCATTCTACACCCGTTTATGTGCCTTCCACGTCATCCAGGCGAGTTCATAGCAAAATGTGAGGGTGGTCATATTGTTTTGGCTCTTGAATGTATATGTCATAATTTTAAGTAATTATTTTATAACACAAATCTGAAATTTAACCTATCTCAATATAAATTTTGCCAGTTTTACTTGACAACAATTTTATGTTTATTATACCAATTTTATAGTTATTGCAATTCCTTGTAACTTCTTTTTACCTTCTTCTTTTGACTTTCCATAATAGATGTAATTAAATAATTTATACATAGATTATTTGAACAAAGGTGAGAAATTTAATTAGCTGAAATTGGCTTTTAGGCAATTTTTCCTAAATTTATAGTAAAAATTTTAATGTTTATATTTTTTAATATTTCCGTAAAAATTGCGATTAAATATGGGACATTGAAAACGGGCTAATATTTTATGTTGCATTTTAGTTTATTTAAATATTGTAAATATTGTAATTGCCAAGTATATTTGCATTATTATATTTCTTGATAAACAAATTGTACTTGAAAAACCAAGGCTATTATTTGAAGTTTATCTTTAATCCTTTTTATTAGCGTTTAGACATTAGAGGCAAAATAAAAATTCTTCACGGTCAAAATCAGAAAACAGAAGAACCTCCATTGGCGCTATTTGCTGTGTGCACTCCATTTGGGCCACCTTCCCTTTTAGAAATGCCGCAAAAAGATTCTATGTTCAAAAGCAAGCACAAGCTTGATTTGTCTCTAGTCTCTATGGATTCAAGGCAAGATTTCTTTGCATTATTATTGATTAAATAATATATATATATGTACACATGCATACATATTAATAATTAAGTTCTATCATATTATACTAAGTACATTAAAAAATTAAAGCTAATGACATTGCTTCCGAATTCACAGAGGTAAGCAACTTCTGGGCTACACAGATTCTGAACTTTCTAACAAAGGTGGTTATGACCTGGTCCACTATGATGACCTTGCTTACGTCGCCAGCGCACATCAAGAGTGTATGTATCTTACAAATATTCACTTAAAAATAATTATCTATGTATATATTAAGAATAATATAAGAAATTATTTTATAACACATTGTAAAAAATTACAAAGACGCTTCCTCTTGCATAAGAAATATTTATGAAACTTTGCTGTAACCTCGTGCTTACCCACGATTCTAGAAACTTTTCGCTAATCCACAGAAACCATTTGTGTAAAATTCAATCAGAAACTATTAAAAACAACAACAAAAATAGAATTTTGAAATTAATATAACTCGATCTCAAAACTAATGAAAAGTGTTTGTAACGGATGGGTGCTCGTACTGGGTGTTGAATGCAGACATAATTCAGAACATAAGATAAAAACAGTTTATTTAAAACAGTTAGGGCTCAAGGGCAGTGGAGCAGTTCTTAATTTTAATAACTGGTAACCATACTAAAAGATTAAACTCATACTCACAGCTCCGGAACTAGCTCAATCGGGGCACTTCAGCCTACTTCTCAGCTATATTTCAGCTAGGCTGTTAGATAAAACTTTATTAGACAGCCCGTGGCTGTACATATATTCTTTATTAAATTTGACAATATTCAACGTAATCAATATTAACTCTTACTACCGGCCAACTTCTCGAATCGCCTTCCGAAACTCCTTGCCACTCACTGAAGGCTCGATAATACTTGATATCACTCGCTCTAGCTCAGTCTCACTGCTTGTAGTCACCACCTAGCTAGCTTCTAGTCACTACTAGCTGGCTAAGGCCGCTAGACACACTCTCACACAATTAAACTCCAAGCTTTTATATGCTGCAAACTGAGATACTACAAATTACTTCTAACCGCGACATAACTGTAGAATCCGAGAAAGACACAGATGCTCTAGAAAGTTAAATAAAAGAGAGGATAGATGTCGCTTTCACGCTTACACATGTTAAATCATTGACGTCGCGATCTCAAAAATGCTAGAGTGCCTTTATTACAAAGGTCACTCCCTCACAACCCCCCCTCGGACTCTACAGAGAAAAAGGACTGGGCAAAATGCATGCACTGGACTTTTTCTTGTTATAAATTTCAAACCGTACAAAAACAAAGTGATGGGTGAAATTTGGCACTGAAACATAACTTTTAAAATATTAACTTTAGCCCACCACTACAAAGACATCAATTTGCATCAAATATTCACATATTCAATCCAATCTTCCTTCTATTTTAAAAATAACCTCCATAAAACTTTCAAAACTTTTAAAACTTCTAAAACTAACTACTTTCTCTTCCAGAACAACCCACTCCACTAGGAGTGCTAAAATTCATCAAAACACTAAACTTACGAAATTTTCCTCAATACTGAAATACAACTGTAACTTTACCAAAAATTTCTCCATAAAGCTTTCCTAACACTAGAATTTGTACCAAGTCCAAAAAACCCAATGCGCAAAAATTTTCCTTAGCAAAATTCAGAACTCATCTAAAATTGAATTTACTTCATACTATAATAACTCTATGCTACAATAATTCTGCTACTACGTAATACCTAATATCCATAAGCCAATGAACTCACTCCCAAAATCTCTTTAGAACTAGCTCCATTTTAACAATATTTGGGGTAACATACGTACAGCTTTACATTGCTCTGCTTATGCAATAATAATCTATAAAATCAAACTTTACAAAAAGTGACGTCATCACATACTCTTCATCTGTATTAGATAAAAGAAAAATAGCAGTATCAATATATAACACAGATGTACTTCCCTGCAAGAAAATCACATTAACATTCAATTTTAATGCAATACAATTTCAATTCAAATGTAACATAAAACTTCGCAACTTGCGGAAAACAACTCCCAATTAAAGTACAAACGCAACGCATAAGCCACGAACGATAAGAAGAAAGTTAATTCATTAAATGTTAGTACAAGAGATAGAAACGCATGTCAAGGACTTCTTGACCGAGAAACACGTGCCCGCCTGATTCGCGGCGCGTGTACAAAATAACCCAAATTACTATCTATTCCTTTCGGAAAATTAAACGTACATTAACATAAATTTTATAACACATGAACAGTATAACAATATAATAACATTTTAAGAACTAACATAACAACTTAACAATAGATCCAGAATTTTTAAAAGCAATTAAGACCAAAATTTCAAACATACCTAAAAGTAACAATTTTGCAAACAAATTTTGAACACAATTAAGCACCATTCGTGAGTCCGTCAAAAAATTTCCAAAAAATGGCCAAAAATACAAAACAGTCTATCTGCTTTTTATTCCTTCACATTGCTACCACATATATGCACTCTAATAGAAATTTAATAAAGAACATGATCACCCAATTATAGAGATGATTCACTGCTAGCCGGCTTCTTACTACAGGATGGCTTTCTCTTCTTGTCCCAAAAACCTTGCACGAAGGATCTTTCGTCATCAGAACTGTACGGTGACGCCACAGTTGACTGTCGTGCCTGCAGCCTGGTCCTGAATGGATGCCGTGGAACACTTGTAGACTCCACTCGACGACTCCGCTCTGATCGGTTCGCTGGGGTCACTCCATGGCGAGATTCGAACTGCTGACGTTAATACTCTGAATGTTCTCTCCTCTTTCTAGACGCACCCGAAGTTACTGAAGATCCTAGGCCACGTTTCTTTCCGGATCTACGCTGTCTCTTATTTGGCAAAAAATCAGATTTAAAAGTTCGATCAGTTTATCAGTTTGACGAATGTCCATATGAAGTTTTTTTCGAGGATTAAGTACTGAAGACATTGAACTATTGGATAACTTATGTTTTTTAGGTTGCTGTCTAATAAGTGGAGGATCGGGACAGTTTATGATCTTTTGCCTTTTATGGCACACTGAGTCTGACGTATTTGACACTGCACTTTTATTTTTATTATCATACTTTGCTCTAGGTTTGATAGGCTTTCTACTTTCAATAACAGTTTTTGGAGCTGTTTGACCAGATTTTCTTTTTGAATATTGGTGAAAAGAATTAGACAAAGAAGTGCTGGACTCGGGATACTCATTGGATCGGGAATATTGCGAAACACCACTCGACACATAAGAACCTTCACTACCATTTTCTCTAAACTTACAATCTCGAACCTGATCCAGATTAACCGTCATTCTTTCACCATTGACATTAACAACCAAATCATTATTACGAACTTCCAAAACTTCAAACGGACCCACAAACTTTGGACCAAACTTAGTTATCCTCTTTTGACGACTTGAACATAACCAATGCTTTTCTACTTAAACAAAATCTCCAACCTTAACTTCCAATTCCCTTCTACGCATATTATAATACTGAGCTTGCTTTTCCTGCGCTTTTCCCATCTGAACTTGAGCCTCCTTAACCAACCACTCAATGTCCTGACACATAAACTGGCTTTCTGCGTCCGATACCATAATTAACCTCTGAAATAGAGTAATCACCTTTCTACCCAAAAATAACTCAGCCGGCGTTTTCCCCGTCGACTCGTGAACTGCCGTACG
Organism: Maratus speculifer; assembly: GCA_964019185.1. NCBI lineage: Eukaryota > Metazoa > Arthropoda > Arachnida > Araneae > Salticidae > Maratus > Maratus speculifer. The sequence continues at coordinate 190,467,392 of OZ025293.1, read as the reverse complement.
AAGTGCATACGCAAAATGCTGCAGAAACTGGTCCCACTTTGAATGATACGAACCAACATAAGAAGAAATCATTTGAATTAATGTACGATTTACACGTTCAGCCATATTAGACTGTGGACGATACGGAACAGTAAAAGAATGATCAATCTCCAGCTTCTCACACAGAGCCTTAAATATATAAGAAATAAAACAAGGGCCATGATCGCTAACTATCCTAATTGGTGCACCATATTTAGAAATATAATTATCGAAAAATGCATCGACAACTGCAGGTGCAGAAGCCTTCCTGAGGGGGACTAACTCTACCCATTAACTAAAATAATCAACTATAACTAGTACAAATCTATATCTTTTAGGATTAGACAATGGATAAGGACCGATTAAATCTACACCCACACATTCATTAGGAAAATTTACTTTAATAGAATTTAATTTGCCAGCTGGACTTACATTTTTATAATTATAACGTTGGCATGTGCTACAGCTGGAGACGTAAGCGCGCACTGCTTCCCGTATTTTAGGGAAGTAGCAGGATTCACAAATTCGAGCGTAAGTTTTCCTGATTCCTAAGTGACCTGCTAATGGATTATCATGAAATTCTTTCAAGATGGACTTACGAAGACTAGCCGGAATAAAAACTCTTAATTCACCACGTGAATTTACAATTTTAGAATAAAAAAGAAGACCAGCGATAAGCTTAAACGATTGGGACCATTTCTCAAACATAGGCATATTTGCGCTCGGGACACCATCAGGGTTTTCCAAATAACGATACAAACTACCAAACTCCTCATCTTGTTTCTGCTCCCTTATTAACTGCTCTCGTGACCTTAACGCCAACGAAGACAATGCACAGCACTTAACTTCCTCCGTGACCTCTAAACCACCATGCGGGTTTCGAGACAAAGCGTCCGCTACCGCATTTTCCTTGCCAGCCCTATGTTCTATAGTCACATTATACTCTGCTAACTTCAAACACCATCTGACCATACGAGAAGATAAACCCTTTCCATTAGTTAACTTCGTCAAAGCTGAATGATCCGTAATGACCTTAACTGGTATATTTGTGAAGAAACAACGAAATTTATTCAAAGCCCAAATTACTGCAAGACACTCCCGTTCTGTAATCGAAAAATTTCTTTAAGCTGCATTTAAAATCCTAGAAGCAAACGCTATCGGTCGACCTTTCTGTGCTAACATAGCTCCAACCCCCACCGCACTCGCATCGCAATACACTTCAAACTGAGACGAATAATCGGGGTGAGCCAAAACAGGTGGAGAAACTACTGCCTCTTTTAATAACTCAAACGATCTCTGAGCCGCTGACGACCATACAAACTTCACCTTTTTCCTTTTTAAATTATACAATGGTTTACATAATTCTGAAAAACGTGGAATGAACTTGGCGAACCAAGCCACCATCCCTAAAAATGTCGCCACTTCCTTACTTTTTTGGGGGGGATTCATTGCCGTAATAGCCTCTGTCTTCTCATTATCTATATTAATACCATCCCGCGTAATTTTTACGCCTAAATACTTTATCTCTTTTCGCAAAAAATTACATTTTTCCAACTTAACTGTTAACCCAGCATCTCTTAACAACGTAAACACTTCTCTCAATAATCTCAAATGCTCTTCCAAAGTAGCTGCCATTATAATTATATCTTCCAGGTAGACCAGCACACCCTTAGCAAAGGTTTAAGGATATTATTCATGGCCTTCTGGAACGTTGCCGGTGCTCCTGATAAACCGAAACTCATTCTCTTAAAGGCGAAACAACCGTCCCGAGTAATAAACGCAGTTTTAGGTATATCCTCCGGCTTCATTGCAATTTGAAAATAACCTGACGTAAGATCTAATGTTGACATATAATTCGTACTCGTTATATTAGCCAAAATGTCATCAATTACTGGAATAGGATACAGAGGGTATTGCGTTATTGCATTTAACTTCCTATAATCTACTGCAAATCTATATGCCTCTGGATCATCTAAACTTTTCCCATTATTCTTACGACATAACACTATAAAACTACTGGAGATGCAAAAGGAGTCTCAATTGACATTATAATATCGTCCGCTAGCATTTTCTGAATATGATAATCAATTATACCTCGTTTAACCTTGTCATAACGATATGATTTACTAGCAACAGGTGCTTTCAAACCAGTATCCATCTCATGCCACGCAACATGCGTTTAACCCGGTTTATCAGAAAAAACCTCTCGAAACTCATTCAAAAATTTATTAAATTCCTCCTTCTCGATTTCACTCAAACCCGACTCCTCCAAATCAACTGACACTGAAACAGGCTCTTTCTTACTCACATTCTCATCATTATTCACGATCAACGACTTTTTAAAGAAATCCAGACTAATTCCTCTATCATTCATAGAATCCACACCAACTATACAATGCACTGTTAATCCATCTAACACAGAAAACTCCCAACATGTCTTAACCGAACGAATTTCAACTTCTAAATCTACTGAACCCTTATTATCACAAGCTACTCCCTGCGCCGACTGAACCACCAGACTTGACCTCTTCAACTTCTTATACGAAAAATATTTACGATAACAATCATAAGAAATGAACGACTTATCTGCCTCTGTATCGAAGACACTTTTAACGACAATACCATCTAACACAATTAACACTTCAGGTAACTCAACCGGATTAATAGTAACTTTATTTAAACTCACAGAAGGCTTTTCCACTTCAACCTGTGACTGCATACCTTCCGAAATACAGCCACCTACCAGTTTAACTGACCCGACTTCTTAACACATCTCCTTTGCATTGATCTATCTTGAAAATTCTCATCCGAAGTTAATCTCCTTACTTGCGAAGAAACATTCTTGTCCCGTACTCCCCCTTTCCGATCATAACCACTATTCTGCCTGTTTCCATACATATATCTATCACCACTTTTAAAATTATTAGAACCACCAAAATTCCTATTACCATTACCAGTATTCGACACATTACGACCACATCCATAATTTCCATTACTCAAATTATTATCCGGAAATCGCTGTCCCTCTCTCAAAAAATTACGCCCCCCCTCATTTCTCAAATTACTTCCCGTGACAGGACTCTGTCGAGGGCTACGCGAATCCCCTTGATCCGAGCTATGCCGAGTCTCATACTTCGATAAAATTTGGTGCATTTCTGAAAAGTTCTTAGATGCTCTAATCTCGATATAGTCCTGTATATTCGCATTAAAGAGAGGAAGAACTATGTCCAATAATTCCTCAAATGTGATATCTAAATTCAATTTATTTTTCAGTTCAAGCTTACGTAGGTAAAACTTTGATGCTGATTCGTAAATATTCTGCTTATTGCAGTAAAATTCTTTCCTCAAAATACTCTTATCTTTAACGCTAGGAAACGCATTTTTTAACTCAATCACAGTCTGTTCAAATCTTTTAGCTTCATCATTAATCAAAAATTTTCCTATATCTTCTAACCACAAAAGTGCTTCGCCCTTGAGAGAGCATTTAAGCACTATGTATCTATTTTTCTCAGTTATATTATTAAACAGAATATAATCATCTAGTTTGACTAAAAATTCATTAATGTCACCTTCACCCGAAAAATAAACTCGTGGAACAAGCTGAAAATGTCCGACTTTTGGTTGGGCGCCATTTATAACGGATGGGTGCTCGTACTGGGAGTTGAATGCAGACATAATTCAGAACATAAGATAAAAACAGTTTATTTAAAACAGTTAGGGCTCAAGGGCAGTGGATCAGTTCTTAATTTTAATAACTGGTAACCATACTAAAAGATTAAACTCATACTCACAGCTCCGGAACTAGCTCAATCGGGGCACTTCAGATTACTTCTCAGCTATATTTCAGCTAGGCTACTAGATAAAACTTTATTAGGCAGCCCGTGGCTGTACATATATTCTTTATTAACTTTGAAAATATTCAACGTAATCAATATAATATTAACTCTTACCACCGGCCAACTTCTCGAATCGCCCTCCAAAACTTCTTGCCACTCACTTAAGGCTCGATAATACTTGATATCACTCGCTCTAGCTCAGTCTCACTACTTGTCGTCACCACCTAGCTAGCTTCTAGTCACTACTAGCTGGCTAAGGCCGCTAGACACACTCTCACACACTCAAACTCCAAGCTTTTATAAGCTGCAAACTGAGATACTACAAATTTACATATTACTTCTAACCGCGACATAACTGTAGAATCCGAGAAAGACACACATGCTCTAGAAAGTTAAAGTAAAATAGAGGATAGATGTCGCTTTCACGCTTACACATGTTAAATCATTGACGTCAAGATCTCAAAAATGCTAGAGTGCCTTTATTACAAAGTCACATGCTTAGCGAAAGTTAATGGTAATAAAATGGCCTGTTAATAAAGGAAATGTTTCCTAATAACATTGTTTATTTTTTTTTTCTTTTTGAGTTTCTTATTTTGCTTTCTACAAATAGTTTCTGAAAGTAACGGAAAATGTTCTGGATTCGTGTGTCATTACCAGGTTACATTGAAATTTCTGCTATTTCACTGGAGTTTTCTGCATTTTTTTCTAATAATGAATCATAACAATTTTATTTTTAGTATTGAAGACTGGTGCTTCAGGACTAATAGCGTACAGGCTTGTAGCAAAAGAAGGTAAATATCAGTGGCTTCAAACAAGTGCTAGGCTTGTTTACAAAAACAGCAAACCTGACTTCATTCTTTGCACGCACAGGCCGTTAATGTAAGTATACATTTTATTTGCAAATTACGTGTATTGACAGAACTTTAATAAAATGTTTAGCGATTTCCATTATTTTTACAAATTTCTATTAAAGTTTTAAGTGTGACATGAAAAATGGTCTTAAAGATATTTAAGGGGGTCCGGGATTGAAAAATCTTCAATTTTTCTTAAAAAATGCTTTAATTTTTTTTTCTGTTTGAAATGGCGTTTAAGTTACGTTTACATCTTAATTGAACAGGAAATATTAAATTTTATGTTTTGTTTTGTTTTCAAAATCTAGCTTTTGAACAATTGTTGTTATCGAAACAATTTCTTGTGAAAATGCGTTATTCTTCATGATATGTTTTTTACCATTTTTCCTATATATATTGCCATAAGTCAAGAACAGTTAAAGGTAAATCATTGAAACTTGGAACATGTATTTTTCAATTGTTTTCTTTAAAAAATTTACTTTTAAAAATATGATTTTAAAAAAGTTACATCTTTTTTTCCAATTGTTCCTTTAAATTAATATTTTTGAAAATGTTGAATCGAAAGTAAACTTATAAATTTCTGTTTATTTAAATGAAAAAAAAAAATTAAAATTCTACAAATAATATTTCGAGTTATTACGATTTTAAATTACTCCAATGTTTTAATAAATTTTAAATTTTTAATTTAAAAATATGTATATTAAAAGTTTTATTATGTTATTTTGTTTACAAATACGATGGTTAACCATCACAAAAAGTTTCAAAATTTTAACTCCCTAAATACAATTATTTTAAAATGGATATTGGATCCCCTTAAATATGTCAATTTTTTACTTTTTAACACTTTCTAATGCACTTGAAACATGTTTATGAATTCGGCTTGCCCGTCCGTTTGTCTGTCTTTCGTGCTCTAACTGATGCAAATATACTCGGATTGCCATGTAACTGATATACAATGTTGAATTTACCATGACATATTCGGTACTGAATATCAAGTGTATAGAAATTTTTGTTCCTTTGTATTGGTACTTAAAATTTTGCCGTTACATTATGGTTTATTGCGGAAAAATCTGTTGCATTGTATTTTAATGATATTACATTATTTAAAACACACTGAAAGTGGTATAGAGCGCTAAAGCGCATTACAATATGTTTACTATAAAATATGGTATGCGTAGCACTTATAGTTAATTTACAAGGCACTCAAAAGTATTCATTTATATTAGGGTGTATGGAGAAAAATCATTTGCGGGGCATTTTATCCAGATAAGCCTATCAGAAACATACTGAATGAAGTTCATAAGAAAATTAAAATATATTTATTGTAGAATATTGAGTTTAAATCATTTGCTATTTATTTACAGCAGCATACAAAATAATCCGGTTATATAATGGTCCGAGAGAAAAAATTTCTTTGGAATATATTAATTTTGTTAACCCTTTCTTGCGCAGTGTTGCCGGGCCGGCAACACCTAATTTTAATTCCAAACTTGCAAACGGCACCAGTAATATTTTAATATAATTTTGCTTTTATAATGAAAGCTTAAATTAAGGAATTCGTAATATCTAGACAAATCCTTTATAAATTCCGGTGTCAATCTACAATTTCTCATTTTACTAATAGAATTTGCTTGAGCCGGAAAAGGTTAAGGTATTTAAGATATAATGTCACTGATATAAATTACTGCTGTTTATTACTAGATACTTGCTATAAATATGATGCGCACAATGTTTATTGTTCGTTTGCAGGGACACATAAACAACTTCGGATTAGTTATTATATCCGAAGTATAAACAAAATCATATAAAGTATCAGTCAAAGAACTAGATATACACTGTTAAAACTAATGGTGACACATTGCACCTTTTAGGGGTGAAAGGCTTGTCTCACTGGTGACACCCCTAAAGGAACCAGAATGGCAACTTTAATTAGGATGAAAAGATGGCACCTTTAATCCAGAGTGTCCAATAAGAAAAAATTAAAAAATATACAAACCGACTTTTGGCCGTCGTAGGATGCGAACTCACAACGCCTGATTACAAGCTCAATGTTCTAACCGCTCGGCCATCGAGCTCACCTTCATTCACTCATAGCCATAGATTTTACTTGCCGTCACAGAAAACAGAAAGACACACGTCACAGCGCATGTGCATGGTTCCAGTCACCCGATGAAGTACCACATTGCTGCCAATACGAAGTGCATGACACCTTATTTAGCTCCAATCACCCTGTAAGAGACCTGTCGGCACTGCAACCACATATCCAAGCCCCTATGGCACCCTAGGGTTCCACATGCCCCGGGTTCCAATGGACCCTAGGGCCTTTTCACCTCCGGGTCCCAAATGGTACCGGTTTGTCACCTTCACTTTTAACAGTGTATGATCGCCATATGGATAAAAATTTCTGAAAGTATAATTTCAGTAGTTTTAAATATGTTTTTGCCCGAATTAAATTTTAGATTAATGTGTGTCGAGTATAAAAGTCTATATAAAAATCAAGTATGTTTCAAGTCTATTGGTACACTGTTAAAAAATTGTCTATGAAATTACTGAGATTGTACGGGTAATCCATCATCTTAAGTCTTGTGTAAAATTATTAGAGATTAGAAAAGCCCAGATTCTGTTAAATAACAGAGAAACTATTCCGTGGATTTAAAATAGAACCTGTAAATTAACACCGTTAAAAATGCACAAGCATCTGTAAATTCATTTTTAAAGATAATTATTTAATTTAGTTTTCAAAATTAGTGAATCAGCCAATCTTCAGTGATTTAAAATTTTTTTAATTTTTCGATTGAATTTGAAATGCTGTGTAGTTTAATTTTTACACAATTTGTTCCTACCGATTTTGGCATAGATAGTCGCTGATGCATAGATAGTGAGCTGGTTTGGATTTGTGAAAAATCCATAGCATTAGGATGGTATATTGAGTGCGCAACTGAGGATAAGGAAGAAAACGAAAAAAATAAGGTCCCATTTCAAACTTTTCCTTTACAAATGAAATAGAATGAAATATTAACTTAAACAAAATAAAACGGGAGAAAAATAAATTAAAATGCAAGATTTACAAAAAAGACCCCGGCCGGCACTTTATACAGTCAATGAAGTGGGGCTCAGAGAGTTTTCTGGAAAGAGATTGTATTCGTTCAGATATAGAGATATATGCTTTGAGATTCTTTCTTAATTTCTTTTTTAAAGGTTTATAGAATACGCAGTTTTTAGAAATTGACTGAAAATTTTGCGAGAATGTAAATCATTTGTAAAAAGTGAAGTTTTGTTAAAAATACCTTTTCTTTCTTTCAGTTTTAAGTGCAACTACATTTCTAAATAAATATTCTATTTTGCAGGGAAGAAGAAGGTAGAGATTTGCTGGGTAAACGTACAATGGACTTCAAAGTCACATACCTAGACAGCGGCTTAGGATCTATCAGTGATCGAAGTGCTATGCTCTCTGACAGTGACTTTGTTATGCGTTGTCAGCGAAATCGAAGGTATAAATCACAAATTCGAGATCTCCTATCGGCATCTTGTCGGAAAAGGAAAGTTCCAGGAACGGATCCATACCTTGAAGAAGCAACATATAACAATATGTACACATACACACCCGCCGACAACATGAATGGTCTTTCACCTTATGTAGCTGCTGCAACAGCTATGCCTCAAAATATATTCACTGCTGCAATTGACAACACCAGATTTTTATCGGCGGAAAACTTTTTGCATTATCGGCATCTTGGAGGATATTATCCTGATTATAGTCATCATACACAATATACTAGTAATGGTTTCTTGGACATGGCATCTGCAACGGCTAGAACGTGCTTCCCTTCATATCCAGATGGATCTCAACTGACGAAAGAGGAAAAATATTATCCCTGTCAGATAGACAGTTCGGCGAAATTTAACGGTGATACGCACACGCAACAAAGACTTGTACAGCAGGTTGGGGGAGTATCCAGCAACAAACCCTCTTGCTGTGAAACTTATGCTGTTGCAAGTACAGAATCCAGTGCGACTTTAAGAGGGTGTCTTATGAGTGCTACAAGTGCAGGAATACAACCGTTACTTTCTAGTTTAGACAGAGAACCAAAACTTGGTGACTTAAGTTGTCATAATTTAAGTTTTTCTATTCCAACTGTATCAACAGATTGCATAAATGTTATCAAACCAAAAACTTCACCTCTTCAGTCACATCTCAGGGATTCGCCTCATCTTGTGTCTTCTAAAGATAATAAAATTTCCTCAGACTATGTATCAGCGTTTACGAATGATACGAGGCAAAGTGTTCTCATGTGGGGTAACTCACTCTCTAGGCAATCTACTGGACATCATATGACAGGTACCATATTTGACTCAAAACTTTGTAAGTATAGCAGCCACTTAGATACTAGTGGAAAATCTACAGACTTAGTTGGTGCTTCTAGTGGCACTGCTTGTAAATGGAGCGGTAATGCTACGACGCCAAAGTCTTCATCTCCTCATAACAGCACAAGTCCTGCCAGCGGGAAAGTAGCACCATCAGTCAATTACACAAGTGCTACATACCATCCAGATATTAGCCATGAGGTAAGAAGCAATTTAATATTTTATTACCAAAATTTCAAAAATTCATCAATTAAATATTTTTTCAATGAATTTTAAATAAAAACATTTTTTATCTTTAAATTTAAATAATGGCTTTTTACTTTTCTAAATGTATAAGAAATAAGATCTTATGAAAGTAATTTAACGAACCGAAAGCTTTTACTTTACAATTGTGTAGTAAGATTTTTATGACATTTCTTACATATGATAAAAGAGTTTGAAGTGAGTTACGCTTTCTAATAAAAATATTTCATAAAATGGCTTTTCCTACAACAGAAAGTTTACAGCAGTGTGACAACAGTTGCACTAACTTTCAAATAAGAACGTTACGTCTAGTGCTTCGTATAAAATTCATTTCCGCCTGAAATGGCGCAATATTTAAATATTTCATGAGCTACTGGAAAAATTGCAACTACTGGCGAGATCACCCTATTTCATCCGTTCTTCACATTAAATGAACCGACCCGAGACTACCCCGAAATGGCGCAATACTTGAATTTTTTCAGATATGTGGCCTAGCCCAATGGTCTTCTCATAATCATAAACGGTAAGATACGAAATTTAGTCAAAGTTGTTAGAGCCGTTTTTTAGATAAAATTAGCTAGGCCCTAAGTGACACAAAGTAACTCACCAATAAAATTTTCTCGAACATGGGATTTAGCCGAATGGTCTTCTCGTAATCCAAAACGATATGATATAAAATTTAGTCAAAATAGTCGTTTTTTAGGTAGTGGTAGATTGAACACGTATTTACCCAAAAATGACCAGCTAATCTAATTTTCACAAAGATGTGACTTACAAGGAAGGTCTCCATACTGGGCATACCCAGAATTTTATGAAAATAATACTAATTAAAGTACTTATGTATGTAATAAAGGATCAGTCAAAATTAGCGGCGGAATCACATTAGATATTGTGTAAAAAAATAAAATATTTTCGAATATTTGGCGTGAAAAGACGAAGGAGTCACTTGATTTGGCGAGCAGCCCTTTTCCTCGCCAAAAGCAAACGATTATAATGAAACTCAAAACTGTTGGATATTTAGTTTGCGTGTAAATGGTATTTAATGAATTTAAACATAAACAATGACATACTTTAATATATTATATACATCTATATACATATTGTATTACATATATATATATATTACTCGTTGAAGTAGTTATTTAATTAATCACTGGAAAAAAAAATTCATAGCTAAAAAAGTCATATTGAGAAAAATTATCTTCATACATTTAAGCGTATTGAAAAATAAACATCATATGTTTCCATAGCAACAAAATCTAATCGACAATTCTCAATTGGACTTTGAGCTTGGAACAAATTTAATTAAATTTAAATTATGAATTTCTTTTTAAATCTCAAATTTTGATGATTAAATTTGAACATAAATACATATAAATTTCGATATAACAAAATTATACTTAAAACAAACTAAAACTTACAAAACTAAAGTTATTTAAATTAAACTTATCAAAACAAGTTCAACATGAAACTTTTTTTTTCTTGAAGTGTATTTGACATAATGTATTTTTTTGAAATTACATTCCATTGTCAACCGGCGATAAATCGCCAAATAACGAAATTTTCATTATTTTTTTACGGTTACGGAATGGAGATTCCGAATAAATTTTTTTTATAAACGTATATATCTACACGAGAAGAGCATTCTGTAATTTTTTCAGATTTTTCGGAGTATGCCCGTATGGAGACCTTCCTTGTTAGCCCAATGGTCTTTGCGTAATCATAAACGGTAAGATGGAAAATTTACTCAAAGTCAATCGAACCTTTTTCTTATAAAATCTTGACCTGTAGGGACACAAAATTACCTACTAATCAAATTTTCTTGAATATGTCACTCAGCAAAATGTACTAATACCTATGTGTACAAATAAATGTGTTCTAATACCTCAAAATATTAGGATACAAAATTAGGTCGAAATCGTTAGAGAAATTTTTAAAAGAAAATTACCTTGGCCGTGAGCCGTAAAGACCCACGAATGAGATTTTCTTGAGCATATGATCCAGATCAATAATTTTCTAGTAATCGAAATCAGTAGGACACAAAATTTAGTCAAAATCGTAAGAGCTGTTTTCAGAAAAAATTAAGTCGACAAAGAGCAACCCCAAAAAGAACCACTAATCGAAATTTCTCGAATATATGGCCTATCCATATAGCCTTCTCGTACCTGAAAAATGTAGGATACAAAATTTAGTCAAAAATGCTTGAGCTGTTTTTAAGATATAATTTACATACATACACAAACACAGTTTTATAGCTATATAACATATTATTTACTTAAATCCTATAGCGTGCCAATTTCTTCAAGGAAATTTCGCCTTTTTCTTTTAATCTGATGTAATGCTGATGCCCTGCTGTAGATTCAAAAAGGATTACTGTCGATTCAAAATTATTTTGTACAATTTTGCTCTATCTGACGCTTCTACATTTAAGTGGACCAGAAAGGTTTGAAATGAGACAGTTTTCTGGAATTTAATCGAAAATTACGCAACCTGTAATTAGTTAAAATTATTACTAATTTTTGCTTTTATTTATCAGTGTTTTATAGAAAAAAATATTTGTCTGAAAAGAAAGTTTTAATATTGTATGACAAAATTAATTTCCAAAAACAAGTAATTTTTCCCAGTTTTAAACTCAGGTTCCATATTTTTGAGTCATCATTTCTTCTTTATACAGCTTATTAAGTTATTTCTTAGTTATGTCTAAAAAATGTAAAATGTTAAACGAAATATAATAAAAAATTCAAAATCCATAAAAATTTATCATAACTATGATTAAAATATGAAACATTTTATTCTACTATGTTTTGGATATATACTCAACAGCCAAAACATTATGACCACCTACCTATTAACGTGTTGACCCACTTTTGACCCGCTAAACAACTGCAAGCAGCTTTGACTAGGAGGCCAAAAATTCTTGGTAGATGACCGGAGATAATTTGAATTATTTGTTTAAGAATCGGTCATGAATATCCAGGATATTCCAATATGGGTTTTTTTAGCTCTGGACTGGCGTCGAATGACACTCAAAATATGTTATGTTGAATTGAGATCCGCTGACTTAGGCGACCAAAACGTTAACAAGGATACTGTTCCTATAACCAATCGAGCACAATTTGTGTCATGTGACATGGAGCGTCGTCTTGCACGAAAACTCCATTTCCATTTCGGAAAACAGGTAACATGTAATAGTGCAAATGATCCGCAATGATTTTCAGAACGTCCGTGGCTTTCATTGTCTGTTCTACAACAACCATTGGTCCGAGGGTCACCCATGAGAACTTGCCCCCAAAACTTAATATCGCCACAACTGGCCTATGTATGGCCTACTGTATAAGAGGGGGGGGGTAACAATTCGCATAAAAGACGGCGCACCCGAACACTTCCATCGACGTGTTGAAGGATCAGTTGTGTTCCAATCGACGAGGCAAATCTTTCCCTATGTTCCATAGTTAGTCATCCCGGGCCTACTGTAGGAGTATTGGCAATGATGCTTGATCAGCAAGGTTAGATGAGTGGGACATTAGCCCAATAGTCTCACATTCAACAATGTCATCTGAACTGTATACTACGAAAAAATACATGTGTACTGCCTTGAGATTTAAATTGAGCCAGTCTCTCGTGCCAATTTTGCTTTACCAAAAGGGAAAGGGAGTCTCCGACGTCCTTTTTATTTAATACCGCCTGGGCGTCCAACGTGATGGCTGCTACTGATGGTTTCACTATCATACATTCGCTTTGTACAAGTATTAACAACGATATGTCCTGAAGAATCCAGGAGACGTGCAGTTTCGAAGTTACTGGTTTTAAGTCGTTGGACGACTGAATTCTTCCTTTATCTAAGTAGCTTAGAACAGCAGCTTTTATCTTGTCAATCAAATTCAAGTGCAAAAATAATTCCTGTGACTCCCTAGCAGCATTTAACTACCATTACCACAGGTTTTGTGCCATCCATGTCATCCAGGCGAGTTCATTGCAGAACGTGTGAATGGTCATATTGTTTTGGCTCGTGTGTCATAATATATAATAATTTTTTTTGTGTTTAACATGAATAAATAAATAAACTTGGAAACCTGTTAATTTTTTAAAAAATATATCGTGGCAAAATAACTAAAAATTAGAAGTTTGAGATAAATGAGTTTAAAATTTAGACAACATTATTCATAGTTAAGCCACTTCGCTCCTAGATGAATACTATGGAGCATTTATCGACCAACGGGTATACTGGGAGCAAATTACGTTTGTTACCTTTTCTACGAATGTTATTTTTAGAATTTCTAGATTAAATTAATTGTACGACATATTTAAATGTTCAAACAATATAAATTAATGTTATTAAAAATAGATTTTATTTTTCTCGTCTGGCATTTAAAAACTAAAAAATTAAAAGAGAAACCAGTTTAATTTTTTAGCAAAAAGTAGTCAACGATTAAACCACAATTTTATTTATCTATAAAAAGAGCAAAAAAGTTGATTTTTTTTTAAATTGAGAGTATCGCTATATATTTTTTTGTAAATTATTATTTCTTACATAGTCAATAAATTAGGTCTTTTTAAAAGGAAGCGAAATATCGATTTTCTTACTTAACTGTTGACCCCGTGGTTCAATTCGCTTTTTTTCTTAGTTCTTTTATTGATTTTAGAGCGTAAATATTTAATGTAACATTTCATTAAAAATTTAATTTATATTACACATATTAATTATATTATTTACTGTATCCGATTGCAATTTTTTATAGAAATTGCAACCAATTGACTAATGTAACGTACAAAAGGCTTCTAATTATACAAACCAGGTTTGCAATTTCTTCTTTCTGATTAAGAAAAAAAAAAAAAAAAAGACATATCCTTCTACAGAGTTATTTGTAACATAGTATGCTATTTTCCAACAATAATTTTCCAGGAGGGAAACGATGCACTATCCGTTTTCATGTGAGATACAATTGTTATCTATTGACTTTAGAAGAGCTCAACTTAATCACTTCAGATCGAATGTATCCTATAGGATACACATCTTTAGAACTTCTTTTTCTCATATATAAATTATGTTAAAAAAAATATAAATTGGTGTGAATGAAGTCTAACTGATAGAAGAGCTAAATAAAATAACAATTTGTTTATTATAGAACTTTTAGCGAGCTACGTGTTATATAAAAATGGTATTAATCTTTTTTTTCACTTATATAAATTACGTTAAAAAAGAAAAATTGGCGAGAATGGAGCCTAACTGATAGCAGAACTAAACAAAACAATAATTTGTTTCTTATAGCGCTTTTTTAGCGAGCTACGTGTTACATAAAAATGGCTTGCTGCAAAAATGTACAAAATATACGAAAATGAAAACGTAAATAATTTTACAGTGCGTTAAGATACCATTTGTAGAGTCAATTATTAATAAAAAAATATTAAATATATATTTATTTTGTTTTTGCGATGTTTTAGAAAAATGAAGAAATTGTAAAAAAAAAAAAAAAAAAAAAAAAAAAAAAAAAAAAAAAAAACTTGTATTATCAAATTTTATGCGTATTTTTTTCCCTGTTTAATCTTTCTTAATTATCCGTCTGTTAATATGAATCCATATTTGAAATTAAAAAGAGTATATAAATGAACTCTGAGGTCTGAAGATGTTATGAAGGTCGGAAAAAGCACTTCTAGTTCCTATATCTGAACGTTTTGAAAAGGCAATTTTTGGAGATCAGATAACTTTATTAGAATGAGAGAAGTCATTTGAAAAATAGTTTCTGTGCATTAAATATAGCTTGATGAATATATCAGTTGATTAATGAATAAACACAGTTACAGAAAAAAAGAAAAAAAAAAGGATTTTAATCCATGGTTATAAGTAAATGCATAATCTCGAATTTAATATTTAAGCTAAACACAGAAAATCATATTTGTTTTTACTATCAATGTTTTATGAAGGTTAAAGCAAAGTAGAATAGCTTCAGATATTCACATTAGGCACTTTTTAAAATCTAGTTAGCATTGCTGAATATCAGGTAAAATATTAGTGAAGATTCCCGCTAAAACCATGTACCTTATTGCAGGAATGGCATGCAGGCAGCCTGGCTACATGGAGACCTCATGTCAGTAAGTTATTTCCACAAATATAAATCCTAATCCCTTTCATAATCAGTACTAATCTCCTGCATTTATTTCCTCTATTTCCTCCCCCAAAACCTCATTACTAATTAATAATTCTTACCTGTCGATTCCTGCATGAGTTGCATGGTTGTGGCGTGTTGTTTTGTATGTAAATATTCAATGCCCAAAGTATTTAGTGGAATATTTACTTTCAGTTCAACCCTATCCTTTTTTCTTTATTTTTTTTCATATTTTATTTGTGCTTGATGAAATTAAAACTCATTAAACTAAATGTTACATGTCAAGTAATTAAAAAAATTCTTCATATTTATCGAGAATCCAAATATTTGTAAACCAGTTTCTAGAAAGAAACTCTAAGAAATTTAACTGCCCTCAGTTAGAGTACTAACGATGAAATAATATGGTTCCATTCAAACTTGCTTATGTCACTTAATAATACTAACATAATGAAGCTAAAAATTATTGAGAAAAATGTGTTTTATTTCTGCTCTTTGTAACATGTAACGAAGAAAGCCCCCAATTAATTGCTCCTCAAGCTGTAGCATTGACTTTACACATTATTTGAAAAAGAAAAAGTATAAATCAGTTTCTCGAAAGAAACTCTAAGAAATTTAATTGCCCTCAGTTAGAGTAATAACGATGAAATAATATGGAAGCGCATTGTCACATTTTTATTCAAACTTACTTATGTCACTTAATAATACTAACTTAAGAAGCTAAAAATTGTTGATAAAAATGTGTTTTATTTCTGCTCTTTGTTACTTGTAAGGAAGAAAGCCCCTAATTAATTGCTCCTCAAGCTGTAGCATTGATTTTACACATTATTTGAAAAAGGAAAATCAGAAACCAGTTTTTCGAAAGAAACTCTAAGAAATTTAATTGCCCTAAGTTAGAGTAATAACGATGAATGATAATATGGAAGCGCATCGCCACATTTTTATTCAAACTTAGTTATGTCACTTAATAATACTAACATAAGGTAGCTAAAAAATTATTGATAAAAATGTCTTTTATTCCTGCTCTTTGTTACATCTAAGGAAGAAAGCCGCTAATAAAATGCTCCTCAAGCTGTAGCATTGACTTTACTCATTATTTGAAAAAGAAAAAGTATAAATCAGTTTCTCGAAAGAAACTCTAAGAAATTTAATTGCCCTCAGTGAGAGTATAATAACGATGAAATAATATAGAAGTGCATTGTCACATTTTTATTCAAACTTACTTATGTCACTTAATAATACTAACATAAGGAAGCTAAAAATTATTGATAAAAATGGGTTTTATTTCTGCTCTTTGTTACATATAAGGAAGAAAGCCGCTAATTAGTTGCTCCTCAAGCTGTAGCATTGACTTTCTTTACTCATTATTTGAAAAAGAAAAAGTATAAAATTCTGTCGCTATATTTTAAAAATATATCAAAGCCATTATTAAAATATATATTAATAAAATCATAGGTAAACAGTCTTGAATATACTTAGCACTTAATGAAAAAGTACCTTTTTAATAATAACTTTTCTTTTTTAACACTTTCCACAAAATAGAAAACTGTTTATGATTTCGGTTTGTCTGTCCTTCTGGCCACCTGCCCGCGCTCTAACCCCTTAAATATATCCGGATAGCCCTGAAATTTTTGGACGTTATTGACGTTTACTCTAGCACAAACCATATTTCAGATGAAGTTTCTAGCATGAATGGTTTATTTACAGGGACAGTCAAAAGTTTACAGTTTCTTTACGGCCTACGGGAAAAAAACGTTTCAAATGAATTTTAATGATGTTACACCTGGTCAAACATAGTAAAATTTATGTGTACTTACGAAGTGCACTGAAATATGTAAAATATATAATAAAATGTGGCGAAAAAATTTGCTATTATTCATTTTCAGGGCACAAAAAAATCCATTCCATAATGGTGAAGGGTGTGTGCGATATATTTTAATTATATTAAACTATTTTATGAATAATAAAATCGATATACATCGCTGAGGCTTAATATAAGTTGTAGGATATAGTCATGCATAATACGAAATGCATAGCATTTACAGGGACACACAAAACATTTCAAATATTATATTTTTTCCGAAGTACTGCATGTGTATCCGATGATGGCTGATGGATGGATAAAATGCATTTTAATTATTATATGCGCTTTTAAGTTTCACTAAATCTATGCATACGATATGGTGTTTATAAATGCTATAGTTGATGTACAGGGCTACACAAAAGAGCTCACAAACGTTACTGAATATGAGGGTAAATAACTTATAGGTGGTTTTTAAATAAGTTATGCCTTTTTACGCTGCACTGCATTGAGTTTACCAAAAATGTTTTGCAGATTATAGATAAATTGATATACAAGGCCATTCAACGAACTGGATATATGTACGCCCAGGAATGATAATGTCAGAAAATGTGATTTCAGTAGTTTTAAGTGTCTTTTAGTTAAAAAATTTTTTTAGCTAAATACTGACGTGTAATAAAGGTACTAGAAAAATTACAGGGCTGAACAAAAGTATTAAAGTTTGTTTCTATCTATTAGTATAAATTGCTAAAAGAGAAATTTTAACCTGCTAAGCATTTTCTTGCTAAACTAAATTATATTAAATTTCCCCATTATATAGTATAACTATCAAACAACAGATCAAATACAGGACTGTTCAAAAGTATTGGAATTCATATTGGCTACACTGTAAAAAAAAATCTGTAAAGGTACTACACTTTATCTAGAAAACTGGGATTCCAAGAACTTTTCCTGTAACGGTAACAACAAAAACTCAAGTTTTAGAATGGGTTATATGGATTTTTCCTGTTATCGTTACATGAAAAGTTCTTGGAATCCCAGTTTCCTAGAAAATGTTTAGTACCTTTACAGATTTTTTTTTACAGTGTATAGTAAATAACGAAGTTTTGTTAAAGATTTCAGGAGTTGTTGGAAAGTGTTTCAGAATCTATGCTTAACGCATAATTTTTCTTTCTTTTTGTAACACTATTTGAAATATTCAATCAAACAATTTCATTGGAATTTGAAAGATAATGCGATTACTGTTTATTCTGATTCTAATTTCTATAAACATTAAGACATTTCTGTATTCACAAGAAAAATAGCATACTGGAAAATAATTTAAATAAGCTTAAAATCTTAATTAAAAAAGTATTATTCAGTTTTAGAAGAAGACCCAATTTTTTTTTTCATTAATAGAAAATATTGAAATGTTTAAAGTTTTACGACATAAAAAAAGGCCTTGTTTTATTGATAATCTCCATAGAAACGAAAACTAGCCTACACTGGTTTATATCCTAGTCGACCCTATATAATACTATGTTTCAGCATACGTCTTGTATTGTTGAAAACAAAAGATAAAAGATGACAAATCATATTAATTTTGTTACATGAATTTACTAAATGTGTCGTTAGTATGCAATGGCAAGTTTCCCAATGAATTAGAAAAATATATGTGTCTTTCATTTTACAGATTCATCACACAAATTTAATTTTTTTAATGAAGTGTGTTATGCATAAATAAATTAAATATTTATCACAGATAATAATCAATGAATATTGTGTTTAGATTAATCAAAATTGCAGTTATTTTTACTTAAATTGAAATGATAATTTATTTACATTTATTACTATTTTTCTACTTTTTTACAATGAATTATAAATGAAATTTGATTTGTAAAGTATCCGATATACATTGTGCAGAATTATAATATAAATGCATTTTAAATTATGTTCTTAATTTAAGTAAAAATTAATTTAACGGATGTCTGGAAGAAAGGCTTACGTTACAAATTTTGGAGATTTTATTAGGAAAGGGTCTATGTAAAACTAGTTGGATGTGTCAATCCCGAAACTTTCCTCTATCTCATAAGTACATTTTAATATTTGAAAAAAAAAAAAAAAAAAAAAAAAAAAAAAAAAAAAAGTGGTGACCCCAAAGTTACCCACTATCGAATTTCCTCGAACATTTGACCTAGCTTAATGAGGTTCTGGTATCCGAAAAGTCTAAAACGCAAAATTTAATTAATAGTCTGAGAAAATGTGCTTAGTAGTGTTTCATGTTGGGTAATTTATACTAAAACCTAATAAGCATCTATTGATGTCAAGACTTAACAGAATCTGAAATTTGATGGAATTTCCTCCATTAGTTCTTGAGATATAGTTATAACAAAAAATTTGCAAAACGTAGCACAGCAACACCATATCTTGGACAATTTATGCCAAAACGTAAAAAAAGCGTCTAATTATGTTATGGTGCAAAAGAATCTGAAGTTTGATGAAATTCTGTGCATTAGTTCTTGAGATAGAGCTAGTTTAAAAAAAAAACCGTGTAAAATATAGCACAGCAGAACCATCAGTTGAAGATTTATAACAAAACGTAATCGTCGTGTAATTATGTTATATGTCATTTTGTAACAAAATCTGAAGTTTGATGAAATTCTGTGCGTTGGTTGTTGAGATATAGCTATCGGAAAAATCGTGCGAAATGCAACATAGCTGCACCACCTGTTGCAAGGTTAATACCAAAATGCAATCAGCGTCTAATTATATCATATATTCTAGTGTAACAGAATCTAAAATTTGATGAAGTTCTCTGCATTAGTTCTTGAGATATAACTATCGCAAAAATCGTGCAAAATGTAGCATAGCAGCGCCACCTATAGGGAATTTCACACCAAAACCTTATCAGCGGCTATGTATCTCAAGGTATCACGGAATCTGAAGTTTGGTGAAATTCTGTGCATTAGTTCTTGAGATATAGCTATCATGAAAATCATGAAAAACGTGGCATAACAGCGCCACCTGCTGGCAAATTTACACCAAAACTTAATCAGCGTCTATGTATATCAAGGGATCACAGAATCTGAAGTTTAGTGAAATTCTGTGCATTAGTTCTTGAGATATAGCAATCTTGAAAATCATGAAAAACGTAGTATAGCAGCGCCACCTGCAGGTCAATTTTCACTAAAAACCAATAGGCACTAATTCATGTCAAGGCCTAACTGAATATAAAATTTTATTAAATTTCGAGCATTAGTTCTTGAGATAGAGTGCCCACAAATTTTTTGTCACATACAGACAGACAGACTCACAGACAGACTGACAGACTCACAGACAGACACACAGACTCACAGACAGGCTAACAGACTCACAGACAGACATTTTCTAAAAATAGTCAAAACGTGTTCAGGACCTTCTAAAACGTATAAATCAGTCGAAAACCGGAAGTCGAAAATTTTCATGAATCCAATACTTTCTTCTTGTAAAGATAGAAGAAAGTAAAAATGATTGATGATTTTCCAGTGTTAAAAATTGAAATTTCATATCATACAAGATTTCTTTTTATCCAAATAAAAGATGAAAACAATAAACTGAATAATTATTACTTTTTTACCCATCGATCTAAATTCTTATTACTCGTCAATGCACAGCTTGGAGACAAAAGTGGAGGATAATTAAGATCGAAAGAAGGGCCAATGTTGCTCTTTGTGCCCAGGCTATCGATAATTAAAGACATTAATACTTTTTTCCTCATTTCTGCAAAATTTTGTTTTATAACGTAGTCCTTTCTTTCAGACATCTATGCAATAGCACTGATAAAACTAAAGGAAACATTCAAAGAACACGTTAAATAATTAAAAATCACAATTATAATAATATTTAGATAAAATAATTGCGCAGAAAAGTAACTTTGTCTGTTTTGTGAAACAATCTAAATCCAGTCCGTTTTGTAACAATGTTAAAGAAGATATTATACTTTAGAAATGTTACAGTATAAATAAGTTTATATATGGCCAAGCTGACTGATCACTTGCGATTTTAGACGTTGTGTTAAATATCTAGAAAAATGCGTGAAAAATTACTGTAAAACTCCAGGTATGTAAACAGAATAGTGCAAGCCAAATATTTCTAAACATAGCTTGAACACATAAACATAACTCAAAAACTTAGCATGAAAATTCTGATAAAATTATAGTCAATAGAATAAGTTCAAAATTCGTTTTTCCCAAAATGAAGCAAAAACTTGAGGGGCTGTATCCATGTATACATTGATTAGTATCAATATAGCACACACATCGCGCGTTTTACTATATATGGAGACTGCCTCTGATATTTTTGCTTCTTTTTGTGAACAACGGATTTTGATCTTATTCTATAGACCAAGGATTCTCAAATTCTCAGACTGACGTACCACTAAATAAAAATTGACACTTCCGCATACGAACAGGAGACAAACTCAAAGCTAATGCAGAAAAATCTGCGTGAGCGGAAAATGTAAAACCAAATATTTACCCAGTCTTTTGTGCTTCCATCCAAGAAGATTTTGCTAAATTTAATTGCATGATTACATTACTAAATTGGTACCTAGACCCCCGTCTGATTTATATTTACATTCCAATAATAAAAGGGATATATCCCAATAATATGCATATTGCCAAAGTACAGTGTTTTGATAGGAAAAATATACAATATTTTATAACATTATTAAAATAAGAGAGATCGAAACGTTGTCAAAGCAGTAATATCAGAAAGCAGATACTACTGAGCTGGTGAACTTAGAAATCAATAAAGAGGAGGGGGTTGGGATTGAACAATCTTTTTCCTTTCATAATCTGCATTTTTACTTTCTTCTATCTTCAATAGAAGAAAGTATTGTAATCGAATTATTTTTCGACTTCCGGTTTTCGACGGATTTACGCGTTTTAGGGGTCAGAGATTCCAAAAAACATGTTTTTACAAAATGTCTGTCTGTCTGTGTCTGTGTGTATGTCACCATTCTACTACCAAAAAGTATATGAAGTTATGCATAGAATTGAACCAAATTTTTTGTGAATGTTTTTGGCTGTGGCAAGCAGGTATTCCTTCAGTTTTGAAATATTCCGCCGGAAGGGGGCGCTGCAATTGCGATTTTTGTGCCATTTTCAATATTGTACCGACCAAAAGTATATGAAGTTATGCATCGAATTGAATAAAATTTTTTTTGTATGTGTATGACTATGGCTAGTTGGTCCTCCCTGAATTTGAAAAAATACCGCCGGAAGGGGGCGCTGCAATCGCGATTTTTGTGCCATTTTCAATATTGTACAGGCCAAAATTATATGTAGTTATGGATTGAATTGAACCAAATTTTTTGTGTATGTGTAAGACTATGGCTAGTTGGTCCTCCCTGAAATTGAAAATAATCCGCCGGAAGGGAACGCTGCAATCGCGATTTTTGTGCCATTTTCAATATTGTACCGACCAAAATTATATGAATTTATGCATAGAATTGAACGAATTTTTTTGTGTAAGAGTTTGACTATGGCTAGTTGGTCCTCCCTGAATTTGAAAAAATCCGCCGGAAGGGGGCGCTGCAATCGCGATTTTTGTGCCATTTTCAATATTGTACCTACCAAAAGTACATGAAGTTATGCATCGAATTGAACGAAATTTTTTGTGTAAGTGTATGGCTACGGCTAGTTGGATCGCTCTGAATCTGAATATAATTCGCCGGAAGGGGGCGCTGCAATAGCGAATTTTATGCCATTTTCAATATTGCACCACATAAAAGTGTATGAAGTTAGTTCTAGAACTGAACTAAACTTTTTGTATATGATTGTTTTTTGGTAAAGCAAGTAGATCCTCCCTGAATTTGCGTGCATAGAGGGAAATTCGTTTTTACTCCGATTAATTGATTGAAGCAGAAATTTAAGATGAAAATCAAAGTTGGTTGAGTATTAAATTAAAATTATTAAAGCATTAAAATGAGTAACTGTTTTTTTTTTAAATATTAAAATGTATCTATGAGATAGAAGAAAGTTTTGGGATTGGCACATCCAACTAGTTTATTTTATTTCACGCACCAATATTGAACCAATATCGCGTACCAGTAAACAGAGCTTTAGGTATCAGTATTGGTAAGTGTATCATAGTTTGAGAACCCCTGCTATAGACGATAATTTTCAAAATTTTCAAGCTATGTTTCTGAGACATACACAAAAGTTTCTCTATGCATTTAACTAACACATTATGTACATTACATTTTAATTGCACTCATTATTTCGTAAACCTGATCATTTTTCATAGAATTTTTCTTAAGTTTTTATTCTGATTACGGGATATTGTGTACAATTTGTTTGTGATATATTTTGAACGAAATTTTTTTATAGTAACTTTTTTTAATTGTATCACCAGCAGTCTTTGGCCGCTACGCTGGTCGATTTTTCTAAAGGAATCTTGAATCAAACGAAATACATCTAGTGAAGATTTTAAAAAAAGAAAAGAAAACGTGATAATCTAATCAAACATCCATAATTGTTGTCTTATTCGAATAACCTTACATTATCCTGGTAAAAGTCGATGTTGACGAAATAATAGACATAATAGATCTAAAATGACTGAAATACCTATGTTTAGCTATTCTTTAGTATGTGTGTTATCTTGAATTTTCCGCTTTTACCTAAACCTGCTACTGAGATATGACGAAGCATCCTAAACGTGCGAGCATTACATTAACCTTCCGTCTACCAGACAAAACACCCGTTTATCTACGGCAACACCTAATTTTAATTCCAAACTTGCAAACGGCACCAGTAATATTTTAATATAATTTTGCTTTTACAATGAAAGCTTAAATTAAGGAATTCGTAATATCTAGACAAGTCCTTTATAAATTCCGGTGTCAATCGACAATTTCTCATTTTACCATTGACACCAGAAATATTGCTGTCGGGTCCAATGGACCCGTCTGGTAGACGGAAGGTTAAACTAGCTTAGGTGGAAATTTCGAAAATAGGTAAAATACGTGTTTAAATTTATTTTAGTAGGTAAGATAATCACAAATCCATGTCTCTATTTAAAAATGCAGCTGAGATAGGGTGGAATGGCCTAAGTTTTTGTACCTGTTGTTAATCTTTTTTAACGGGGTCAATTTCTAAAATCGCTGGAATAAATGTTTAATAAATTTTTAAAAGTTTATTATCTTAAGTTTCAAGCTTCTATCTAAAATTGCTGGTAGGATATGACCAGCGATGGGCAATTCTCGAAAATTTACCAATCGGAAAAATCATCGTCATAAAAATCCCAATCGATGCAACCATCGATTATTTCCGAGAATCTACAATCAAGATGTCCTATACTCGATCATTAAAATAATTATTTTTAGATGCTTATAAGGGATTTTAATAAATACATGGCAGTTAAAAATGGATGTAATTTAAAAACAACATGCTGAAGAAAGGATAAAATGGAGCCACAATAGTCGAAAAGTCATGTGGCGGTATCCTCTGGTTACAAAAAGTAGAAAAGGCTTGAGTATTTATAAAAAATAAGGAAGTTTAACCATCAAAAATTAGAATTTTTGAACAATTAGCAGCAAAAAGTCAAAAAGTCATAAAAAAATTAAAGGCACACGTATGGTGGCAAAAATAGTAACTAAATGGGATCAACATTATTTATTGAATTTTCTACATCAGTGAGATCAGTTCGATAATCTTCCCATTATTAGAAAATCTGCTGACGGAATACAATAACTGCACTCCCGAGAAAGGCAAATTGGGGAGGAAGGAACGGGAAGCGTATATCATGAATAAGTGGTCACAAGTTTTCCAACAATATATCACATGAGGAATGTCGGAGAAAAGTGCCGACAGCGGGGGCAAATTTAGGGAAGCAGAGGCGATGGAGGTGTATAATTTGAAATAATGGTCAAAGAGTTTTCCATTGATATATCGCATGAGGGGTGTACGACAAATTTAGAAAATCCCCCCCCAAATTTCCAACTATCACGCCTCCCTGGCATAAAACTTTCCCCTCTCACTGAAACTTTCATAAATTATGAATAATATTTATCAGATAGTACGGTAAAAAATCCAAAGTGTAATGATAATACGTTACATTAAAAAAAATTGAAAATTGTCCCCGGGCAGAGTAAATTGGGGTGCAGGAAGAAAGGTTCATAATATGAAAGAGCGGTCTGGGGACTTTCCGATGATATGTCACATGGCGGGTTAAAAAATTGGAATATTTCGACCCCCACTTTAATCCACTCGGGGGTGGGAATATTAAAATCAGTAAAACACGCGTTAATTATTTTTTAAATAGATTTATTTTATGCTTTTTCACGCTTCTCCTTAAAACGACTGCTGAGATGTGCCATCTGTTCTAAACAATTCGACCTCCCTTTTAATCCCCTCAGGCTGGCAATTTTCTAATTCGCTAAAATATGTGTTTAATTATTTCTTTAGCACATTTATTTTCTGGAATTTCACGCTGCTACCTTAAACGGGTGCTAAGATATGAAAAGATGTGCCAGCATTTCTGACTCCCCGTTTGTCTATTTTAACTATTTTATGTATGAATATATTTTATATAATAATGTATACACAATATTTAACAAAACGTATAAAATCGCAAGTGTCCGTTCACCTTTGACCATATAGTGTATGAGAAGGTTAATTATCTTGAAAAAGTAAATGGAAAAATAATAAATAAATAAAAGAATAAATAAAAGAACTAATATTTTAAATACTGCAGAATTTTTTGGCTTCTATCAGTCAATAACTTCCGAATATATTATATGTTTCATGATCAACTATGAGAGCTTTTAATGCTGAATTTTCTTTTGAATTATGTCTCAGAATATTTTGTACCAATTAATATAAAAATAAATGAAATCGTGGACTTACGCTGTAAACATTATAAGTTAAAAGCAAAAATTATTACTTATCAGCGTAAAAAAAAAAAAAAAAAAAAAAAAAAAATTAAAGATTAAAAATTTCTAACGTTTCGAACTCAATCTAATGAATCATCTTCAGAGGTATATTTTAAAAGGAGAATTAATTTACATTAAAAACAGATTGGCATACTATAAATTGACAAAAATTATACTAAATAAACATTAAAGGCCAAGATTAAAAAATAAAAACATGTACCAGTTGCCATCACTCAGTAGACAATACAACAATGAAAAAAACATGGAGGAAACTTACAAAAGTATTTCTTTTAAAATATTAAACCAGATATTAGGTATTTGAAAGGACATATTGTCATTGCAGACTTCTTTCTTCCTGAAACCAATTTTTATAGATTCATCAAGTTGATTTATAAATCAACTAAATCAAGTATCATCAAGTAAATCAAACTAAATAATCAAGTAATAAAAATCAAGTTGATAAATCAACTTGATGACAACATTAAATTTACTATGGAAAAAGAAGTTAATAATTCACTCCCTTTTCTGGATGTTTTAATTATTAAATCAGATTCTTCACTTAAAAGGAAAATTTTTAGAAAGCCAATGAAAATTGATAGTATTATTCCAGCTACAGCTTCCACTCCTTGGAGTTATAAAATGTCAGCATATAATTCCTTTATTAAAAGAGCGCACATTGTTTGTTTAGATGAATTTTTGAAAGACGAACTTGGCCACATCATTAAAATTGGAATTGATCATGGTTATTGTCCAAAAATTATACATAATTTAATCAGCAAGTACAATAGTTATCCTCAAGATGCCCAGTTAACACGGAAATCTTCAATAGAAAAATTTCATATATTCCTATAATGTTTAAAAGATTAAAGAGAATTTTCAATAAATTTGATATTCATCTTGTAGCCTCCCCTACGAAAAATTTGTTTGCAGCTATAATCAAAAAACAAGATTATTAATTATTACAAGATCAAAAAACAAAATTTTTATTCCAGTCAGGCGTGTATGAAATACCTATAGAACTGAATAATGGTACAGTGACGTCATATGTAGGCAAAACTATGAGGTGGTTATTTGAGAGGATCAAGGAGCATAAAGCCGATTTAAAATTTAATAGACCATCAACAGCTCTGTCCTGGTTATCGATGAAGGGGACTTTAAGAAATGTTTGTTTTGATAAAGTAAGGATTATTTCTCATTGTTCAAATCCTCAATAAGCACTCATAAGGGAATCTATAGAAATTGGTTTCAGGAAGAAAGAAGTCTGCAATGACAATATGTCCTTTCAAATACCTAATATCTGGTTTAATATTTTAAAAGAAATACTTTTGTAAGTTTCCTCCATGTTTTTTTCATTGTTGTATTGTCTACTGAGTGATGGCAAGTGGTACATGTTTTTTTTTTTTTTTTAATCTTGGCCTTTAACGTTTATCTAGTATAATTTTTGTCAATTTATAGTATGCCAATCTGTTTTTAATGTAAATTAATTCTCCTTTAAAAATATACCTCTGAAGATGATTCATTAGATTGAGTTCGAAACGTTAGAAATTTTTAATCTTTAATATTTTTTTTTTTTTTTTTTTTTTTTTTTTTTTTTTACGCTGATAAGTAATAATTTTTGCTTTTAATTAATAATATAAAAATATACGCATAAGTAAAGAACTCAAATCTCGCAGATTTATTAGCCACTGTATTAAAGTGATTTCTCTTTTTTTTTGTTTTAATATATGCACCTTTCGTTGGACGAAGAGCATCTAACACAGGGGTTAACAACTATGTGCCCATGATATAAAATATGTAAAATTACTGCATATATTTTTGATCTCATGGGTACGTAACTCCTGGTTTTGATTGAAGTAAAGAAAAGTTCTATTAATTGGATATTGAATTTGCATTGAAAAATAAATTTTTGAGCTTTGTTCTGTTTTTAGTAGCCATGCTAACGATCACAAATATAAATTTATGTTTAACCTGGTTAAGCGTGGTTGAAAACTATAATATATTAAACACAAATGCGGTAAACACGAAAATGTGTGTTGAGGGAGATGCAGCCGCACAAAGATGTTAAATAAATTCAAATGCGATCATAGTAATACAAGAGTTGACTGCTGTTAATCTAATAGATAATTGCATTCATGCTCTAATCTAAGCTCCAAAGTACACTGAGAAAAAAAATATACCTCCTTCACCTAGAATGAATAGACAGTCACTTTCTGAATACTCAAACTAGAACTACAGATGACCGAACTATGTGAATAGATTAAACAACTATGTTGAATAGACGCAATGACCTGACATTTCTAGACTAGTGTTTTCTAGGTGACGAAACGATATTGAATCGTTTCAGTAACGAGAAATTATAGCTTGATTTTGGGAATGGTTTCAAAACCTAGAATAATAATTACTAAATCAAACCTCTTGTGTTCGCATCTATTTGCAGAGATTTTTAAATAGCTTTGACAACGAGAATATAAGAAAACGCTCTGGAATTCTAACAGGGAACTCCAGAACTCTCTGGCATAGGAGACTAGAATTTATAAGGATGACATGGAACTATTTTTTCAAGAGCCACAATTTAGATTCTAGATGCTGGAACTATATTTTTTTCTCAGTGTAAGTACTTCAAATTTCCAGTTTTTTTTCGGAAATTGTGAAATACAAGACAGAGCACTAACGTAATAGTATTCTATTATCTAAAACATTTTAAGCCATAAACTCTTAAAGAGGCTGATTGAACGAGATGGTCAAATTTCCTGATAACAGAGATCACCATATTTTTTCTGAATTTTCCATAAATAAAATTTACTTATCGAAGCTGCAAAATCTTCAAGAATTAAAGATACGTAAATTTGCCATTTTTGAATGTATGTGTGAGGAATTATATTATTGGCTGAATATTCTTAATCAAGTGAAAAAAAGACTGATTATTCAATATAATGGGATACATTATCATAGTGAAGTTATTAGTATAGTTATTAGTAAAGTGGAGCTGAATATGCTGATTGAAGTTTTAATATTTTGATTATATCAATATATTGAAGAAATACAAAATTTTTTGCATATTTTTAATCATCTGACTTACAGCAAACGTATTCAGAATATGCTGGGAATGTTTAAATACATTTTAAGAAAAAAACTTGGAAATTTGATATTTTTATTATTATTTTTTCCCTTTAAATACAGGGTATCGATTCCTCTTAAAATTATGGAAATATCGAAATATGTTAGGAAAGAGGGGGAGGATTGTACTTTGTGCTAATATATGAATAAATAATGATACAACGTTAAGGAGCACAAATTATATAAAATAATAGATGTTTAAAAGGCATACAGCCGTTTCGGGACTTCTAAAGTCCCATCATCAGTGCTAAAAAATAAGTGTAAAATGCAAAAGATAAGTCACATCATTAAATTAAACGCGCATCGCAGCTCGCTGCCCAAGGCGAACTAATCATGAAGCGTCGCAAAGCAATAATAAAAGCAAACTGACACGCGCATTCCAAAGGAGACCAATCAGATGTCTCTACTCCCACTGAAAGAGTCCAAATAAATGAGAAAAGGAGGGGAGGGAAAGGGAGTGAAATTACAGGAAAGGAAACCAAACTTCTGAAAATCTCGGCGTACTGGACATGTCATTAATTAAATTATTAGAGTTTTACCAAATATGAAAAGCTTCCCAAAAATCTAAATCATAAATTGATGAACATTATTGTATTAATATGAAATAAAACGATGTTCCGCTAAAACGAAAACCGATATCGCTAACCATTGTTGGTCCAATAGTCACAATTTTAAAACTTCCGAAGCCTCATTAATACAATGTTGTTCATCAATTTATGATTTAAACAAAATGCAATTCTCAAATCTTAAAGATCCAATAGATGATTTATCACATTGGGGTATTTATAAGATTTCTTGCGAATGCGATAGAATGTGCATCGGTCAAACGAATCGAGCTTTGAAAAAACGTTTGGGAGAACACAGTGCTTACGTTAAAAATTGTGAAATAAAACGATCCGCTATCGCTAACCATTGTTGGTTCAATAGTCACAATTTTAAATTTTCCGAAGCCTCATTAATACAATATTGTTCATCAATTTATGATTTAGACTTTTGGGAAGCTTTTCATATTTGGAAAAACTCTAATAATTACTGTTGATTAATGACATGTCCAGTAAACCCAGATTTTCAGAAGTTTGGTTTCCTTTCCTGCAATTTCACTCCCCCTCCCCCCTCTTTTTCTCCTTTATTTGGACTCTTCCAGTGGGAGTAGAGACATCTGATTGGTCTCCTTTGGAATGCGCGTGTCAATTTGCTTTTGCTATTGCTTTGCGACGCTTCACGATTAGTTCGCCTTTGGCGGCGAGCTGCGATGCACGTTTTTATTTAATGATGTGACTTATCTTTTGCATTTTATACTTATTTTTTAGCACTGATGATGGGACTTTAGAAGTCCCGAAACGGCTGTATGCCTTTTAAACTTCTATTATTTTATATAATTTGTGCTCCTTAACGTTCTATCATTATTTATTCATCGAAACATATTATCAAAACTACTTGCTTTTATTAAAAGTTTCAGTGTTCGGTAGATTTTCAAATTGAAGATGACCTCTTAACCTTTTACATTTCTAACCTTATACATTTTTAGTTCCGATCGAATGGCTATTTCCAACATTTTGAGGGGAGGGGGGAATTACGAAATTAAAATGTATGGAATTTTTTTTATTATACATATTTTCTACATTGAATGTCTTTTTGTAGCTATTGCACGTATAATCAACCACAAGAATATATTTAACATTTTAAAAGGGCTATTATT
Organism: Maratus speculifer; assembly: GCA_964019185.1. Lineage (NCBI taxonomy): Eukaryota > Metazoa > Arthropoda > Arachnida > Araneae > Salticidae > Maratus > Maratus speculifer. The sequence goes on along the minus strand of OZ025293.1, from coordinate 190,436,468 downwards.
AACCTTTCAGGTTCGATTTTTTTTTTTTAATTTTGAGAAAAGAATTACTTTTTTGTTAATAATTTCAATACTAACTATCTAAATGTTACAAACTATTTGTATCAGACAACTAAATCTGTCATTGTCTGAAATGTAACGAATGTAGCTAGTTTGTATACTATTCAATTCTTTTTCATATGAAAGAAGACTAAGGAAGAGTTTTTGGAGGGTTTTAGAAAATATCGAATTACAACAAAATTTAAGAGATATTACAATTTTCAAATATTTTTTTGCTTTCTATCACATATAATTCTTTCTGAAAAGTGACGTACATTTTTAATTCAAACAGTGAAACATGTGATTAAAGTAAACGTATTTCCAAGGATGCAAAGAAAATTAAGTAAACTTTTATTATCATTGTTATTACTAAATGTCAAAACATAAATGAAATCATAATAAGAAATGTACAGATATATACTGTTATTTGTACATGTAAATAGTTACAAAAGTAAATGTTAAAGCGGAATAATACTCAATGAAAAAACATGTGCTATCAATAGTACGCCAGACCCGAATGAGTTAATGCATCTATTGTGTTTGGGAAAAATTGCAAAATATAAATATATTGCTCTAATTGTCATTTTATATCAATCTGTTTTTCACTAAAATGTTGATTTTATCTCTTTTTCAGCTATCCCTGGTGAAGAGCGAAGTTGGTCGACCTGTCTCTCAGAGACTCATCGGTAATCCTCTATTATCAATATCGGAAGTCACGAACACACTCCTCAACCAGTAACAAAGGAATATGTTTAGAACTCATATTTATAAAGAGATTTTAAAGATTTTTAGCTTCTCATGGTTGTACCACAAATTCACCATGGTGAAAACGATTAGGTGTGAAGCACTGAAGGCAATAATTTAAATGTTACAAAATTCAATGAAGATTTTCTCTGACAAAACTTATATATGCTGTCTGCTTGATTCAAGTACCGAAAACATGCTCGTGCTCACTTACCAAGTTTCTTAAAATTAGGAGTTTGAATGTGAAAAGTAATGGAATCATTTGAAGAACTTCTTAATGATAAAGTATTTATAAATGAGTGATTTTTAATATAAAGCTCATAAAGTACATCTACAAAGAAAATAAATATATCAAAATAAGGAACTTTTGAAAAATTTACTTTTTATGTAACAAAAGAAGACCTATTTAAATATATATTCCTAATAATTTTTCATTGAAAATATTTGAATTATTTATTGATACTTTTAATAAAATAATATAAAAAACAGAAGAAACAAAAATTGGAAATTCAGGTTTGATATCATATATAAACAAATATCACAATTATTCTTAAAGTGACACAATAAAAAAGGGGTCTTTTTGGATTTTAATACGAGAAGATAAAAAGCATAATTCATAATCCATCATTAAAAAATATTTTAATACCTTTGAATATATATATTATTTTTTGCATCAATGTACAACCTTACGACCTGCAAGTCTTCAATCAATCAAATGCAGTGGGGTTAAATAATAATAAAAAATAATATTGATTCCGCTTATCAACTTTTTGAATTTATATCTGATTCATTTTCAAATAAAAACTTATAATAATTAGCTTTCATTCTTGTAAATAATTTTCTAAGTGTTCTCTGAAAAATTCTATTTTTTTTTTTCTATTGTGACACTTTAACAATATATGTGATACGCGAAAAAATAATTTATGAAATATTGATCTCAAATCATATAGTATGTTTTTATTTACAATTAATAATAATTCAAATGAAAATGATTCATATATTAATAATATGTAATAAAAATGCTATGAACTAAATAGGCAATATTGGATATTCTTTTATAATCCTAAGTCTCAAGAGTAGGGAATCGAAGTAATTTTTTATCTGGAAGGAAAAAATATCGCTAAAAAATTCACTATGCAATAAAGTCATAAAACCTATAATTTAGGATAGGCTTGTTTATTTCTACCCTGTTCATTTGTTTTCTTATTAACGATTTCTAAATGTGTAATGAAACGTCTAGGATATCCTGTTTTGCTTTCAAGAATGCTAATGTTTTTAATTTGCAATGAAATGTATTATATAATGCGTTTCTATTACCTTTCTAAAGAAGAAGAAAATGAAATAGAGAGGAATGTCATCAGAATCGGGCAAAAAGATTATAAAATTTTTAAATATAAAATTCTATAATGGTGTAAACTGACACTTAAAAAAAAAATGAATTCTTTTAGATAATCAGTATATGATTAATTCTTCTAAATAAGAGAATAAAGATATCCCTTTTAGATTTTAATAATTCGTATATTTATTAATAGTGAAAATAATTATGTATATTTAAGAAAAATTTTTACAAATACAGAAGAAAATAAAGTGCAAGAATTATTAAAATTAGTGATGATTCTTTTTTTAATCATAAACAAATTTTCACAAAAAATATAGAGTATTTAAAAATACTTTGCCATTCATTTTTTTTCTTTTCTATAAAATAATTCAGTTCTCATCTAACATTTTTACATAATATTTGTAAATTCATCAAAAGTGCAATATTGTATTTCACTAATTTGTAATAAATATCTTGGTGTAATTGCGAAATAATAGTATTCCAAATTTTCAAAAAAATCGATATGAGTGAACTGTAAAGATATTTCAATTAAATTGTTAAATAAAAGAAGTTTTTGTTGATAAATTGTTAAATGTTTGTGCATGATGACAGGAAAATAAATTTTAGATCTAGAAATTTATCGCAGCACGGATAACATTAAAAAAAGGGAATTTTAATATATATATGCTGTCATGAAAATAAATATGGTTATTGAGTTAATTGTGCTCTCATTTTAAATTATGTATATGTATATATATACATAAATATATATATAAATATTTGATTACAAAATGGTAATTCTGTTTATTGTACATAAATTTGTATTGCAATGAAATGTTTGAACTGTGATTTGTCTTATTCATTTCAAGAAATTACACAACACATATTTTTTTCATTAGTTTGTACAAATATTAATAGGTCAATCGGAAAGCTCTGTCGTATAATATTATTTCACGCCTACGTTTTTAAAATTGATATTTCTTCGTTGCCATCACTTTTTGAAATAGTAAAAATCCCATTCTTTTCTTTTAAATGTGAAACGTAAAAACTATAAGAATTTCACCATTTCATAAAATTGTTGCCAATGAAGAAATATGTATTTTAAAAAATAGTTGTGTAATAACATTATACCAGAGAGCTTTCCAGTTGGCCTAATACTTACGTAAATTTATTCTGTTATTTAGTTTAACAAAAGATCCACATTTTAGATCACCGTGAAAAAAAAAAAATTCTAAAAAACTGGGATTTCTAGAACTTTCCATGCAACGTCAACAACAAAAATTCATGTAACAGATACACTTTTGCACTGTAAATCAAAAAATCTGTAAGGTTACTAAAATTTATTTAACAAACTGGGATGCCTAAATATTTTTCGTATCTACAACTTGGATTACACATAAAATTTTATCAAGATTACGGTAATTTTTAGTAGATTTTTTTTGTAAAACTACAGATTTATGTAGCTTACAAAAATTAGATTCGTAGATTTACATCATGTTTTTGTACAATGTACAAATAAAGTACAGCATACAGATTTCTGTAATTTTATACCTGTACACTTACAGATTTTTTTTTTTTTTTTTTTTTTTTTTAACAGTGCATATATTTTTAGGAAACACAGTAGCAGATAAGTTATGTTAATGAATAGGAGATGATAGTAATAGAAACATTGATATTTTAAATTGAAATACAATAATGAATGTTTATTGTATGACCAAACATCGTTTTCTAATACACATTTCACTGACATTTTCAACAAATTAGGCAGCATTATTGAATATTACTGCAAAATTTTTACCTGTATTAAGCTTTTTCCTCTATCATTTTTTTTTACGACTCGAAGGTAGCGTAGCCAAGGCACCGGACAGGGTTATATAGGAGGTCTCCAATCCCGAATTTTTTCAGATTTATCAAAAAAAAAAAAAGTTAGTTATTAAATATAAAATTTTTGGAGTAAAACGAGTGGTAAATACTTGAAAACTGCTGTTTATGAATTACCTATTTTTAGGCTGATTGCATTTATGATGGCTGATTATCAATACGATGGATATACGTATTTTTAGGAGCTGCACTTGCTTTGAGAAAAACTTTCCCACTGAAATAAGAGGGATACTGTTATTATAACTAAGGTACCCTGGGGTAATAACGCCAGGCGGGGTAATAACGCCAAGTGCTTATATTTTGCATACTTATGAAATAATCAGGTAAATGACACCATTGTGCTCTGCGCAGAAGGGTTTTGAGTCATATAAATCGCAAAAAACAGCTTCAAGTTAATTTGTTTCATTTTTAGGTCTTATTGTTTTTACAAGCAACTAAAATTAACGCTTGATCTAAAATTTGCGAGATAAGGTTTTTGATCTGAAGACTAAATTTTTTATCCAGAAATACTTTGTTTATTACATAAATTTGTAGTGTATTTCATGTACTTTCCAACTGTTGTAGAAGATTTTGGATATCTTCTCGAGATAATTTGTAGTTTAGGATTTACTGCGCAATAAGTATCCCGGGGTAATAACGCCAATCCTTGGCATTAATACCCCAGTTGATTCCCTACAGTGACCTAGCTACATCCTAAATACTGATTCAAATAAACACAGTTAAAACTGTGCAATGTTTCTAATAATTCTATTTAAGCGGTTCTTTTTAAGCAAAAAGAAGCTCACCGTCTGATATTCTTTTGCCTCATCCTCCCCCCCAACCGCACCTTTATTTTTCTTACACTTTCACAAAAAAATGAACATTTTCAATAGCTTAGAATGAAATTTGTCAATTTCTAAGTTTGTAGAGTTTGTATTTTTAGAATTGGACTACCTACATGCAATTATTCCATCTTATTTCATAGTTTTGTTTGCATGGCGTTATTACCCATATAGGTGGGTAATAACGCCAAATAGCATTGGTCAAGAAAAAACGCCATTACATTTTATGAATACATATCTGCTAAATTATTTTATTTTATATAGATAGTCAATGAGTTGCTTTATCAGATCCTATATTTGTTTGAAAAATACAATCTAAAACTAAGCCGTGAAAATTGGTAGAACCTTAACGTGGCGTTATTACCCCAGGGTACCTTATTTGAAAGTGTTTAAATTTTAGGCTACAGCTCATATTCAAAATATTAGAATAATTGAGAAAAAGTAATAAGTAAAAAATATTTGTCATTTATTTATTTTTTATACTTAGTAAATGCAATTAAATTTCTTATAAATTAAATCTGGAATGTTTAGATAAGATTTTAACATTTATAAACTATAAAATACAGCACAATAAATTAGGTATACAGCTTCCTTAAACACACCAGAAAATTAGATTAAAATTTAGATTGGTTCAAAATATTAGAATATTTTATTTTACGCAACAATATTACCTTATGAATATGAAGTAAATGGTAGTTAATATTTTGTACCATCCCCTTTAGCTTTCATAACAACGTACAATCAATCTTGCATACTATATACAAGGTGTTTACAAACATTTCTATCAATATTAGCCCAAATAGACTTTATACGTGCCACTAACTCAATTTTACTTGAAGGAGAATTTTCTTGAAGTTTTTTCTTCATTATACACCATAAGTTTTCGATGGGATTAAGATCTGGTGAATTTGGTGGCCAAGGAAGTACCTTAATGTTGCGTTGGCGGAACCAATTCTTAGTTGACACCGAGGTATGCGGGGACGCTAAATCTTGTTAAAAGATGAAATCATCTTCAAATAAATCTTCTGATGATGGAATCATGTAATATTCTAAAATTTCCTGATATATCAGAGAGTTAATCTTTTCGCAGAAGATGCATAACTTTCCAGGTCCTTCTGCACTCATACAACCCCAAACCATGACACTAGCAGCAAATTTTACGGAACGTTTAAGGCATTCTTTATCAAATGCTTCTTGCTTCATTCTCCAAACTCGAATACCTTGATTACCATATGAAACACAAAACATACTTTCATCACTAAATAATATATTTTTCCAATCTTCATTGCTCCATAAACGTCTTGATTTACACCAATTCAATCTTATACGCTTTTGTCTTGCAGTCATGAGAGGTTTTGCTTTCGGTACACGAGATTCAAATTTAAATTTATGGAGACGTCTTAATGTTGTCGATGTAGAAACTTGAACTCCTTCTTCTTTCCATTTTCGGTGCAAGAATCGCACACTTTTAAAACGGATTTTCTTAACTATACGCTTCAGTTTCCTGTCATCCCTAGCAGATGTTTTTGGTTTTCGGCCACCATTTCGGCTATTATTTTGAAATTTTCCAATTTTTGAATATTGTGTTAGTATTTTACTAACGCTCGATTGCGAACAATGTAAATAATTCGCTATAAAACATTGATTTTTACCGTGCCGATACAAATCAACCATACGAAGTTTAGTAGATTCAGGAATATCACTCACACGGCCCATTTTAAGACGAAAAAGAAACAAACTGCAAAAAAGAATACTGATTTTAAATAAAATAGTCTGAATTTAATCAATGATGCCACCATTTAAGAATTGGTAATAATTAAAGGAGAATTAATGTGAAATATTCTAATATTTTGAACCACTTGAATAAATATTCTAATATTTTGACTTTTCAAAATAATTTTTTTTGCAATTAATCTTTTCAAAAATGATATTAAATTTAAGATAACAAGTAAGTTTAATCAACAATAAGTTCTTAATAAAAATATCGTTTGCATATTTTCATTAAAAGACATTAAATTACCAAACGATATTTTCAATTTCTAAAAAAAGGTAATTATTCTAATATTTTGAATATGAGCTGTACATGCTTTGCTTTTTCGTTTCTTGCTTTTCATACAGATAAAAGGTAGTGATTTTACTTACTTTCAAAGCCAGAACACATATTGAATTTACCTATAATTGTTTTATTTATTTATCTAAAAAAGAAGGGTATTTATCTGATATATTGAAGGTGTTTTAACTAAATCATACTTAACACAAATTTGAATCTGCAAAGTGAGCCGAAAAGCGCATGCCTATGAAAACATGTCTGTATTCCAAGTCATGACTGTATACCGAAGCTTGTTGCCGAAAGCGCCATCTTTTGGCTGAAATTCGAACTATTTGAAGTGCATTTAAAAAAAATTATTGATTACCTAATAACAATACAGCAAACTGCACAATTTTATCTCAAACCTTTTTTTTTTTTTTTATTTACGTTCAAAATGGGTCAGTTATGTACTGAACACCCTGTATTAAGCATATGCATGTAATATATAATACATTTGCAACAGACGTAATAAAGATATGAGTATAATACATAATGCACATTAGGACGTGAGAATAAACAAAACATTTTTCTTTTGTCAAATTTGAGAATTGACATGATATATTACCAAATTTGGCGATATTTCGTTAAATATCAAGCCAATCTTTGTGCGAAATGACTCTAGTGGCTACTTTTGGCTGAGTTAATTTTTGTTGCAAGCTATCTACAGCTCATATTCAAAATATTAGAATAATTGAGAAAAAGTAATAAGAAAAAAATTATTTGTCATTTATTTATTTTTTATACTAAGTAAATGCAATTAAATTTCTTATAAATTAAATCTGGAATGTTTAGATAAGATTTTAACATTTATAAAATATAAAATACAGCACAATAAATTAGGTATACAGCTTCCTTAAACACACCAGAATATTAGAATAAAATTTAGATTGGTTCAAAATATTAGAATATTTTATTTTACGCAACAATATTACCTTATGAATATGAAGTAAATGGTAGTTAATATTTTGTAGCATCCCCTTTAGCTTTCATAACAGCGTACAATGGACCTTGCATACTATATACAAATTGTTTACAAACATTTCTATCAATATTAGCCCAAATAGACTTTATACGTGCCACTAACTCAGTTTTACTTGAAGGAGGATTTTCTTGAAGTTTTTTCTTCATTATACACCATAAGTTTTCGATGGGATTAAGATCTGGTGAATTTGGTGGCCAAAAAAGTACCTTAATGTTGCGTTGGCGGAACCAATTCTTAGTTGACACCGAGGTATGCGGGGACGCTAAATCTTGTTGAAAGATGAAATCATCTTCAAATAAATCTTCTGATGATGGAATCATGTAATATTCTAAAATTTCTTGATATATCAGAGAGTTAACCTTTTCCTAGACGATGCATAACTTTCCAGGTCCTTCTGCACTCATACAACCCCAAACCATGACACTAGCAGCAAATTTTACGGAACGTTTAAGGCATCCTTTATCAAATGCTTTTTGCTTCATTCTCCAAACTCGAATACCTTGATTACCATATGAAACACAAAACATACTTTCATCACTAAATAGTATATTTTTCCAATCTTCATTGCTCCATAAACGTCTTGATTTACACCAATTCAATCTTATACGCTTTTGTCTTGCAGTCATGAGAGGTTTTGTTTTCGGTACACGAGATTCAAATTTAAATTTATGGAGACGTCTTAATGTTGTCGATGTAGAAACTTCAAATCCTTCTTCTTTCCATTTTCGGCGCAAGAATCGCACACTTTTAAAACGGTTTTTCTTAACCCATTAGTGCCTAGCGTCCTATTTTTGGGACAGTTTTAAAATATTCAAGTAAGAGCATTTCACACCAGTAAAAAAGGAGGATAAATAAATACTTGCTTTCTCGAGACAAAGTCCTCGAAAAATTAAGATAAAAGTTATTATTGCTTTAAAAGTGGTGGGAAAATGCAAAATTTGAATTTTAACGAAGAAAATAATTCAGGCATTAATGGGTTAACTATACGCTTCAGTTTCCCGTCATCTCTAGCAGATGTTTTTGGTTTTCGGCCACCATTTCGGCGATTATTTTGAAATTTTCCAATTTTTGAATATTGTGTTAGTATTTTACTAACGCTCGATTGCGAACAATGTAAATAATTCGCTATAAAACATTGATTTTTACCGTGCCGATACAAATCAACCATACGAAGTTTAGTAGATTCAGGAATATCACTCACACGGCCCATTTTAAGACGAAAAAGAAACAAACTGCAAAAAAGAATACTGATTTTAAATAAAATAGTCTGAATTTAATCAATGATGCCACCAGTTAAGAATTGGTAATAATTAAAGGATAATTAATGTGATTCTAATATTTTGAACCACTTGAATAAATATTCTAATATTTTGACTTTTCAAAATAATTTTTTTTGCAATTAATCTTTTCAAAAATGATATTAAATTTAAGATAACAAGTAAGTTTAATCAACAATAAGTTCTTAATAAAAATATCGTTTGTATATTTTCATTAAAAGACATTAAATTACCAAACGATATTTTCAATTTCTAAAAAAAAGGTAATTATTCTAATATTTTGAATATGAGCTGTATTTATATTTGTCTGTATATCATCTGATTAGTTAAATGGTATAATGTACGAATATTTCCAAAGTATCAATAGTTTCGTCACAGCACAAAACCTCTACTGTTACTATATTGTGCTGTTATTATCTATACATATAATAAAACAGTAGGACCCGGTGTGTCTGTACATTGAAGATAATTGACAAAAATGGAGTCAGGGCGATAAAAGAAAACCAATGAAACACACAAAAAAAATTTTTGAATTTTTTGTCTGTCTGTCTGTCTGTCTGTCTGTCTGTCTGTTTGTTCGAGGTTATCTTCGTAACTACTGAATGGATTTTTATGCGGTTTTCACTAATGAAGAATGCCCACTCCCGGGCAGTGTATAGGCTTTGTTTCGTCAAAATCGGACAACAGACAAAAAAGTAACAAAAAGAAACAAAAGAAACTATTAGGTGCGCTGCTCACGTTTTTTAGTACATAACGTTTTTTAGTACATATAAAATCCAATAGATGTCACTGTGCGATTTTAAAACGCGCTATCGTTATGTTTTCGCCAGTCTACTTAAGTATGAGAAAGTTTCAAGCTGGCTGTCGTTCCATGTGGTTTAGTCGGTAGAACGTCAGTGCGCCATACTGATGGCCCGGGTTCGATTCCCAGCATGGAATTTTTTTTCACTATGTTGGCATTAACGCCTATAAGCAATTAAAAGAATTTGAAATATTGTATTCAAGGCGAATTTTCTCTCTGGGAAAATTTCCTTGCATTAATATGTCAGTGTAATTTTTTTTTCGATTTAATTTTTTTTTTCGAAACTTTGTTTTTCTTAAAAAATTACAGTAAATATTTGATATTTCCCAACGTTTTTTGAATGATCGACTTGCTTTTTTTTTTTTTAATGTATGTCTGAACCTTATCTAACTACTTCTTCAAGATTTCTTTAGATAAACCGACCAGCGTAGCGGGCGAAGGCCGCTAGTTCTTACTATTACTATGTTGTTAGTCCTTAATCTGTTTAAACTTCGTACGTATTATATAAAGAGAATCTACAAAAATTATTACATCACCGAAACTGCCAGTTCTCTTTATGATTTTTATAATTTTACAATCTATAGCCTCTATATCCATATGTACGTCAGAATGAATCTTCTATAATCGGTTTCCTTTCATTATAGTTTTCAGGTTTCTAGTAAAAGTGGCTAAAATCTTAAAACCACGGCACATTGGCATGTTGTTCAAGACGATTGAAGGAGATTACAGATTTTCTAATCGATCATGATAGTGCACCCGTAGATTTTCTATTCTTCCGTAATCAAATCTATTGAAAAAGTTACCGTAAAACAAAAAAGATATTTGTATCACTGTGGTTTAATGTTAATGCAGATATTGTCGAAGGATTTCATAAGAACCATTTCACTTGAACCAAAATCGTGCCAGTTAAAATACAACAATTGGCTATGAACCTAAACAGAAACTATTACTTAATAGGATTAAAAATCTCACACATTAAAGAACGTATTGCAAGTGATAAGTAAACGTACATTCAGCATAAGTGAGTTAAGAGATATTTGTCAGGAAGGCTGAAATACACAACGCAATGAATGATGTGCTTCCATGATCATAAAGGGTTCTTGATTTCTGTATCAAAAGCATCCAAAATGGGCAATTAAATTAAATTATGAATTACAGTAACATGATACAACGCTTAGCATGTATTTAAGGGAGACAAAACTGTTTGTTAGAGGCGGCTAGCACTTTAATAGAAATAGAAATAAAGCATAAATTTGTAAAGCTCAGTAAAATAACTTGAGGTATTTCAACGTTAGTCGGGAAATAATTTTCCCATCTACACTGTAAAAAAAATCTGTAACCTTAGTAATCTAAATTAACCGAAATCTCTTACGCTTACTAAAATTTTATGTGTATACTGTACCAGAAAATGATGTCAATCTACAAAACTTGTAAGCAAAACTAAAACCATCTGTAACTTTACAAAAGAATTTACTAAAATTTTGGTAACTTTACTAAAATTTTATCTATAATGCTCTTTATCGTCACTTAAAAAGTTCTTGGAATACGATTTCCCAAAAAAATTCTTAGTAACCTTAAAATTTGTTTGATTCAAAGTGCAAATCTGTATCTGTTACATGAACTTTTATTGTTGCCGTTACATAAAAAGTTCTTGGAATACAATTCTACTAGAAAAATTTTTGTAACTTTCCCAATTTTTTTTTACAGTGTACATTGCACATATTGCATTCATTTCATTTAAAAATGTAAACTTTACAGTCATCTCATTTAAAATGTACAACTTTCATTTAAAATGATAGCCATTTAAAAAAATGTTTCTTACTCATTTTATTTAAAACATAAAATAAATAAATAGATAAATAAATAAATAAATAATAAGCACATAACGCAAAATATTTTATTTGAAAATCAAACTATTGTTTATAATTAACACTTGCGAAAAATCAAAACTACTATTGGCGAAAAACCAAAATGCTCTGAGGAGATTTGCGCCCGGCTAACATAAAAGTAGCGTATTTTTTTAAAAAAGATTTATATGAATCTAGTGTAGAAAAATATACAAAAGTAATGATATCCCAACAAAAAATTTTCCTTTAAAAAAAGGGCCAAGTTTCCTTAATGTCTTGGCCAGAAAAAGTAGTGATATCTTAAGTTCCCACAAGTTAAAAGCCAAGCATCTCAAATCTTTCATTGAAAATGGCTTCCTCAAATTCCAAACCATGTACAAATGAGCTCCATGCCAACTAACTTTTTTCAGGATTTTTTACATTTTGTGGCAAGATGTACAAAAATAAAATATACATTTTAAAAAAGGATATAAATCACTACAGTCTATTGAAATGCTTAGTAAGATAAAAAAAATGCCTGCATTAAGAAGATAATATTTCAACACATATCTAATTGTAAACATAATAGTATCAGCTTTTAAAGTTTAAAGCTAATAAACACATTCTAAGGTTACTGCAATACATCTTCATATATGCACACAAACTATAATAAGTGTTCAAATGAAAAAAACTCGTTGTCAATGCAGGATATTTCAATATTGTACATTACAGGGGTTTCGTGTTATGCCTGCATTCAGAAGATAATATTTCAACACATATCTAATTGTAAACATAATAGTATCAACTTTTAAAGTTTAAAGCTAATAAATGCATTCTAAGGTTACTGCAATACATCTTCATATATGCACACAAACTATAATAAGTGTTCAAATGAAAAAAACCCGTTGTCAATGCAGGATATTTCAATATTGTACATTACAGGGGTTTCGTGTTAATGACTTTAAATTGTACAAAATTACAATTAAATCATAAATGGACTAAATGATTTGAAATCAAAACTAATGTTTGCTGAAACTCACTGAAGACCAACAGAAAGCGGCGAATGGCAAAAAAAGATCATGTAACGACTGACTTTAACTATGCATTTAAGAAATATTTACTTTTTTTTTCTACAAAGAAAAGCGATACCACCTTCGGTATTTTTACACTGTATTTATTGACATAACATTATTATTATTATTTATTTACGTTTGTTTTTGGTCTGAAAAAGGATAATTTGCCTTGCGTATAGGAAGTCCTTGCAAGGGCGCTTCGTTAACTGCCAAATGTTCGAACGTTTTTTTTTTTTTTTTTTTTTTTTTTTTTTTTTTTTTTTTTTTTTTTCTGTCACAAACATCTGAAACAATATGCATCACAAAATTATTAAAGGACGTTCAATTTTCTGAGATTTATATTAATATTCAGTTTAAAATGTCGATTTTTCTCAAAATGGCAATCATTTGTACAAAAAAGGGTCGATTTCTCACCATTTGTTTTACATTTTGCGTGCTATAAAATATAATTAATCGATGAAAAAGTACTTTTTGGTGGTATAATCACCAGAATAATCGACTGCCTTTTTTAAAATAGAAAATCAGTCAAATTGTTCTCCGGAAATTGGCTACTCAGTTCGAGAAACACGGTTTCGAGTGAATAAGTTTAAAGCATTGCATTAACGCTTTTTTTAACGAGAAAAATATATTGCAAAAATTTGGAATATCACGAAACCGCTTTCGAACAGCAATCTACACACTTCAAGCATGCAAAAAAAAAAAAAAAAAAAAAAAAAAAAAAGAAACTAATCGTTGGGAGCCAGCGTAATACTTACCCATCATGGATATGCATAATATAAAATATAATAATAAAACATATGTAAACAATTAATAAAATGCATTGCATCTCCAAAATAAAATTTAAACCTATATTTAGGTATTTTTAATATATAGTAATGCTCTATTTCGTAATTGCTTGTACTACTTGATTATCCCTTTTACCCATTTCAACAAATTATATAAATCTCCAAACTACTCATAAATTATACAGATTGGCATCATTTTTAGGTTGAATAACGAAAAATTAAACAAATTAATATAAAATTAATAAAAATACGAATTAAACGTGATATTAAAAATCGCTGTTGACGTAACAAACACATTTAACACGTTTAATGTCAAGTGAATTCGATATTTACGATGAGCTATAGTGTTTTGTTCGGCGGAATAATAATGTAGTAAAAGAAATAGCCTTAAAGCTCCAAAATGATAATCATAATAACTAACAGTTTACTGCGTCATATTAAGCGTCTCATACCCAATTAAAATATATCATTGAATTGAAATTTGAATGCAATACAAGCTCATGAAAAATCAAAGAATGTGGAAAATAGAATTACAAATATCTCGGCAACTAATTATCCGATCGATTTCGTTCTTTATGTAGAATTTATGTTTTCTTTTATTGTCTTCTATATTCATTCTTTAAAATAATAAAAAAATAGAAAATTTTTGTATACCTTTTATCAGAACGAATATTTAAGAGTCCAAAAAATATTTCCAGATAATCGAGTTTACTGATATTAAATGGGCTTCTTTCCATTATTATATACTAAGTGCATACCAAATTTCAAGTGACTATCTGAATCTGTTCGGGAGATAGAGCATTTACAGTCACATAGACAGACGGACGGCAATTATTTTTTTTTTCTAAAAATGTTATTTTTTTTTTCTAAAAATATGTTTTTCGGAATCCCCAGTGTCTGAAACGTTTAAATCCATCAAAAATGTTTTATCGATTTTCAAACGATTGCAAGATTTACCCTGTACTACGCATGAAGGATAAGCCAAAATGAAAATGTATTCTCCCAAAAATGTAAATCAACACAGATAAATAAGAGGAGTAAGTCATTATACTAAATATTTGAATAAATTCTTTAAGACAGGACCTACAGAATTATGTAGATGATCGTAAGTAAAAAGAAAAAAAATCGTCTTTTTCTTGTATTTAAAGTGAAGCCTGTACCATACAATTGCGTGGATCTTCCCTTGATTTAACCTGACATTGGAATTTTTTTTTAATATTTTTTTTTTCGATCAATGTGATAATATTAATTAGGGTTAAAAAGCAATACTTTTAATTTCTACCAAAACTTTCCAGACTTTAAGGGTAAGGGTTAATATATAGAGTGTACCCAGGATATCTGGATATACGTTCTTGTTGTTGATTTTCCTTTTTGCATGCAGGATTCAGGGTCATATTTTTCTAAGTTAACGTTCTGGAAAAGAATAACTGCAAAATAATTAAACTATATTTTAATTGCTATTCAGCCTGCCTAGCACAGGTTTCATATTTAGAAACTGGGTTTGATTTGAAGGCATTTCATAATTTGAGAAATGGAATGGGACATTAAAAATTACTTAAAATATTGTACAGCGTGATATAGATTGCGAATAAGGGAAATAAAATAAAATTAATAAGAAAAAAATAATTGAAAGAAATTTTTATGTCTTAACAATGTGATTAAGTGAACCAGACATCATACATCATATTTTCATAAGCGTTTTACACTTTTTAAGTTAATTTCTTGCGCATTAAGTATAAGTTCTTTAGCAATGAGAAAATACCATATTTTTTTCCGAAGAATCCAGTCCATTGTATATTTCAATTTTAATACTGATTGTAAACGGGTATATTTTCATTATTATCTTTAAATAATAACAATACTTTCGAAAACCATTACAGGAAATATTACAATCGGGGAGGCATAACAATAGTTTTAACATAAGTACACAAAGCATAGCACACAAAACAGAGTGATACAATATTATATTTTATAAGTTTTTCAACATGTTGATATACAAATTCTAGGTTCTCCAAGCTCTTTGCGAATTTTATCCCAAAATAATTTTTGTCCAATGAGGCTATCAGTCCACAGAAAGCATCGTCTAGTTTTTTCGATGTAAGATAAATTTTTCGAATATAGTTCTTTGTCAATTTTTTTTAATTTCAACAATATTAATGTATCTCTTGCATCTCTAAATAATTTATGTTGGGCTAGGTGCAGCTCATACATACACCATTCACTTTTAATAAATTCTTCTGTTAAAATTAATATTACTTTTCGACTAGTCTCAATCGCTTCTAAAATGTTTTCTGTTATTTGCCTTCCAACTTGAAAATCCCTCTGATGAATACACAATTTATATTGAGGTTTCTCATTTTCTAGCGCTGGTATTAAATGATTTTTCACCCAAACAGTGTCGCAAGAACTGTATATAATGAAAGCATCAAACACGTAGCTATTTTCTTTACAGCTGCTTTTTTTCCGCTTGATATCTGTTTTGATATGAAAAACCCAATATCTAATATACCATTTGAATGTATAACATATCAAAGCGATACTAACTACGAGTATCATGAAAAAACATACTAGAATAATAATCATCATATTTAAAATAGGTGCTTCGATATTTACACAGACAACGTCTGGTAAATCAGTCTCAAAAATGTTTTTATTTTGTAAATTTTGAGGATTCATACATTTGTAGTCGTTGTTTTCTACTTGAGAATTTGGTAATCTTAAGCTGAGATTTGTTGATTGGCAAAAGATTTTAAATTCTTTCACGCCACATTTATTGCAGTTAAACGGGTTTTTTCGTAAATCAAGATATTCTGTTGCTTGTTTAAATTCACTTAGCATGACTCCAGTAATGTAATCAATATTGTTTTGAGATAGATCTAACATTTTAATTCTGGTTTTTGGATGTAGCACTCTTTCACTCCAAGGAACAATCTTGTTTCTTCCTAAAATTAACATTTTTAAATTTTCATTCTTCACAAACATACCTTCAGGTAAGAATTCTATTCGGTTATATTGGAGTAAAAGAGCAAAAAGTGACGGGGAAAACTGAAAAGGATAAACAGGTTCAAAGAAATTTATGTAATTGCCAAGTAAATATAAATATTTCAATTCATTTAAACCATAAAATGTGAAATTGGTTAAGATTTTCAAGCCATTACCTCTAAGATCAAGAAGTTCAAGTGAAGTAAGCGTTTCAAAGGCGTAATTTTCAATATTATACAAATATGACTGTGACAAAAATAAATACTTTAATCTTTTCAAACCGTTCAAACTATAACGAGAAAGCTTTTCAAGGCGTAGACGTGAAATACTGAGTGTTTTTAAATTTGTCAAGTTTTTAAAAATGTAATTGTATATGAAAAAGGTATCATAATAGATATCACTAGTTTGGGATTCTATGAACAATTCTTTCAAATTCTTAGCAGATGCTAATGCGGGAGGGATGCATACTAATTTGTTTCCTATGATATACAACACGTCCATGTTAGGAAGATTTTTAAAAGCATTTTCTTCAACTTCTTTTATAGAACAATTAGAAAGAGTGAGTGTTTGAAGATATGGCAAATTTGGAAATTCCGGTACGTTACTAAAATAATTATACCATAAATTAAGCTTCTTTACTTTTGTATTTTCCAAACAACTCAGTGCTTGGATCGGAAATTCTTTGATTCTAAGCATCTGGCCAAAATATAACACTTCCACATTTTCTCCCATACCACAAGTAACATTAGCCAAAGCTTGCTCATTTAAATAATTTACAGATAATTCTAAAATTTTTAGATATGGCATATAACTGAACGATCCTTTTTCTACATGCTGCAGTGTTGTATTAAATAAACTGAACAAGCTAATATTGCAATTCTTCAAATCAGACAAATCTTCTTTTTTAATGTAATTAATATGAACATTATGATCAAGGGTAAAATTTTCTAATTTTTTTAAGAACTTAACTGCACTTGAAATAGTTCGAATTCTTCTGACTTGATTGTTAGACAAACTTAATGATCTTAGTTTAGGAATATACGAGAAAGCATTCGAAATAACTATTATGTCGTTGTTATTTAAATCTAATTTTTCCAAATTTTCCATACCCCAGAAAGCTCTTGTGATATAACGATGATGATTATGTGACAGAGTTAAACTTTTAAGATTTTTCAAGTGAGAAAATAAAGGTTTTAACAATTTTATTTCGTTGCCGTAAGAAAGATCCAGTATTATTGTATCATTAGGTAAATATTCTCCGATTAAATAAAAATCAATATCGACGCAAGATATATTTAAAACAGAATTATCATCTATTGTACAGTCAAATTTTTCAGTTAAAGTATCGAGCATTACATTTTTTGTATTGTTTAATTTAAACAATGAGGTACTATTTCTAATGTCACGTGTATTAGGAACGCCATTTAATAGGGATTGAATATTTATTACAGCGACAAAAGATGTGTACCAATCGTCACTTGATTGATTGTTTAAAGATATTATTGCACTTCTGTCCTGAAAAAATGAGTCATTATTTGCATGAGTTTCGTCCTTAAATGATCTGCTTTGATTAAAACTAACTTTACCTCTAAAAATATGGTCGAATGTTTTATATGGAGTTATGGATAAGTCAATATTTTTATAAGATATATCTATTTCTTGATTTGTATGAAAATTAATGTCTAAAGATGTAGAGTGATTGGAGTAGCCATTATATACGTTTTCAACTGAAACTTCTTGAACTGAAGATGAATTTTGATGATCTGTGAACGAAAGCAAATTTCGTTTATTAATAAATCTGGGAAAGAAGACTCTGTCAGTATGATGTTCATTTCTGAAAGTTTCCAGTTTATTTTTTTCTAACGGTTTTTTAAAAATTGTTGAATTTTCCAAATTATATATTCCTATTTCAATTTTTTTATAAGTTGTTTTTCGAGAATCGTTAAAATTATCATTATATTTAATGGATTTGTCCTTTGCATTTTCCATTTTAATTCCCTTATACAGTGAATCTGTTCTGTTGGAGAAAGAAGTGGAAAGTATTTCATTTAAAAACAAGTTCTGAATAATAAATAACATTCCTGTAACTTCAGTCTTCATCCTGAAAAGAAACAAAAGAATGAATGAGAGGAAGATAGATAGCTTTAAATTATGCAGGGTAAATTTTTCGTTATAAATATGTATTTTTTAATATAAAAATTTGCACAATGTTGATTAATAAATACACTTAATAATTAATATGGAACATTATCTTAATTAAATAATATTGATCTAATAAATTTCAGAATTAAAACTTTACATTATTAACTATGTTTTTTTATATATAACTTCATATACTTCAGGATAGTTATAAAACAGATTTTTCGAAAGCATTAGGGATTTGATATGTAAATATTATTATGTTACTTTTTTTGCATATTCAATCTGAATTTTAAAATAATTTTGTTGCGTTGTTGTTGGCTCATCTAGCAATAACTATACAAATAACTTTTCCTGAAAAAAAGTAAAATTTGTAAATTTGTATGTTTGTTAAAAACTTGCAAGGCAGTGTCTTTTTTCCTCAGAAACTAATACTGAAAATACTTTTAGTTTCTAAATAAAAAAAAAATCTAATAGTAGTCTATTTTGCTTATAATAACTGAATTTATAAGAGTACACATTGTACAAAAAAAGGTTACATCGCTTTGAAAAAAAAGACCTTTTATGATGATCATGAATAAGAAATAACTTTCACTTTTTAGAGATAAATTTCACATCAGACAAAATTGCCAAAAATGCCCATCTATTTCATAGGAACACAGTTTGAAATTGCCTGATTCCTGCTGCTTTAAAAAGTACTATATAGCATTTCTCATTATTTTTTCATGTGTACTTTATAACTTTATGATGTGATGCGATATGATAAAGAACTTGCAACACAATTAACTCAATGAAATTGAAGAGCTCCTACTTTAAGGGATTTCAAAATAAGTCAAACATAGCAAAATGTTTTCATTTTAAATTAATTTATCCAGCAAATATGTAAAAATTATTTAAAGCTTTTGGTTTACGATTTTTTTCCTGCTAGCTTTAATTAGACATAATATAATAGGACTGTTATATATAGGACAGTGTGTCTACTCTCAACGGTGGCCAATGGCTAATTTTGAAACGGTTAGCCATAGACATATAGTTCCAATTGCAAAAATGCTTTAAAAAGGTGAAGAATCGTTTTTTAAGCGATTGAGGTCAAATAAAATTTGCATTAAAAAATTACGAAAATGAAATTTATATACGGCACCCGGTCCTGTAAGTGGTATTTAGTAAAAATTTTCCATCACTCTAATAAACAATATAAAAAAGGTCCCATTCATCTAAAATTAAAATTGACCGAGTTATGAAATTTTAAATTTCATGACTTAAACCACTTTTCTGTGATGAGTTGGAGTAAGCTTTAACCCTTTGAGCTCTGGTGGGTAAATTTCTCTAAAATTCCAATTGTCACATTGGCACCAGTATTTTGCAAAGAAAAAATTACGTTTACGATGTACATGAAAAAATGCATTAAACCTTTTTCAAATAAATTTGGTTGGATATTCCGGTGTCGTTGTGACATTTTGGAATCAAAAGTAAGTGGTAGAAAATTCAACCATCAGAGTTGAAAACGTTAAAGGAATATACACTAAGTGCTTAAAGTATTATAAAGGGCGTCCATTTCCAACACTGCCCAATGGCCAATTCCTAAACCATTTGTCATAGACATATAGTTCAAATTACAAAAATGTTTTAAATGAGGTAAAGAAATATTTTAAGCGATTTAACTGAAGGTGCTTCCACCTTATACGTTTTACGATTGTGTTAATTTTTATCATTTAACTTTTAGATTGGTTAAAAATTTAAAGACGTGAGTTTCAAAATTCTCTTTATCGAGAAAATTAAATTTTGAAAAATCACGAAAAACATTTAAATGCGTCCATTGGTTTTCATTATAAAATTGGAGATTGCAGTGTTACATTATTGGAGATTGCAGTATTATATTAGTGGAGATTGGTATAGACAGATAGAGAAAGCAAAGGGGATAAGGGAAGTTTTGAAATTCACATCCTCAATTGTATTTGTACATATGTTTTATTTTGTAAGTAAATGAAACTGTTTCTTTTCATGATTTTGTTTTAAAAAGGTGCGTTATTTAATAAGCTTTTATTTTCCTTTCACTGCGGGCTCACGATCGCAGCCCTAGACGATCGCTATCCGTGACCACCGGACCAGACCGGACACATCAACAGTCTGATCTCACTTGGAGGTGGTAATTCAGTCCTCGACCAGCCCCCGTCAAGCATCGTGTACGACGAGCAATGCCCGACTCTCGGTCATCTCCCCCACTCAAGGGGTCGAGTCGAGACCACCGGGAAGCATATAAGCAACCTTTACATGGATACAGACATGGGAAAAAATCCTGTGCTGTGACTGGCTTAAAATATGGAGCAATGTCGTGCGTCACAAACACGTTACTCCTCGTAGTGCAGGGGAGAGAGAACAACAAACCGATATGGTTTTATGATGTCCAGTATTATAGACTTCTAGTCACAAGATTTTTATTTATACGAATGTGAAATTTCAAAGAAAAATATCAATTTTTGGACGATTATTCATTTCTGTTCACCGTAATATCGCCTGATTAAATGATTCAAAATGGAATGATCTCCAGAAATCAAACGTTAGTTAGATGAACATTTAAAAAATTTTATCTGCATTTTTACGACGTAGCTGCAACAATATGGAATTATTGTTTTACAAAACTAAATTTATTCAATTTAATACTATGTAAGAAAAAAAAATTCAGCTTTAATGTGCTTGAAGGCTGCAAATTCATTCTTCATTTCAGTCTCCAAATGCATGCTTGCTAGTTCAGTGGTTACAATATCCAATTTTAAACGAAAATGGACATTTTAATCATAAATACAATCATTCTGCAATCTTCAAGAAATATTATGTTTTCTTCTTCGATAAAGCAATTTTAACTATTCCTTTTTGGATGACTTTAATATTTTGTGATTCGTGCAACCATTGCTTATTTGTGCAAAATTATACTGAATGCACATTTTTTTAGACTTCATTTGTGAACTAATGCATTACTTAAACATTAAAATTATAAATACATGTCTATGAAATTATAAAAATTGTAAAAAAGTAAATAAGAAAAAATTATATTAAATTATTTCTACGACGAAGTCTTGTCTATCACACAGATCCGAATAACAACTTTTTTACGACAAATATAAACAAAACAAACGCCTTTTTATTTCCGGTTAAAAGGGCGAAAGACAACGCCATTTAAATTCCCGTTAAAGGGACGAGAGAACCGATTAGCCAATCACAGCACAGAGTTCTTTCCCATGTCCTTATCTATGTAAAGATTGCTAATATGCCACTGGGAAGGGCGGGTGCGAAAGCAAAATGTTTAAAAATGCTTAAAAATGCAACCTGGAGTCTGAAAATATTATAAAGAGATATACAGATATGGATAGCCCAGACAATGACCTTTCCAACAGTATATCACATGACCCACCCATCCTGTATTCAGTTTTGCCCCCCCTGCCCCCTGTTCCCTACGTGCTACTGGGGTATAATGGTCAACACTATTCGATTACCGATACCGTAGAATATCTTGACCCCCGTAAGTCTTACCCCTCTAAAATCAACAGTACGCCTAATATTTCACTTTGAAATTTTTACTTTTAGAAAACCCGGTTTTAAATGAAAATCTTAATTATTCCTCATACGAAATTTTACATCAATTCTACCATTAAAACAGTGGAGTCCGAAGAAACGACTCAACCCGATCCCGAATTGTGGATCGACCGCGATTCGATTTAAAGTAAATAAAAAGAAATAACGATTCTACCCGCATCTAAGAATCGTTCACAATGCGATTTCAGTGGAAGTAAATCAAAAAAGGAACTATTCCGGCCGCATCTAAACATCGACATCGAATCTGTACCGAATAAATTCGCTATTGCTGCCTATCCTATGTTACGGGCAGAATCGGTTCTACCATAGTCCAGGCATTTGGTAAAAAATAAATGCATGTTTTGGTATAGTTTTGATTTTTGGTTCTCTTTATGTTTTTTGGGTCGCTGAATACGAATCTGGCATTATCCAACAAAATTTCTCCCCGGAAACACGTTTTTTCCGGCAAAAAACGTGCAAAAAACGTGACTTTTTTTCGTTTTTTATAAATAACTTCAAAATTGTGCATTTTACGTAAAAGTCATCAATGCATAAATTAAAGAGCACAGAATTTCCTACATTTTATGCATTTAAAGTTTTTTCTTTGATCAATGGTTTAGCCGTTAGAGAGCCGCAAAAATGGGTGTGAAAAGCAAAAAATTCTGAAAAACGTGAATTACAGCACCGTACGTCGATGAAACATGAAAAACAACCATTTTACGCAAATTTCCCCCACTTAATAATACTAAATATATTATTATTGACTATGTTTTATTAATCTGATGTTCATTGTTTCTTTCATAACTAAAAAATAAATAAATAAAAATGAGCATATTTGTGATCAAAATCTTCATTTGCTGTTACAAAATAATAATAGTAATAATTTCGTAATTTGACTTTTAAATAATGTAAATAAAATAACTAAAACAGGCTTTAACTGATCCCATCTGCACTTTCCCTCTTGATTGAAGGCGGTGCAAATGTGAAATAACGTTGGTCAAGCGCCCACCCCCCCGCATCCCATGTCCACGTTCAGTGGAATACTAACACCCTCCCCCTTCCCAAGCAGTCTCGCCTCTGTTAGAAATATGCGTCGCACAGATCACTGTACAGATTAATGTCTTATCAGGATGACACATTCCTCTCAGTTTCCATATGCAACTGCTTACTTATAATTTTGTAATTCACTGTTTGTGTCGTCGTGAATATAGTGAACATCTAAAGTGATTTTGCGCGATGTCGCTATGTTTTATTTGTGACTCTCTTTAGAAGAGCCGTCAGTGGAAGTTAGTCGAAATATTGCAGCGTTAATCAAGGCAAGTACAGAAAGAAAGGATGGAAAGGCAGTTTTCCTAAAGGGGACAACCTCAGTAGATGTGCATATTAAGTGTAGAAATGCATACTTAAATGAACAGATGATAACTGCTTATGTGAAGAAGATTGAGAAACAAAGTGCTAGCACTTCTCAAATTTTAAAATCACCAACGCCTCAGTTTAATTTTTGAATTAATTGTTTTATATATGGACTGTGCATTTCGGAAGAGTTAATTGCAACACAAGCGAAAAATCCACCAAGCGAACGCAATACTGTATACAGTGTGTGACACATGGGATTCAAAAGTACAATTATGAAAGCAGCAAGAGCTCGGAATGATGATTATGGGCAGGCTATAATTCAGCGCATCGAACAAGTGAATGATTTGATCGCAGCAGATGCTCAATACCACATCAAATGTTTTAAATATATTTATGGGAGGCCGAAGGTCCAAGAACAGAAGAAACGTGGGCCATTTGCCGAGGCAATCGACAGAGTAATGCAAAGTATATACGATTACCTTGAAAATCATGCTGAAGAGTGTAAATTGTCCATGGAAGAGTTAATGAAACGGGTTACACGGAATTATCAACCTGATATGAGAACTGTAAAGTTTAACCTCATTGAGAGATATGGGGATGACATACTGATCACAAAGAATCAGAAAAAAGTCCATTGTTTGTTTCAAGAATATAGGAGGGAAGTGTTTTACATGTTTGCTAATGAATGGTATCAGCAAACATGTAAATCTGATCGAGATGAGAGGCTGCGAGTGATGGTTGAAGCAGCAGCAAAAATTATTTGCGAAGATATCAGATATAAGATTTTCTTCGGGAAACTGCAACAACATCGCAGTTGTGTGTCAAGACGAAGAGTATGAGCTAGATTTTCAAGCCGATCTGGAAATGGATTGCCCACACAATGAATCAGAGGACCCAATGGAAGGGGAAATAGTCATGCCGCAAGGTATCAAATATTTACTATTAAAAAAAACTTATTTATAATATTGATAGTTATAAAAACACCCACTAATTCCATTCGTCTATTTTCTATTTTGTAGATGTCGGTGAAAAGAAGAGACCTTCAAATGAACGAAAGCGGAAATAGTACTTTGTTTTTTAAGTAAATGTACTTACTAATGTACATAATTATTTATAATTAAATAATAATTCATAATGAGTCGTCGTTTTTATTGTTAGCAACTTCATTGTAAAACATAGTCGATCACAATATCTTCAGTATCATTTAAAGTCAATCTTTCCGAAAAATGGACAGTTTTCATGTTAAATTTATGTGCAATAATTCCTATTTTCCGGATTTTTTTTATTTTCACACCCACATTTTGAACTTCGAGAACTTTAAGAACTGGAATCCGTGTCAGCCTTTATATGTTAAAGCCTGTTTTAGTTATTTTATTTACATTATTTAAAAGTCAAATTAAGAAATTATTGCTATTATTATTTTGTAATAGCAAATGAAGATTTTGATCACAGATATGCTCTTTTTTATTTATTTTTTTGTTATGAAAGAAACAATGAACATCAGATAAATAAAATATAGTCAATAATAATATATTTAGTATTATTAAGTGGGGGAAATTTGCGTAAAATGCTTGTTTTTCATGTTTCATCGACGTACGGTGCTGTAATTCACGTTTTTCAGAATTTTTTGCTTTTCACACCCATTTTCGCGGCTCTGTCACGGCTAAACCATTGATCAGAGAAAAAAACTTTAAATACATAAAATGTAGGAAATTTTGTGCTCTGTAATTTATGTATTGATGACTTTTATGTAAAATGCATAATTTTGAAGTTATTTAGAAAAAATGAAAAAAAGTCACGTTTTTTGCACGTTATTTGCCCAAAAAAACGTGTTTCCGGAGAGAAATTTTGTTGGATAATGCCAGATTCGTGTTCAGCGACCCAAAAAACATAAAGAGAACCAAAAATCAAAACTACTCCAAAACTTGCATTTATTTGTCCTTTTTGAGCACTTAATACCTGGACTACTACAGAAGGTTGTGTTCAAGATGCACGCAGGCCGTATTTCTCTCGGATGAAGTTTTGCCATCTTGTAATGTGATTGGTGAGTGCTTTCTGCATCAAAGAGATTGTTCTTGGCGGGAAGGTACTGTCTTGGCGGAGAAAAGATTAAATGAAAATTTCAGAAGCGGGGAGATTTATATAATACTAGCTGACCCGCCCGGCGTTGCCCGGGTCCGTATTAACAATATTAAACGAACTTGAAATTTGTATGATTTTATCATTAACTGGAAGCATGCAGAAATGCATTGTCTGAAATACGTCGCAGCTGACTTTGTGAAAAATCGGTTTTAAAAACAACAACTAATATTAAGCTCTAAAAATACTTAAAATGAGCAATGAGAAACACGGGAGGGAACATGTATCCGACGATTGCGTTAGTTTCGTGTTAAAGTGTTGATATTTACCCGCAAAAATCACTGTTAAATCGCGTAACTAATTATTTTTTTCGCATAGAAATCCCAAGTGAGATATTTTGAATTTCAAACTAATTATATCCCTCTTAACCCTTTCATTCCCAGTGAGTCCAAATGGCATCATAACATTTCTTATCTTTTTTTCTATATTTAATTCTGATATTCCAAATTCATACCAGAAAATTAAAATAGAAATACTTATTTTATTTAATAACAGACATTCCTTATTTAAATAAAGTGAAATTTATCAGTGAAGTTTTCTGGTGCAAATTCAGATTATCTGAATTATGGAAGTTCTTAAACGTATTCTACCATGGTAATGAAAGGGTTAAATCCGACTATACCGTGAATGAAATCGATACGCGATGATAAAAGATTGGTATATAGTATTATAATTTCAGAGCCATTTAACAAAAGTGTATATTTTTAATCAAAGCATGCGTAATCTGTGGACAAATTCCTAACCGTAAACTTTTGTACCGTAACCATAATCTGTCTGTAACCTAACTGCGATTTAACAGTACCCCACCGTAACGTTAATATAACATAAATGTAACCTAGCCGTCACTTTATTGTAACCTATTCTTATTCTAACCGTCACATAAATGCAATTTAACTTTAACTTAACTTTAAATTAACCGTAATCTAACTGTAACCTAACGTGAAATTAAATAAAATCAAAGACTTACCGTAATGTTATTGCAACCTAATCGCAACCCAAATGTTACCTAACCATTCATGGAGTTCATGTCCATGGAAATTATTTTGTCTTGTTCGGATTTGGTTATGATTCATTAGAATATTTTCGTTCAAATTCATATTTTTAGTTCAAATCAAATGTTTTCAATATTTTATTTAATTTTATTTTGACATTTAATTATTTCGAATTTATGAATTCAATTATTTTAAAAGCAAACATTTTTTTAAAATAAATAATATAATAGAAAAAAAGACCATTTTGAAAAATTACCATTTCTTCGTAAAATATTCTTGAGCTGTAATTCATTTCTTTCAGTTCGTCTTATTAATACAAAATCCTTTCCACATGCTTTTGTTTGGGACATTAAAATTTAAGCGATAAATGGTTTAATATTGCAACCCTTTTTTCGGTTTACTTCACCACCACCTATCTTTTTCCTCCATGGTTTACAACGGCTGTGATAAAAGATCATCATTTAAACTGACAGTTTGCCAGTCTATGAATTTTAAAGGTTTATTCCAGCTTTTTTAATTATTTATGCGAAAATTTTATGCAACCAGCCAACCATAACTAAATAAAGGGAAAAAAGAAGAAAAAAGGCGATTTTTTATGAGAGTGATCTTTGGAATTTAATTAATTACTCAGTTAATAAATAGAATTTCGAAATTCTGAAGCTCAGGTGCATCAGGAGAGATTTGGGGCTACTCTCAAAAAAAGTTTGAGCCTCGTACATGCTGTAGATTTTGCTAGCCATCGCAGACACACACACACACACACGCACACACACACACGCAGACAGAGCGTTTTGTTCTTTTATTAATATAGATAGACTACAAATTAGCGATATTAGGGGCTGTGCAAATGTAACGTTATCAACTTTTATGAAATTTTGAACCCCCTCCCCTCTTCTGATATCATATGTTATCATCACTCGAATCCCCCCCCCCCCCCCCAGTAAAGATATCGTTTTCGTTAGTGTAAAATTTTTTTTGATTTTTGGAATTTATTTCGTCTGTTTGGAGTCACAAACAAAACTATTTTTCGCATATTTTATTGATTCAAAAGAAGAGAATAATTTAAATAACTTTGCAATTTTTTAATTTAACATTTTATTTTAAATAACAATAGGTTTTTTTAATTTTAAATTTTCTGTTAATTTATAATTTGGTTTGATTATAAATTTATTTAATTGAATTTAAAATTATTCAAATAAATTAAAAATTCTATCTTTTTTTAATAATTTTAAATCAATAATTCTTATAATTATGGAACTCTGTAAGCTCTAAGTATTATGTGATTGTAGAGAAGGAAATAAAACTGGCAGTAGTTGGGGAAATGTAGAAGTTGTAATAACATACTATAAAATAACACATAGGGAAGATCATTTTAAAAAGAAATAATTATAGGTTTTAAATTTTGCATGATTTTAGGGAAGTAGAAATTTCAATGGGGGTCAAATTTAGATGAAGTCTTTAGAAAAAGCGAAATCAAGGATATGGAAAATTTTTAAGACTTAAAAAAAATCCTGCTCTGTTTGTTATTTTGCTGAAATAACCCCACCCACCCAATAACCGTTTTCCAGTGTCTTTAATTTGTTTAATTTCTCTTTTAAATTTGTTCGGTTTCAATTTCTCTCATTTTTTTCTTTTCTATTTAGAGTCTAACGCATTCGGGTCGTACGTAAAGAATTTTGGCGCTATTTGTGGTCGCTTATCAGCGACAGCGCCTACGCACAAAAGTCTTACTTTTCGGGACGTAGGTAGGGGTCACCGACGAAGGGCCACTCATCGCGGCGGTTGACCCACTCGCCCCCAACTGCCGTCTCAGACTAGTATGTTTGGTATATAGGCAGGAACGATCCGTAGTTTCTTTCCCGCTTAAATTTTTTTTTCTTTTTTTACACACAACAAAGTTTAGTTCGTAAGTCTTAGTTTAAGTTCTTAAGTCTTAGTTAGACGTAATCATAGTTCTCGTAATATCATCGTAGTCGTAACATCACTTCTTTTTTTGTATTCTTTATACATATGTAAATGGTTATTCTGAATATGTTAAGGAAATTATGTTCCTTTTTTTAAAAATAATTCTCAAATCGCTTTTTATTTTATTTTCAAGAAGAAAATAAATAAACAATTTTTTTTTTTTTTTTTTTTTTTTTTTTTTTGTCTGTATGATATTATTTAAAGAAAAACAAACTACTACTTACAAAATTAGGAAATGTTGTTAAATATAATGCGTTTTGCTATTTTTTATAAATTGTCTGTCTTTCAGTCTGTTTGTCGTTGACAAAAATTTTGTGGGCTCAAGAACTAATGCTTGGATTCTCTTGATACTTTAGATTCAGACAGACTTTCATATAAATTGGTGCTGATTATTTTTGGTGAAAATTGTTCAACAGATGGCGCTGCTATGTTGTATTTTTCATGATTACTGTAAGATCACTGTCTCAGGAAGTAATGCACGAATTTTTACCAAACTTCAGATTCGGTTTGTTGTTGACGTAAATTGTTTATGATTACGTTTTGATTTAAATCTATCCGCAGGTGGTGCTACTATGCTGCCTTTTTCCGATTTTTGCAATAGCTTTATCTTAAGAACTAATCCACAAATTTTCATCACACTTCACTTTTAATTAGACATTGGCATAAGTTTGACGCTTCTCAGGTTTCACTGTAAATAACTCTACAGGGAGCGTTGCCATGCTGCTTTTATCAACAGTGTTGAATCCAGACATTTTTCTCCGGGAGGTATTTTTACGTCCCCTTTGAGGGACATTCTAGACTTCAGAGAACTTTTGTACATGAAGCTTCAATCTTTTGGAGAGACATTTCAATTTTTTGGGAACGGAAATATTACTCTTCTGCTAAGCCCTGAATTCTGACGTTTTTCAGGATATACAAGATTTTAGGGATCATATCTCAAGAACTAATGAACGGAATTTCATCAAACTTAATATTCTACTGGAAATTGCCATAAGTTGTTCCTCATTAGGTTTTCGTGTAAATCATACGACAAGTTACTTTGGTATGCACCTTTTTAAAGCAGTATTGAATTCAGATATTTTTCTCTGGGAGAAATTTCTGCTATTCTGGAGAGAAACAGTCCACCTTTATCTGTGTGTGTGTAGGGGGGGGGGGGGTTGGGAAAGACCTTTATCCATTAAGCTTAATATCTGAAATCTTCCTGGAGTACAATTCAATGTTCCATGTCACAAAGTCACAATGTGACTTTGTGACCATCGATTGCCGATGTGACGTCACGTGACGTCGATGTGAAATCACAGTGACTAAAATGTGAAGGCGTTATGGCCGTTTTAGAGCTCTTTTGTGACGTTTCACAAAGTGGTCACAATGTGACAAATTTGTGAAAAAGTGTCATTTGTGACTAATTTGACATTAACATTTTGACGAAACTGTGACAAAAATGACGATATTTAAATTGCCAGAAACATGTTTTTTAAAAGTAAATAACATGTTTTGAAGGATATTTATAAATTTCTAAAGATTTTTAAGGAAGTCACACCTCAGTCACAATGAGACGTCCCTGAGTGGTGGCATTTTGGTCACAGATGTGATGTGACCAAAATGACTCACAGTGACGTCACTGTGACCATGCATGCTATTAGGGGAATTTACAAGTTTTAGCATGTAGAGATCTCTACATGCTAAGATAGAAGAAATATTGGGATCGGCACATCTGACGACTTTATCTTCAACTTTTGAAGCAAAATGAAAAATCGATTTTTTCTGAGATATCGATTAAAAAATTCATAGTACGATTAAATCGATTTGGTCATAGTATCGATTAAATCGATTAAAAATATTGAAATCGCCCATCACGATTGTACAACCTGATCAGCGTTCAAAACCTACACTGATGTCCAAAATTTAAGCACAATTGGTAATTAAGTAATTATTTTTAAGTAATGAAAGAAATATGAATCGGAATGTGCTGAAACTCCAGGTGTGTAAACAAAATAGTACGCGTCACATATTTTCGCGAAGAGTTTTCCCCGAAATCGAACAGGGGACCGTCAACAAATTGAAAAAGAACGAAGATCTTTTGGATAACCCTGTCAAAACTAATGTAGCAAAAGCGTTCAAACTGCACATTATGATTAATTGGCTTATTGTAATGTACTGTGTTAATTTTTACAAGGATAGCATGTATACTCATAGAGAAATTAAGGTTTTTATAAAAACAGTCCTATGTTTTTTGCTTATAATTTGCAGAGTTCTTAATATAAAATAGTGTTCTTTTTTGAAAAAATGACAAACATCATTGTACACAATACCCTGTCATCAGAATTTTAAAATAATAAAAATTTTATGACAAATGAGCAGGTTTACTAAATAATTTTTTACTGCGCATGCGTGAACGCTATTAAAATTTCATTTGCATATTATGTTAGTTAAATGTATAGAGCAACTTTTGTGAAAGTCTCAAAAACATAGCTTAAAAATTCTGAAAATTATCGTTGATAGAATGAGATCAAAATCCTTTATTCCCTAAATGAAGCAAAACGATGAGGGGCTGTATCCATACTCCATTGTTTAGTGCCTACACAATATTGCACGTACAACTATATTTAGGTAAAACCCCTGATCTTTTTGCTTCCTTTAGGAATAACGGATTTTGAGTTGATTCTATAGGCTCCCATTTTCAGAATTTTCAAGCTATGTTTTTGAAACTTTTACAGAAGTTGCTCTATACATTTAGCTAACACAATATGAAAATGACATTTTGATATCGTTGACGCATGCGCAATGAAAAATTATTTACTAAACATACTCATTTTTCATACAATTTTTATTATTTTTAAATTCTGATGACAGGGTATTGTGTACAATGATGTTTGTCATATTTTCAGAAAAGCACATTATTTTATAATAAGAACTCTGCAAATTATAAGCAAAAAACTTGGAAAAATTTAGGACTGTTTTTATAAAAACCTTAATTTCTCTACGAGTATACATGCTATCCTTGTAAAAATTAACACAGTACATTACAATAAGCCAATTAATCATAATGTGCAGTTTGAACGCTTTTGCTACATTAGTTTTGACAGGGTTATCCAAAAGATCTTCGTTCTTTTTTAATTTGTTGACGGTCCCTGTTCGATTTCGGGGAAAACTCTTCGCGAAAATATGTGACGCGTACTATTTTGTTTACACACCTGGAGTTTCAGCACATTCCGATTCATATTTCTTTCATTACTTAAAAATAATTACTTAATTACCAATTATGCTTAAATTTTGGACACCAGTGTACAAACAAACCTCATCCGCGGTTCGTGCACGTGACGCACATGCGCTATCTAGACAGTATTAGAAAACTTTTCTGGTGATTTGATCACGTGATTTTGTTTATGTATTTTTGTTAATACTTTATTTGGTTGGTTAATTGATACAGTTTAACATCTGAATTGGTGACTTAAAAGTTTCAACTTTTTAATAATTTAGTTTTTATTTATTCAAAAATATTTATCAGTTGCTTTATATATTTTGTGTTAAATATAATGCTGTTATTAAAACAAGATTATGATATAAGCATATTAGGAGATTTATTTGTAATCTACTATACTAGATGGACATCCATAGAACTCCTTGTTAGTTAAACAACTATTCAGATAAGGTTTTAGTATTTTTATTTTCTTTTTTATGATTGCACAATTTTTAGCGTGTGGATAACAGACCAAAATATATTTAAAAAAAACATGAAAAAACAAAAGACATTCAAAATCACGTTAATATAAGCAAAATATTTACTTATGCTTACAGCAGAATATATTTAAACATTCTAATCATACTTTATTCACTACAAAATTAGACGGCAAACACCATTTTTATCTTTTTAAAAATATATGTTTATATATTTGTAGTTAAAATAATTTACATATAATACATTTAATTTTTATAATGTTTTCTATGTTGATTTCAAAGCCGTAAAATATGGTTTGAATTCTAATCTTAGTAGTCTTACAAATTCACGGCTAAAACACTTAAAAAAAGAAAGAGAAAGAGAGAGAGAGAGAGAGAGAGAGAGAGACAGAAAGAGATAGAGAGAGATTATCTTGAGCGCAAATGGGTATTTTAACACAAAATATTTATTTTTTTTTCATTGATTAATATATGTATCACTTTGAAAGGAAGCTTTGAATGTTAAAATGTTTTTTAATATATTTAGCTTAAAAAAAGTTTGAGATCATCAACAAATACAGCAAAGATCTTACTTTAATGAAAAGACAATAACATTGCATGAATATAGACATAAAGCTATATAAGGTTTTGCCATTTGTTTTAAATTACCGTAACATTTTTTTTTTTTTTTTTTTTAATAAGCAAAAATTAATTTCTAGATAATAAAATTTGGTGGAAAAAGTTCAGGACCTGAATATTTAAATCTAAATTACACATGTAAATGATGTGTATGTTAATCTTTAACATTTTGTTTATTTTGTCTGAACAATGGTGACTTCCAAAAGACGCTTTAGGAACGATTGGGCCAAGTACTAACATATAGAAATGGGTAGTGAGAACGTCCACTGTCACTCTTGTGACCGTCCGAGCAAATTTACATAAATATTTCCAATTGTTTTATTACAAATTATATTTAGAATAAATTTGATGCAACCAATTAAAAAATCCCTGTCGGCTTGGCCTATACGCTGAGGCAGATTTCATTAAGTGCTCATTTCAACAATAAAAAATGAAATGCAATTAGAGAAAAACCCAGTTAAGCAATTTTATTTGGCCACTTTTAAAGAAATTTTAATTCCTTTTTTTTTTTTTTTTTTTTTTTTTTGTAAGAGCCGGTTTTATCAGAATCATCTTAAGCTAAATTTGGCTCAAAAGCCTCTTTTGACAGCATTTTTAAAAAAATATATTGTGACTTTATGAAAAAAATGATCGGTACGGCAAATTATATAGATCCTAAATAAGAGAAATCGTCAACTGAATGCATTTGGGAACAAAATTGAATTTAAAAATGAGTCATAAAATAAGCAATTTATTACTTGAATACATTCTCAAATCTCCAATCACAATCGCTTCTGGAAATTTTGTTCAAATGGCTACTTTGACAGCATTTTTTTAAAAATATATTTTGCCTTTATCGAAAAACTGACCAATATGGCACATTATACAGTTTCTAAATCAGAGAACCTGTCGATTGGATGCGTTTGAGAGCAAAAATAGTTTTAAAAATGAGTTTTAAAATAAGCAACTTGTTATTTGAGTACTTCCTCAATTTTTCAATCTCAATCGCTTAGGGAAATTCAGTTCAAAGTGCTTTTTTGGTAGCATTTTTTAAAAAAATATTCTGTCTTTATCGAGAAACTGGCGAATACGTCACATTATATAGTTCCTAAATAAGAGAACCTGCCATTTGGATGCGTTTAAAATTAAAAATGAAGTGTAAAATGAGTCAGAATATAAACAGTTTGGTTTTGCGATTTTTTCTTCAATTTCTACTTTTCTTTAATTTATTTTTGCTATAAGAGTTGGTCCTATAAAAAACTTGTCAGCATAAAAGGTGTAGATATTATTGAGTAGAAGTAAAATAAATTTAATCGGGTTTGATAGCTTAAGAATTAACGAAGTTATGGGTTTTTTCTTTTTCCACCCCCCCCCCCTTTTTCTTTTCGTTTTTAATTTTTTTCATCGGTAAAAGTTCGTCCTATCAAAAACTAGTAAGTACAAAAGTTTTAGATGATTTTTAGATTGTTTATAAAAAAAATTAGTTGGATTTAATAACTTGCGAATTGACAAAGTTATGAATTTTTTTCTCCTCCAAAACCCAGGTTTTTTCGCTTCCTGAACCCATTTTTAAATTTATAAAATGTATGCCATGCATAAATTTTTGACCTATTTCTTAGAAGTATAAAAAACTTTAAACTGATTCAATATCTATTTTCTTTAAAAAGTTATGGCGTTTTTTCGGTTTTCACAAAAACCCTCCCTATTTGGTCCGATTTTGCCCATTAACGAACTTGACCGAGATTTTACGCCCCTTGATTTTATGAATCAGTTTAAAAGAGATTTAAGCTGAATTGTATAAGTTATCGTGTCCATAAAAAAGTGATATAGACCGATAGATAGATAGATAGATAAACTTTTTTACTGATGGTAGTTTTTGGGTCTAGAGGTCATGATCGGCGATCGGTGTAGATCTGCAAAAAATTTTCAGAAATTCCAACGTAGGAGCGACAGCAATAGGTAGTATTTTATACGAAATCTACCTAAAATACATGTCCTCTACTCTTATAAACCATATGTAATTTATAACAAAAAGCATTTCACTTGTCTAGATTATATATTAAAGTTTTGTTATTCTTGTAACCACAAAAAATTGCAATATCGGAAAACTGTGTTTAACGTAGAAATTCTGTGAATTATATAAGAATAAAAAAATAAGATTTACATAATAAAGTATATTTACAATTGTGAGCATATTTACAATATGCTTTTATTGCAAATAAAGAAATATGGAAGTGGATCCTCTGAGTGTCGTGCATCTATGTCATGTATATGCATGCAAAATCAATCACTACTCATAATGTTATTAAAGGAATCAGTGTGCGGTACAGTATGTACCGGGTGTCCCAAAAATGACTGATGGATTTTAAAATTCAATAACTTGCAAACGGTGACAGCTATTTAAAAATTTTTGCAGGAGGGTTATGTATAATGTCAGGAGTTTTTTACACCGTAATTTTTATTTTAGTTCGAATTTCAAACATTAGGTGGCGCTGACGGCGATTGAAGGCCAGGTGAAGCGTCGTCCTGGCCTTCAATCGCCGTCTGCGCCACCTTTTGTTTGAAATTCGAACTAAAATAAAAAATTACGGTAAAAAAAATCCTGACATTATACATAACCCTCCTGCAAAAATTTTTTGAAATAGCTGTCACCGTTTGCAAGTTATTGAATTTTAAAATCCATCAGTAATTTTTGGACACCCGGTAAAAACGGCTAGACTTCATAATGTATGTGTGTCCGTATCTCCAGTTACTTTTCATTTTCTTTCGCACATAAAATTGTGAAAAATAAAGAAATACATTGAAAAAGAATTGAAAAAAAGGCACAAAATAAAGTAATATTTACATCAGTTGAAAAAAAATCACTAAGTGTAAGAACAGGCGATACATTTTAATAACATTAGAAATGTAAGCATGCCATATAATCGAGAGCTCAATAAAAAATTACTGTGTACCTTGGTAATGACATTAACTTTTAGGAACAAATCTTAAATACGGCTCGACGTACTTTTTCAGCTCTCAAAAACTGGACAACTATCGATCAATTTTAAAGAATTTTACGGCGGTTTAAAAGTCTAATTGCCATTCATAATGATAATAATTGCATTGTTATCTTATAACTTAAACACTTTAATTTAATATTCGGACTACTAAATACCTTAAACCGGGGCTACTTTGTCACCCCAGGGTAACTTTGTTACCTTGTAGACGGACGGATTTAGTATTATTTTATATATGTTTATTCCTGTGTTTTTGTCATGCGATTAAATTTCTCTTTTCTTATTGATCTTAGGCAGGATGTCATACATGAGAATCTACGGAAAAACACGAAGGGTCGTAACACATTGAAGAGAATGTGACAAATGCAGTGGCAGTTGTCAATAATGGCATGAGTAAAAAACTAGCTGGCCCAACATTCTGAATACCACGTAGTATTTTTGTCTATTAGAGCCTCGTAAGACACAATTAGTGTCGTCTGGCAATCCTTACTCATAAAGAAGAGCAATTGATTTCCATGGCCTTGGGAGTCTTGTCTGAGTGGCCTTTTCCCCTAAGGCCCCTGTCCTCGCTCGAGGAAACGCTCGCGAGCTAATGCTATTCCTATGGGGAAGCATTTTTCTAATAACTCTTTCGCATTTTGACATTTTTGAATAATTTTTTTTGCATTGGATAGCTGAGGTGCATGCCGACAGTGCATCTTTTTTACTTTTTCGATTTTGGTTGCAGATATTTTTTACGAAATTAGTTTCACTTTCAAAACCGGTTTCGAAACTAAAAGTGCTTTTTAAAAAAATATCTGCAACCAAAATCGAAAAAGTAAAAAAGGTGCGCTGTCGGCATGCATCTCAGCTATCCAATGCAAAAAAAAAAAAAAAAAAAAAAAAAAAAAAAAAAAAAAAAAAATATATATATATATATATATATTTAAAAATGTCAAAATGCGAAAGAGTTATTAGAAAAATGCTTCCCCTTAGGAATAGCATTAGCTCGCGAGCGTTTCCTCGAGCGAGGACAGGGGCCTATGTCACGATGATTAATTAAAAAAATACCTTAATCGGAAGAGAGTCAATATTCTTATGTTGCACAACCACTCTCCACGTGATCATACAATCAATGCTTCCACCCAGAAAAAAAATAAATGGAAAATCCTATTTTTCGCAATATATAAATCGTAATCTTTAATCGTAAAAATATCCCTAAGTGATTTAAAGTGTGTACTTTTTTATTTTACATCCATATCTGTGGTCATTTTGTCATAAATCGCCTATTGCAAACATTTAAAGCATATTTCCTAATATCTGTATATTTACACTGACAATATTTCTCATATGCATTTGAATCCATTTTTATGTTTAAGGAAATCGTTAGGTCAATACGTCTGCATTTTTTTAGACCCGAATACGAAGAATAAAAAAACTATGTACAAAAATGTGTCTGAAACGGAACAAAGTAATCCCGGTTTATGATATTTTCCTCAAAAACGCAACACAAATTTGATAAATTGCTTTTGATACACAGCGAAAAGAAAAAAAATGAGATAATTAAGGAATTTGATTCATAGCGATAAGAAATGTATTCATATAACTGTTGTCTTTGATCTAAAGTAGGGGGCATCGACCTTTTGCCTATCATTTGGCACCACAAATATCGAAAGGTAATCTTTGCTTTATTTAGTCGAAAAATCTCTAAATAAAGCAAATATATTAGTAGCTTTGTGGCTCTCTGGCCAGACTCCTGCTCTAAAGCTTTCTAATTCTAGAAATAAAAGGTTTCAATCATGCAATTTGAAGTTTGGAACAGACTTGGCAATGATATTTAAAACTTTTCAATTGCATTAAATACTGAAAGTTATTATTTTTTAACCGATATCAAAAACTGAGGAGGTTATCAATTCTACTTGTTTTTGTTCAAGCACAGCTTTTCAAATTTGAACCGATTTTGATCTTTTTTTTTTTTTTTTTTTTTTTTTTTTTTTTTTTTTTTTTTTTGTCGTTGTTGTTTTATTTAAAGCGTAAGACACCCATGTGATTTCATTCCAATTTTATCAAAAACTGATGATTAGAACTTTTTTAACCCTTTTAGAGCCAAGGAGCGCTGTCGCGCTGCTCTGAAAAGTGCCAAGGAGCGCCGTCGCGCTGCTCTGTCATCGTGCTGTATCTGAAAATTCACTTGTGTCCGACATTTTGAAATCAATATTAGAAA
Organism: Maratus speculifer; assembly: GCA_964019185.1. Taxonomy (NCBI): domain Eukaryota; kingdom Metazoa; phylum Arthropoda; class Arachnida; order Araneae; family Salticidae; genus Maratus; species Maratus speculifer. The sequence goes on along the minus strand of OZ025293.1, from coordinate 190,398,214 downwards.
TATTAAAAAAATAATCACGATGTTTATGTAAATAATATGCGATCGGAGATGGTTAGAATGCAATATAATGAATAAAAATACGCCAAAAGTGAACTGCAAAAAGGAGCGCTATCGCGATGCTGGCATTTTTCACAACTAGCGAGAGCAGTACGACGGCGCTCCTTGGCACTAAAAGGGTTAAAGAAAACATTAAAATTAAAATTCTTTTTGAAGCAGTCGACCAATTAGAAGCTTTCACTTTTCATGTTATGTTGCTCTTACACAGCAACATGATATTTTCCAAGTGTGAAAACTTGACTGGACAAGGGAAGATATTCACATAGATTTTGCGTTTTAGCGAAAAGAGATTGATTAATAAAAGGGCTATCACAAGTAAAAATTTCATACGACAAAAAATTGTCTAATACACGACACTTTTTCCACAGCTACTGTACCACTTTTGTGTTCCGTACTTATAAAATGAAAATGAAACCATTGTAAGATAACTCACGTGTCTTGTCTGTACGTCTGTCACAGCCATTTTACTCATAAACTATGAAACGTGAAAAGCTCAATTTGGGGGAAGTAAAAAAGACTATTGACCCACATATTTATAGACTATTTAACATTTACAAGCATATTTAGGAGGGGGGGGGGGGTAGGAGGACTAAATGAGTTACTTGTTGAAAAAAAAAATACTTTCTTTGTATATTGTATGAGGCATCTTGTGAAAACTCTCGTTACGCTGAATTCAAAAATATATTTCTTTTAACACGTTCGCTGCCGCTTACGTAAAGATGTGATGCTAGATAATGCCGCACTGTAGAAGTGGGTTTTTCCCAGAAGCCGATTTTCTTTTTATAACAAAGAATCAGTGAAAGATTTTCCCGCGCCAGCGCGTGATTGGCTATTGCACATCACCCCACATACCGCGCTGTCGCGTGAGTGCCCCCTTAACGTTGGCGCCATATCACGCGTTTTCGCGTGAGCGGCAGCGAACGTGTTAATTTTAGGCACTATATTTTCAGAGATATTGTCGAAAATATAGTGCAAAAATATATTCCTCCCCCATCTAATTCCGAATCTATTGAAATTTAAATTATGAAAAAATTAGAGATTATAGATGTTATTTTAAACCTTGCAGGAAAACTATAGCGAATACTCTAGATCGCACAGTTTTTGTGAAAAGCACATTTACATGTGAAAGGTACATTTTTCTGCTATACATAACTTTCAATGTGTACGCATTGAATAAAGGTGTTGAACAGCTTTGGGGGGTACCTATCGCAGCAGAAGTATAAAAGCATAGTTGATAACGATTTTTGAAAAAAATCATCTGTAATTAGCCTAGATATTAACCCTTAAAGTCAAGATAGTTTGAACATAAATAATGACGTTGGTGGCGTACTCTGCATACCATCGGCTTTTAAAGCCTAGAAAACAACTTATAATATATTTGTGTAATGCAATACCTAGTAGCAATATAAAAGGAGTAAACTTCATACTGTTGCAAACACACTAATTTAATTAGAATTAATCACATAAATTAGGGTTCTTACGCATAAGAAAATTAAAAAAAATTATTTGTTTTGGTACTAGGAGTCTTTAAAAGTATTATTTGTCGTATTTATTGAATGGGGTGTGCAGATCTTAATCCAAATGACTTTGGAATAAATTTATTGGTGGACATTTATTTTCAATCATTAAAATTTTATATATATTCAAAATACATTAAAAACATAAAACAATGCAAATTCATTATTTATAATCGTATATTATTAACTTTATTAATCAACTACACTTCATGCATCTATCGGTATTAAATCCACAGATATTTTTCCTTCAATATAGAGAATTTCAAGAAGTAAAATTAATTAACGCCTGCTTCTGTTACATCTTAAGTACTTATGAAACTTAAGTCTCTAATTAATAGTACAAATAATGTTCAAACTTAATATATAAGGATAGTATATTGAAAGGGGACAAAAATCTCAGTATAGCGAAAAAAAAATTACTAACACACATCCGGTCATCATAATGAAATATAAAATAAAATTTAATCATTGTAAGGAAAAATTACTTACTGAGAAAAGTGAAAACTGCAAGCTACATTTCAATAATCACGTTATTTTCAAGATAATAATTTCATAACAGTTTCTTTTGTTTTATTTTATATGTTCATCATCATAGCATGGTAATTATTCAAGGAGCAGATAAATTAATTAATTGGTATTTGTCTTCTAGACTAACGTTTGCACTAAGATAAAAAATCGGCAATTTCCGTTAACAAAAAGTACGTCAGGAATTTGATTCTGAGTGAAAGTAAAACGCAGTCTCATATCCGCAATTCATTTATTTTGTTTTTATTTTTTGCAATCTTTTCCTCTTAGACTTGTTCTAAGAGCTTTCGCAATGAATAGAATAGAGATAAAACGGCAAGAAAAAGCACAAAACGTTTGCATGAAATGTTAAAAGCCTGTGGATAATAAACTAAAGAATTATTATATATTTTTTTTTTATTCACGAATCATTGTTTCTATCTTCTTTAAATATAAACGAAGAAAGGGAAAGGACATTAATATTTGTTTTTTCTAAAATTATAAAAAAAAATTACATGATAGGAAGTGAAAACTTTTAAAAAGGACAATATTTGAATTGTAATTTATACTATAGAAACTGTTAAAATATGAATTCTTTTATAAATATGAAATATTTAGCCAATAATTCAGAAAACAAGATATAGATATATATATATCTGTATGTGTATATTGTATAATATACTAATAAATGAAACATGTTTGTATGCATAACGCACGTGTCTGTGTGTGCCCTATGGTTAAAGAAATAAATCGACGTAGGAGGTTTTAATTTGAATCAGGGTAATCGAAAATAGGTCCTAATCCACCTGAGACTCATTTTTTTTCACTAAACTATTTATTACTTTATATTGAATGGAACGATTAGCGTATTTAGCTCACTTCTAAAACAAATTCAACCTTATTAGGTGATTGCAAAAGTTCGAGTTCGATTTCATAGATTGCAGAAACTTAAAGTGCTCATATTTCTTTTTTAATCATATTATTAACTGACAGTTATCTACATGTGTCGTGAGTGAACATAACGTTATTTTATTTATTTATTTATTTATTTATTTTTAATTAAGTTGTGTGATAATCTAAATTGAAAATGAAATGCTGTATTTTCGTCATGTTATGTTAAATGAGTTTAAACAGGTCAGAAATTGTACGTCAAACGTGACAAATAAGGTGCGTTTGTACTAAAATTAGTTTTATAAATATTCAGAAACTGGTGCAATAGCTGTTGCGTTCTTGTGCAAAAATGTAGGAAATTTATTATATTTATGGATATTCAGTGATACGAAAATAATACGATTCCATGTTAAACATGACATAATCACCGTGGCAACATAGAATCATTACCTATCATGAAATAACATTGAATTAATAATGTATGATAGAATTTAATTGAATGAAGTAGACTTTTATTAATATCTTTTTAAGTTTTGTAGTTGATTTTCATAAAATTTGAAAAAAAAAAAAAAAAAAAAAAAATCTGCGCTTTTATATTTATTGAAGTTCAAAAAATTCAGTTGGATAGTTCTTGTGCTGTCAACCTTCCATCAGTAGCAACTTTGGGGATCCCAAATTCGGTCGCAATGTGCCTGACAAGCACTATTAGAAAATCGTCATTGGAAAATAATTAATGGCACTTTAACGCTCTGAAAGTGATCAGTCACATTCATTAATATACACAAAGAAAGAATATTTCAAATTTGATTGAAGAAATCCTCTTTATTATACTAAAAGTAAGTAATACAAAAAAAGACTGAAATTTCAAACCCAGCACCAAATTGCCTTCAGTTTTCTTCACAAAAACAAAATCATTACAAATATGAATGAAACGAAATATAAAAGTAGAATACAGTCAACTTTAGTCGCTCAATGCCAAAATATTGAACAGCGGAAGTGCGTTGATCCGCTAAAATGCAACTTTGGCGGGTCATAATTACTTGGAACAGGCAGACCTTATGATGACATTTCTAGCATTTCTAGTTCAATATTTTTTTGCTACCTGTTTCTGCAGTACAGTTGATGCATCGACTTCATTTGGATAGTGGGAGGGTGAGATTTCTCACGATCATCGATAGGACAGTATCTTTTCAACTAGGATTGCATCCTAGTAGATATAAAAGGGGCGCTCGGCGCCAGCGGCATACACTGCGTGACCTCTGCACGTTGTCAAGGTTATTCAGCACAATGGCGTAGGTGGTCCTCTAAGACGAGGTTGAGGGTCATCCGGCGTCCTCTAAACGGGGTAGAGGTGAATGTCATGCGACGCAATTTAAGATGAGTGTATAGATTTAAAAAAAAAATACATTTTTAGCAGGAATTTTGGGGAAATTGAAATTTTTTTAGGGGATATTCTTTTTTTAGAATATTACAGCTAGAGGGGTTATTACTTTTACTGGTGATAAGATATAAATTTTAATTGGGTGATTTTAAAATTATTTCGAGATGTTTCTTTTTCAGGAGAGATTAGATTTTGTGGTGAAGAAATTTCCGCGCTGCCATGTAGTTACGGTTGTTAGCTGCAAGTTATTTAAAAGGGTTTTTTGAAGGAAGTTAAAAAAAATTTCGGAAATTTTGGTGCTGCCATCTGGTGCCGAATTTCAAAATGAGTGATTTATTTTTCTAAACTTTTTAAAAATTATGACGGGGATTGAACCTGTAAAATGAAATCGTGTTTGAATAGTAAACTGTTAACTTACCGATTAACCACGATACCTCTGAAAGAATATTTTAAGAAGTACTCGGTGTATTTTATCATGATATGACCAATTCTGTTCGTTTAATTTTTAAGCAATCACGAATGCTTACGTTATCACAAGTGCAGAATTTTTTGGTATATATTTGCATGAAACATCTATTTTCGCTATACGAACATTTGCTGTCTTTCAGTAGGGACACCTGTGTAATAATTTTAGATTGAAATTTATTATGAGTCAAGATTCTTCTGCATTCGGATTGATGATTCAAGAAATGGATGTCGAATCTAAAGACGAATCTGTTCAGATATTGACATGAAACAATCTCGTCGGAACTTTTAAAAAAAGAAGAACATAATTTATTTTGTGAAACCTGCAACAAAACATTTATTCTGAAATTTAAGTGTGTAAGACATAAAAAGTTTCATCTGAAGGAAAAAGCTTTTAAATGTGAAAATTGCGCAAAAAAATGTCATTTTAAGACCCACTAAAAGACGTGTGAAGTGTGTAATGAAATATTTTCAAGAAAAGTATACTTTTTAAAACATCCAACAATTCATAATTCTACTTAACGTAGAAAATTGTCACGCAGATAATGAGTCAGAAACAACAAAAAGGTAATCAACAAAGTGTGCTAATTAACTGCTTGTGTGATTTACTGCAGCGGGTGTTGCTTCTTATGACTAATCAGTGACGTAATCGTTTTTCAAGAATGCTATTGTACCAAATAATGCTTATCACTCACCTTTATTCGTTAATAGTGTTTGCAACCCATTCTGTTTATTGCTGACTCTTAATCTTAGAAGGGTGTTAATATGTTGAAAAGATACCAAGAAAAATTGTTTCCGCCATCCGAGTGTCAACCACCATTCGAAATGGGCTAGTCAAAATTCAATATAAAAAATTTTACGCTCTATCCTTCTACCGACGAGGAAAAACCTACCAACTGTTATGATGAAGAAATGTCGTTTTCTGATTCTTGCTGCCAATTCACTCTAGATATTATGAATGAATTTTTCAATGACTTCAACTTTCAGAAAACTTTTAATTACCCTGATAATAAGTTAATTGATGAGCATGAAAAACTTTTCATCATTGTGTCTGATCGATAAACACTGTTTCAAACCCCACCTGTGAAAGACGAAAATTTTACTTTTCGAAAAGAACTTGGAAACCATGTATTTTTAGGACTTTAGTTGCAGAGTTGTCGATATTCTATTCAAATAAGGGAATTTTCCAGTGAAAGAATTTCAACGCACAATGGAGTCGATCTGGCTATTTGCACTTAGTATGAATTCCAGTGTAAAATATTTGCGTTTAATGTGAAATATACGAAATTTATTGTTTATCGTAAATAACAAAACTTTTAGTTTTGAATGAGGAACATTCTTTTATGTGTCTTAAAGTGTTAAAAATGAATCTCTCATCGAATTAAACTTGAACAGCTGAAGGAAAACGCGTATACATTGAATAAGAGATTGATTCATCATATGTATGAAAAACATTTACCTATCTTATTAAAGCAAAAATGTGAACGAGGTTCACAATAAAATCCCTTTGGTCATATTGTGTATTATGATTTATTCAAAATCAAAGTTTCAATGAAATTGTTTCCAAAATATTTTCTGTATGGTGGGTAGGTAAACAATATAAAACCGAAGACAAATCAAATGATTCGAATTGCTTCTATAGTCTTTTCAAAGCGATGCTTATAATTACTTCATATGTTTACCTTTTTCAGCGAATCTTAAAATGATGATTTTATTTTAATGTAGAAATGTTTTTCGTTGATTGAAATAAATTATTCTCAGGCGCTGAAATGAGAAATATTAATGATATAAATCTATGATTTATAACTTTAACCAGATATTTCATCATAAATCTGTACTTTATTATTATAAATATTTATTTCAGAAAGCAATACTCGCAAATAAGAACCTTTGTTACTCGAGCTAAACCAGGAACTCCCATTAAATGCAATTATAAATTCAAACCTGACCATGAATTATATTATTAAACAAAAACCTAAACTGATCTTGTAAAAGTTCAGGTTCTAGAATATAATACCTTTACTTCTAATCAATTTAAATTTATGCAATGTTAAAAAAGCGGTTTAAATTTCTAAAACATAAAAAGAAAAATAAATAAAGAATATTTTTTAAAAAACCTCTTTTATGTTTTAAATTATGAGATTAAAAATGTACAGAAGTATTTGAAATAAAGGAAATAACATGACTCTTTATATTATGTGTGATTTCCACCTAGAAGAGTAATGAAAAATGTTGTTCTTCATGTAATTTTTAATTCATAATTCAAAATAATATTATATTATGACTTGGTCAGATATGTAGACAACATTGTGTGGTTTTAAGCGATAAAACGTTACATATTATCATCTGATACTTAGAATAAATTAAACTTGGAATTACTGAGCAGCTTATTGCTGAAAGCATAACAGATTTTAATACATAATTTCAATGGAATCAATTAATACATAATCTCTTAATCTTTTAATACATATTTCTGGTTAATTTTGAGCTATAATATAAATGTCTCAATTTCAATTATTTTAAATTAAATTAAAGTTAGGAAACATACTTCCCTTAAAATCTGATTAATGCTACCTAAAAAAAGTCTTTACACTAATAACTTTATAATTCAGCTATTAATTTTAAGAGAAGATTTCGTACATTCCAAACACTATTTGCAGCAGGAAATAATGCTACTCTCGAAATTTAGTTTAAACTTGCTACTACAGATGGAAGCACTAAGAATTTAGTTGTTTTCCAAATGTATTCATATTTATTAAGGATGGGGAATAGATATGTGTAAGAATGAAAGAGGTGCAAATATAAATAACAGGAATATGATAAATGGATGGTGCTTAAAAAGATACTTTATGATATTTATGGTCCATGTTTACAATTTGAATGCACAATTGCTTAAAAATAAGAAGTTTTCACGTTCACAGCTTTTGTCGAACAGTGTGTGGCACTTTTTAATTCACACATCTTTTACATCTCACACACATTTTTTAGTGAAACTAATACGTATTAGGAAACATTTTGTTTTTATTGAACACAACGTATTTTTGCCTAAATAAATAAAAGAAACATGAAAATTTGATAGGTTTGAGTTTTTTTTTTTAATATATAACTTTCCGAGTAATAAATGTGTTTGGTAAATTTGAAATATTAAGCAATTTTTAAACTATCTCTCATTTATAATTCAATAAAATAAAGTTCGAATTATACTATTTCGTAATCAAATACTTAAAAGCTAGACTATTTCCTCTAGTGTTTATTTTTATTTATTTTTTTACATGTTATTAAATTTTTTTTTAATTGTGTTATCTTTTCCTCTTATCGGCAATAGATGGCAGCACTTAGCAAACCATCTTCCAATTTAATTTTTGTACATTATTTTTAAGGATGCACCACAGTGGCGT